>VDFB02373365.1:316219913-316325325 GCA_007258455.2 Sequoia sempervirens
CACTCTCATCTCTCCAACATCGAGACCTAGACCTCCTCCACCCCCATCACCTCCATCATCACCCCCATCACTATTATCTCCATCTCCATCACCATCATCATTGCTATCTTCCTCCTCCTCTTCCTCCTCTCTCCATCACCTCCGCCCATGACCTACTACTCCCTCCTCTAATAGTGGCACTGGCTCATCAGGGATGGTGATTTGTGGGAAGGGATGCAAGAACATGCATTGAGCATACTTCGTTGATATTGAAGCATCAATGATATCTAGACGAACATCCAAAGGCACGACCTATAAACCCTGAAAATGCTCAACGACTACACCATAAGACAAAATTGGCCCCCACTCTGTAGCATCCTGTCATTATCATGCATAATGAGCCACTCCCTGGGGAATTCCCTAGACCCTACCATACTGTCTTAGTACTCTCAGAAGCATGAATCTCTCAATAATAAAATGGGTTCGGCCAATCAAATAAATCGACTGACACAAGAATGGCATCTCTGTGTCATCCTCTAGCCATTGCTCGCAATCCAGATAAGGTCGCCATACCACTAAATCTAAATCATCCAGTGTCCTCCTCCAATACTCCAGCTTGCCCAGCATAGGCTGAGCAAGTCGACCGGCATAAATGTGAACATAGGGCCTCATGGTTAGCCGTTGTCTATCTCCCACTGGCCGATTGACTGTTATATGCTCCCAAGCCCAGACTTGGAGCAATCTGATCCTCGCTGATAAAATTGCCCTCCGAAGGTAGACTACCTGGTGCAAATCATGATACAAGTGTGGAAGCATACATCAACCCCATGCATATCGAGTGCCATGAGCAATCATGCTCTCCAAAATCCTGCTCCATCCAACTGAGAGTCCCTTTGACCTGCGGTCAGGACAAAGGAACCCTCCAATGAAATCAGCTAGAATAGAAGTTAATGTAGCATACGCATCAACCATGTCCCTCCAAGGAATCTCATAGCCGCATATGGTATCATCCTTGAACACCCTGCGCAATGCATCAATCCCGCCTTGCTCCCAAGAATCATATAATATAAACTCTCCAACCATGAACTTTGTAATCACACTTTTTAACCTTTTGAGGTTAATTAAGTGGCATTTTATGGGGATGTTTTATTTTATTTTTCAAAGGGGCCTTAATTAATCAGATCATCACCTACTGGCTTTGAGATCATTTTTCGGAAGATAAATCATTTTTGGGGCATAAAATTTTGAGATCATCATCAAATCATCGCAAAATCATCAAAATTTTCAAAAATTCCAAAATTCACCGATTTATCTCCCGAGGGGGCATATATCTGTCATCACTTGAAAATCAACATCTGGGGCATCAATTTTTTTTCTCAGAATCGGTATCAAATTTTTCTTTGAAGCAACATGTAAACACATTACTTCAAAGAGGGGCAAAATGTATACACCTAAAATCGGTCAAGGCATTTAATTAATTAAATAGTAGTTATTTAATTAATATTCCATCTATGTATAAATAAATTCTCAATTTATTTATATAGTTCATATCCTTTAATTCTCCAAATCTAAAATCATATTCTTCTAATTTAATTAAATAAATGAATTTCTAAAGTTTGTTTTATTTAATTAATTCTCACTAATCTCAGATTAGGAATTCAAGCACATGTCTACAAATTTTTCATGTCACCTCACCAAGGTCACATGAAATTAAATAATTCTAATTTTTAAATTAGAATTATCTTAAACAAATTTTCAAACACATGGCTTATTCCTCACACACTTCTTCAACAAACTTTGAACACATGGTCTTTCTCTCACACACTTGATTCTTCCATCCATTTGGCATGTTGTCTTTGGTTAAGGGAACACCTTCTTGATTCTCTCCATCTCCACCATTCACCCCTCTTGTTTGAATCTAGACCGTCGATTGCTGCCACATCACAAGATGCTTGGAAAAGCCTATAAATACAACCCTTTGCCATTGTATTTTGCATCCCACATTTGAGTAGAAGTTATTATGCAGGAATATCTTTTGAAGCATTGGAGCATTTGGAGTCTTATAGCATTGTTTAGCATTTTAACAAGTTTGCATTGTAGCATCATGTTAACTTAGAACCATGTTTGGCTTTATAGTTGCATTTTATTTCATGCTTTGCTTTATAGTTGCATTTTAGTTTATCATATTCATAGTTTATATTTGAGCATATGCAAAATCATCCTAGCTTCATACCATAGCATTAACATTGTATAATCTAACATCATTATCCATTTGTCAAATATCACCATTACCATTTACATCATGCAATATCATGTAGGAACTTAGATTTCTTACATTTAGAACATCTCGTTTCTCAAGTTGTCATTTTAACAACCATAGTGCATATACAAAATTTGAGAGCCAATATGGTTTAATAAATCCTTGAGAATAGAGAATAATGGAATGTTTTTAAAGATTTGTTTTGCTACAATTTAGAGTAGTTTATTTGATTCAAATCTTTACTATAATATGCCTCATTGGTGTTTGTGTTTATTCCCACATTTCACACACCACACCTACTACTATTGCTCGGTGGAGGATCCATAATATAATGCAAAACCCACACCTCACTACACTTTACATGCATCACAAATTTACTGCATTTCGCGAGGAGGTTTTGGAGAATATTCTCTGCACAAATGACTACTGGTATAGGTAAACATACTCCACATCATTTATATTTACTTCTTTCATATAAAATATGCTCAATAACATCTCCTGTGTCTAGGTATGAATGGAAACACCGTGGCTTTGCACATGTCCTTGGTGAAACCTTTGGCTCAAAGACACACCTGATATTGCCAAACTGCAATGGAATAATCTTGCATCAGTACAAAATGCAATTGACTACATTGACAAATATGTCTCTACTTGAAACCCACGTCCCCACCATAGCTAAAATGAAAGAGTTCCACGGTCTACCTTTGAAAACCCTTTCTTAATGGACACAAGAATGACTATGTTGTCCACCCCTTCACATGACTACAATGAATTGCTCAACTGTGTTCAACACCATACATGTCGTAACTTGTAGACATGTTTGCAAAGGAAAGGAGATATAGTTGAATGTTGCTATAAAGCCCCTTGGACCATGCAAGATAATTCAACCCCCTCAAATGAGAGTGGCCAACCAAAGCACACCCTTTCTCGTAATGATGACCGAGTGAATCTTCACAACCCCACTATCCTCACTATTTGGTGTGTAGATGTAGATTGCCAACCTGTTCTATCAATAGATACAATGCTCAAATATATAGCAAAATATGTAGCTAAAGGAAAAACTAAATCTGAAACATATCATGTAATGCTTTCTCGTATTTCGACAACTTTTGATCTTGACATGCCAACACCAATAGCTTTTAGGAAAATGCTTGTTGACAACATTATGGATCGTGATATTAGTGCCCAAGAAAGTTGCCACCTTTTATTAAAACTACCACTCTGATTGTGTAGTTGAATGTTTGTTTCTTTAAATGTAAACTGAAAAAACTACAAACATGTTCCACTCTCAGCCACATTTACATCATCACACACAAAATACATTGATGCATACATGGCACATCTTATTTGTCTGGAGGCATTGCCATTGATTGAAGTCACTTAGAAATGGAGCTTCAAAACATCTTGTAAAGCAAACCAATGGAAAGAGCATTCCTCTAAAGCAATTGTTTGAGTCTCCCCCTGTTTCACATGCATTCCTCCAAAGGAAAACCCAAGTTTCCATGACTTCTGTTGGAGTGAACTGGTTCTCTACAAACCTTTCTAGAACATTGTGGTTGACCTTGGTTCATCCACAACTCAAATTGTGGCATAGTGGGAGAGGATGGCATGCACTTACCATCTGTGGAATGTGTGACGCACTCAACCAGGTATGACCTCCACTATAGACCCCGACTCTCCTTCGAACAATGTAGAACCCACACTTCAATGCGACCAATCCGAATGGAAAGTGTTGTCAAGTGTACACCCAGGACATCTACTCTAGTTGGATGCGCTTGACATGCTCGGTAAGCATGAAATAGACCTCAACCATGACTACAATACTCATTCCATAAATCCAATAGAACTCACTACAACATCCAACTTCATAGACTCAAACCACACAACATATCAAGCCCCCCTTTCGCCCTTTGTAAATACCCAACATGACCTTTCATTGGAACAAAAGAAAACACTGGATTTAGTGTTGTCACACCTATCCTCCACCACTTACCAACCACCACTCAAAATAATAGTTCAAGGAACTGCAGGAACTAGAAAGTCACATCTAATTAAACAAATCAAGTCTACACTCAATTATTCCATTCCAAATGGGAGAAAATCACTATTATTTCTCGCACTAATAGGTGTTGCAACATTCAACATTGGAGCATCCATAATTCATTTTGCACTTCACATACCCATCAAAGAGATGGCTCCCTTGCAAGGCCAAACACTAGCAAGCTTCCAAGAGAAAACACACTTTGTTCGCTACATTTTAGTAGATGAAATGAGCTTCATCAGTCCCAAGTTGCTTGAATGCATCAACTATCACTTGTGTGAAGCTTTCCCAACACACAACCACAACTTGTTTGGAGGCCGCTCAATCCTACTCTTTGGAGACCTCAGCTAGCTACCGTCGATCAAAGACATTCCTATGTACTCTTCTACCTCCTATGGGGGGACACTATGGCAGAGCTTTCAAATAGTTTTTACACTACACAAAATATTTCGTCAAGCTAGAGAGGATCCCACTCAAATTCTATTTTGTGATCTCTTTTGCAATTTAAGAAAGGTTGAACCTACTATTGTAGATTGACAATTGCTAATGTCAAGGTCAAGCTCGACACTAACATCTACAAAATAAACTACTTTCTTATTATTCATACATCTTTATGCAACCAATGAAAAGGTCTCACTCCATAATAAATGCATGCTATTGTCTCTAGCACAACCTATTGCCCAAACAATCCCAAAGATGTCCCCATTACCCCAATGAGTTGTGGTGGTCGATGCCAAATTCCACTTAAAATGGCATGGGCCTTAACCATCCACAAATCATAGGGGCTTACACTTGATATGGCCACCATTGACATTGACAACATTGACCGACAAGGCTTGACATTCACAACAATTTCTAGAGTCACTCAGCTCTCCAACCTTCGTATCCACCTTGCATTCACATTTGAAAGATACACACGCATGCAACAAAGCCCTTATGTTGCACGCAGGATTAGTGAGGAAGCTCAATTGTCAACACTATTGACATCAACCACTTGAAATGCTCAACTTCTTTTCACTGAAAAAAATGTGTACAGGTATGTTCACTAATTACTTGGTCCTTTATCTTTCAATGACTACATTCTTGATTGGTTACACATATCTTCGTATTTCAAGTATCTAATATATTCCTCACTTACCACATTTGATTTGTAGGCCCTCCTTCAAAGTTGCATAACTGTCAAGATCCACCCTTTCAGTACAAAGTTTATAAACACAAGCATATTTCATTCTGCAAGGAGTTCTTCTTCAACAACTGCTCAATCGACATACAAGCAGTCTTCCAGCATCTTCTACTGAAGCTATTGTTTGTACTGGAATTCTCCCCTGCTAATTATTTTCACAACGGTAAAACATTACTCATTTAAAAATATTTTTGCACCTACATATTGTGCTCTCTTCACCTAATCTTTAAACTTGTGAACTATACATTCCTCATATCTAACTTACATTACACTTTTTCCTCAAACTTTTGGCCTCTTTCCAAGATTTCTGCCACATCCACTGTCATGCTATGGTAAGTTGCCATTTTTGTTATAGAAGATATAAAATGTATGTAGGTGTGATTAAATCATACTATTTCTGATGGTTCTACTTCTAACATACTTTCATCTTCTAAACAATTTACATAATTGGAATTACAATTGAATTTCAATACCCTCAATGAAATTAATATAGAGGATGTTGTATATTATTGTATATTGGTGGCTAACAAGTTAGGACATATGTAGAGTGGATGATTGATTCCAATTGCATTTTCCTATCAAAATATAAATTGTCCTTGCATATACTGTCTCCTCAGGTCACTTTGTCACTCATCTTGGCTACTTACATATATTCTTTATTAAAATTTACTAACATTGATTATATATTTGTTATAAAATTACCCTGTAATGCCAATATCAACTGAGTAGACATTGAGTTTTTTCATTAGGTGCACATCTGCATTTTTTAACGTTCAATACTACCTTTTCATACAACTGTTTGGGATAAATACATCTCCCTCCTTGTCTGTAACATCATTACAAGAAAGTATACAATTACCCTATAATGCCAATATTAACTGAGTACATAATTGTGTTTTTTTGTTGAGGTGCACATTTGTATTCTCAGTTGTGTGCTTACATAGTGTACAAAGGTAAATGTGATTGAATAAGTGTTTCTTGTGGGGTTGATACAAGGACTGGTAACTACATGTAAATGTGTAATTCAGTAAGCTGGGTATACCTTTTTTAGTTTGCTCCACTAATTTGACACAAATCACAAGGCTACACTCTTTTCCATCTTATAAACATCTATTCATACATGCTCATTCACATTTAGTGCACTGAAATATGCAATTTAACTTTGAACTATAACATTTAATGCACAAGAATGTGCAATTTAACTTTGAACCTTAACATCTAATGCATTGACATTAGGTCCTCGCTTGCTTGGGTCCCTTTATTAGTATGCTTGACAAATTGTACTCATTCACATTGATGCACTTTTTTTCCATACTGTAAACACAACTATTTGCACACACTTGTTCACATCTATTGCACTGGAGTGAATAAATTATCTTTGGACTTTGTGATATGAAATAGGCAATTTAATTTTGTACCTTTAACATTTATGCACTAGAATGACTAATTTATCTTTATAACATGGATTGCTTACTTGTTTGACATGTATTGCTTTGTATAATCTGTTTAGTGTTGGATCTTTATTGCTACTTGTTGATGCTACAATAAGCACTTAAACAATCTATTATGTGTTTGTTACAGTGGATATTTATGCATGTCTTGTTTGCTTTTGCAACATACTGTACTGGTCTTTTGTTGGCATGTCGGGTGCTGAAGCAGTTGGAAATGGATGATGAATATGTTGGAAATGAGGAGGTAATGCATGAATTATTTGATGCATGCTCTTGTTTAAATTGCAAGTTTGATAATAACATATGAAACACACCTAGCTTCAAAATTAGAGTTTCTATATATATGAATGGTTGATGTGGGATATCTTTTAATTTATATCTTATTGCCTTATCCTAAAGAGATTCCAAATCCAATCAAACATTTCTAGCAATAGGATCATATCCTCAACTATACTATTTTCAACAAAATTGCGATTTCATAGATAGTGGCGTGCTTGTTTTTCTCTATTTCTGGGGTTACAACTGAAGTACCTAAAATCTGCAATGTAAAACCAAACTCAAAAACTCATTAGAAAGGTTAGTATAACACACAAATCTGCAAATACCTCCATGGAATACATTGCAAATGCTTTCAAAACTGCAACAAATGATAATGTAAAGACTAAAGCATTATGAAAACAAAAGCAAGCTACCTATTCCATGTTGGATTGGTGTCACATGTGCTAGTGACCCTTTCCCAATCCTTGATCAAAGCTCAAATTGAAAATGCAATGAAGATGGTGGAGTGATGATAAACAAGATCAAATCTCAAATGAAGAGAGTAACCTTGCATGAAATTGTGAAGGATTTGCTTGAGGATGATGCTTGTATTTAAAGATTTTCAAAATGTTGAATGTTGAAGAGGGACCAATGTGGGATCAAAAACAAGCCAATGAATTGAGGACACTTGTCACCATGTGATTAGTTGATGTGTGTGCAAGATTTGGGAAGAGTGCCCAAGAGGGGGAAAATTTGAATTCAAATTTTGCCATAAATGCTGAGAGGGGGACAAGGAAAAACAGCAATAAATGCCCTATTTGACTTGTCATGTTGAGGGAAAATGATTGTTTTAATAAATCAATAAAATTGATTTATTGTGCAAGTGGATAGATCTAGATAATGCAAGTGGGATGGGATTAGCATTAGGTTAGGATTAGATGATGATCATGCTGATTAATGCTGATTAACTGATTTGACTTTTTGGACTTTGATAATTGATTTATTTAAATCAGAAAATGGTGGAATATGATTTAAGATTTGATTTAAATAAAGTCCTGATTTATTTAATTAAATGGATGATGCAAAATGAAGGTTGACTGATAATGTTTATTTGATAAATGACCTTGAGATTATTTAATGAATTGATGAACATGCACTTGATTAATTGATGAATGGTCCCTAATGCGACATCTAATTTGATCGAATCTGATCCAATGCATAATGTAAATTTTGCATGTCTACATTTTGCCCCTCTTTGAAACAATGTACTTGTTGCGTTGGTTCAAAGAATAAACTTGCCGCAATCGAAATTAAAAAATTTCATGATTTTTCAGATGCCCCAGCGGAAAGAAGTACACTGGTACATTGCCCCTCGAGAGATCGATCGAAAAGATTCAATTTGAGGGTCGATCTCGCGATAAAGACGTTCAAAATGGATGGTTATGGATGGCCCGATGCAAAGATGATTTCAAGATGCTTAGAATATAAATCCTGTTAACAAATTAAATGATGATATGATATGGGAATGGATGGGATGGATGATGTGATATCGTGATTATGCAACGGATGATTTATGATATGCTTAGACTATAGTCTATATTATGATGATGATATGCATGTGAGATGATATGCAAAATCTTTGATGTTTCCTAATATGTATGATATGAATGATATGAGTATCTTGTTGTTTATGTAGATGCAAGATGGATGCATGATGGATGCATAGCGGATGCATGATGATATTGAGTCTGGGAATAGAGATGATGACAAGAGGATCCAACAAGTCCATGATTGGTGAGACTTTTATTAGAGATGATGATGATAGATGATGATGATGATTTGCTTATCAAGGATTGGGATTTTCAAAGGATCACTTACTTTATTTTTGATAACCTGCGCTAAATCTGATGCATCGAGGTATAAAGGACGGGATGGCGTTGTACTTAGTGTGATGAACTTTGACTCGACAAATAGATAGGAGTGTTGTTCACGACATCACGGAAACCTTGCTAGGATACTTTAGAAGTCTCAAACATCTAGGACCAAAACACAGAAAGGTATAACCAATCAATGCAATAGTCAACAAGCTATCTGAAACATCCTCCATACATATCTAACAAAGCAAGTATTCGCCAAGTTATTTTACAAGAGCGTCCAACAAGCACAGCAAACAAAAGATAATGATCGTTGCCCCATTCCTATTTCTCTAAATCCTCTGTTTTGGGATATCATCGAGACGTCCTTGGAATGAGTGCAAAATAAGATAAGTCAAAAGATAAAGACCAAGTAAATAAACAGACTAATGCTCTTCAATACCGCTAACGGAAAAGGATGTGTTTTCTAAGGATGATAAGCGAAACTTATTGCCAAAATATAATGCCCATTGTAGGAAGGATTCATCCTAGGACATGTTAGTGGATGGCGGCACGTCATTTCGTTTATGAGGGATGATTGATATGGGACAAATTCAGATGATGGTGTTACCAATATGAAGAGATGACCAATTTGTTTACTCACTGTCCTAGACTTAAGACTTGATGCTTTTGAGTTCTACTTTTTTTTTTTTAACCTGCTAGACTTGTTTCCAACTGTTTCACCAAAGGTTGAGGATGACGATCAGTTTATTATGAATGGTGTTTATTGCGGGTGCAAGCAAGATGAGGCGGATGGATTTTTTCAAATATTTGGATGTTTTGGAATTTTGCAATGTTTTGAAGTGTTTTAGTAATTTTGAGGTTTTACAAATGTTTTGATTTTTGAGCAATGTTTTGGGATTTTTGAGATTTTGACGAGAGACTAACCTAAAGACCTATCCTAGGGGCCTCGAGGGCTTATCCCGATAGATTAGCCTTGCCTACGTTATACCTTGTGAGACCATTAGTTCGTGACGACTTGACCGATTCTGAGGATGATGATATACATGATGAGATGTCATTTTATTGTAATGGCGGACTCCTATAGGACTGAGCCTAAATGTCTGGGGGATGATCAAAGATCAACCTTTACCCTCACGATTCAAGCTTCGGCGGAGGCCGGCGTGGATTAGAACAAGAACGACCTTGATTTTGGATTTTGATATGTTTTGGATGTTTGAAGATGGATGAAAGATTTAGTTTGTTTGAATCCCTAGATGAACCCTCATAAAGAATACTTTATATTTTCAAGACCTAAAACAATGAAAACATACATATGCTTCCTAAAGACCTTTGTTTAACCAAGGAATGATTTGACCATTTTGGATTTCCAATCAATAATTTTTGCTTTTGGGATTTGGAGTCTTCAACACACATGAAAGTTCATTTTGCTTAGTTTTTGCTTAATGGATTTATTTTACCAAAAACACTCTCTTTGATTAAAGTTTCAAACTAAGATGTACCAATGTCTTAATTTCTTTAAACCCCACAAGATATTTTATGTGGAAATTCAACGAACTTAAGGCAAGGGTTTTTCTATTGTTTACTCAAGAAGACAAATTGAGATATAATCCAATGCTTAGGAACCTCTACGAATGTGAATCCGCAGGGAAAGCAGTAACATATGGATTGAGTCAATGATATTTGTCTAAAAGAGGGTTTGAAATTTTGAGAACCATGTTGAATGTTTGTTTGCAAAATATTTTCGAATACACACTGTGTTTTCAAACAAAGAATAATTACAAGCCTGGATAGCGATGAACAATGTTTGTTGAGTCCCATGGACAAGTCGACTCGCCTAACTGGCGGATGGTTGAATATGACCCCAGCTCCCTCACGGCACTCGCCTCCCAGGCGTGGCGTAACACCATGAGAGCTCCCATGGCATGCTTTCCGCTCTCTACTAAAAGCAAATAGGTGTAGGCTTGAAACGACGCCGTTCTTACAACAAGCGGATTAAGAGTTTTTGGCGGTCACAACACATGGGTTCCAAATGGAGACTTTCCGTTGTTGAGAGTTATTAGCGTAGCGAAGTCCCCGGATCCATCTTGTAAGATAACTTAAAATGATGGCGTTTAACAAAATCCTCATTTATATCCAGCTGGAAATACTCTTGGCTTTAGAATTGTTACGGTTGAATTAAATAAACGGGTGAGCCGCTTTTTCCCCAAAGCTGGGCCTCTGATCATCATGAGCAAAGACACAATCAAAGTAACTGAATCGATCTTTGATGCTTTAAAGAAAGAGAATGTCGCGAAAACCCTTCTCTTTTCGCACAGATGTTCAATTTTTTAGTAAATAAAATGTTTCAAACAATAAAATGTATTTTGGAGTGTTTCTCTTGCACTAGATACTTCTGAAGCATAAAGAGGAGGATACGCACTCAAAAGACAATCACTCAAATCAAACACTTGTTCGTTTTATACCCTTCAAAGCAATTGTGAATTCGTTTTAAGCACCAAAATGAAGTGTGAGGATTGCTTGTTCAATTTTTAACCCAAAACGAAATCTAGTAAGTTTGTCCTAAGGTTCATTTTAAGTCCTTTGCAATGAAAAACAATTTGTTCGTTTTAGCCCCAATTGAAAACTAATGTTCTAAAACGAAAAGGTGAGTGGTCGACACTTTAAAGATATTAAAACATTATGTGTTTTCAAAGAAAAGAAAAAATCTTTCCCTCCTTTCGTTTTCGTTTTGTGAAGTAGTTTTGATCAAAGTGTTAAAAAACACATTGTGTTTTCAAACAAAAATCCTCCTCTTTTGCTTTGCAGCTTTTCGCCTTCGTTGTTTGTACCTCCTTCGTTAATCTTTGTTTCCCTTTTGTACCTTTCACCTTTCGCTTGTACCTTCGCTTGTACCTTCGTTTGCTTTTGTACCTTTGTTGTTCGTTGTACCTATCAAACAAAAGATACTTATGTGAGGATCAAAATATTAAACTTATTTTGATGATTAACTTTAAATGATAACATGATTCCAATTGAATAGATCAATTAGTCACAAAGGATGAGTCCTTTAAAAGCATCATCACAAATTTCAAATTTTTTAGCTATAGTCATAATGAAGAACATGATTTTATAATAAAAAGCTAATAATTTATATCAATGAATCACCTTAAAAGAACAAATCTTTCAAAAGTTGACTATCACGATAATAACAATGATTTGATAAATTTTGTAAGCTATGACACAAATGCATGTGTATGGGTTTAACAACCTTACTCAATACCTACTTATATTGCAGTGATGGAAACTTCACATTTGGGAAACAAGCTTTCTTTCGAATAAATGCCAAAATTGATGAGTATAGATGATATTAAATGCATTTGTGACATTAAATGCATTCAAGATTCCAAGATACAACAGATTTTGACAGACATTAAAGGCTCTAAGAATAACACTCTACCCATCAGAATGTAGATCAAGTGAACATCACATTAAACACTTTACCCAATCGTTATGATGAATACATAACGCCCAAATCATGATGCCTGGATTCATCTGCCTGAATTAAAGACACTATGTTGAATCTGTCATTTTCTACGCAAGGTGATGGATTGGACAGAGTTGATAAACAAGCATACGGAGAGTTGAGTGAGTGCTACCTTAGATTTTAAGACTGAGTCACTATCACGAAAAGGATGATGGTCAATGAGAAGTAATGGCAGTGATAAATATGAATCTGTTCACATGATAGTAATAGCGTTCAATCAACTGTTAAGGAGCACTACTTCCAGTCATTATAATCGCCTCGCAGCAATAAAAGAAGATGATGACTTGTGACAAAATAAAGAAACTATGCCATTGTATGATGTAGCAAAAGAAAAGAATAGCTTTAAACTCTATGCTGTCAAAAGGAAACTGACAGGAGCAGAAAAGAAACAGCGCAAAACGTACAGATTTAAATTCTACACGTCAGAATGTTTAAAGAAAGAGACATGCGCCCGGTTTGTTTCTTCCCTATGCTACCTACCAAGAGTTTAAGGCGTATAGATTTAAACTTGAAATCTTAGAATTCTTTAAATAAAGTGTGCATGTGTTCCTATTACTGACCAAGCATTTAGAGTACGCTGACTCAGAGGAAATACAGTCCCATACAGCTGCGCAGTCTTGGTGAAAGTGCGGGTAAATTGGAAAGTTGGGTTTCTGTTTTAAACCTGTGATGTCAACTTCTCAATCCAAACAAAAAGCCATCTAAATAAAAATGCCACTTTGCAATTCAGCCTAAGAAGCTTGGGCGCGAAAAATAGACTGCTCAACAAATGTTTCAAAGAAATCCACTTCTCAAATGATGAATGAGAAAGAGAATAGCAACAGAGTTTTCTTTTTTTTGTTTTTTTGTTTTTGCAGTGTTCATGGATGCACGACCACAAAGGATTAAATGATGACTTTAAAATTTCCAAAATACGGAATAAATAGCGCGTTCTTGAATACAACAGAATTAGAAGGCCTCGCAAGAAGAGAAAAGTTAGACAAGTCTCATTTATTACTAACACAGTGAATGATTATTGACACAGATATGCAGATCTAAGGAAAATGTAATAATGTTGTAACAGGTAACTATTCAAAACGTATCAAAACGTATCCTTGATATCTGCCTGCAGATGTACATAGATTTGTCACAACTTTCCATTAATTTATGAGAATTTATTCAAGCCATTTGCAAGCAACATTAAATAGATTAAAATAATGGCAATTATATCTTTAACAAAGACTTCAAGCTTGCATTCATTCAACAATTACTTAATTAAAGCACACACAAAATCTTATCTCTGCCCTCCTTCTAGCGCCAAATTGTGAGCATGCTTTTTAAAATCTGCAAACACTAATCTCAAACCAAGGTTAGTATCAACAAATCTGAAACCACCTCCATGGAATACATTTGCAAATGCTTTCAAAAGCTGCAACAAATGATAATGTAAAATTTAAAAGCATTATGAAAACAAAAAGCAAGCTACCTATTCCATGTTGGATTGGTGTCACATGTGCTAGTGACCCTTTCCCAATCCTTGATCAAAGCTCAAATTGAAAATGCAATGAAGATGGTGGAGTGATGATAAACAAGATCAAATCTCAAATGAAGAGAGTAACCTTGCATGAAATTGTGAAGGATTTGCTTGAGGATGATGCTTGTATTTAAAGATTTTCAAAATGTTGAATGTTGAAGAGGGACCAATGTGGGATCAAAAACAAGCCAATGAATTGAGGACACTTGTCACCATGTGATTAGTTGATGTATGTGCAAGATTTGGGAAGAGTGCCCAAGAGGGGGAAATTTTGAATTCAAATTTTGCAATAAATTTTGAGAGGGGGACAAGAAAAGAAGAACAATAAATACCCTGTTTGACTTGTCATGTTGAGGGAAAATGAGGGTTTTAATAAATCAATAAAATTGATTTATTGTGCAAGTGGCTAGGTCTAGATAATGCAAGTGGGATGTGATTAACATTAATTAGGATTAGATGATGATCATGTTGATTAATGCTGATTAATGATTTGACTTTTTGGACTTTGATAATTGATTTATTTAAATCAGAAAATGGTGGAATATGATTTAAGATTTGATTTAAATAAAGTCCTGATTTATTTAATTAAATGGATGATGCAAAATGAAGGTTGACTGATAATGTTTATTTGATAAATGACCTTGAGATTATTTAATGAATTGATGAACATGCACTTGATTAATTGATGAATGGTCCCTAATGCGACATCTAATTTGATCGAATCTGATCGAATGCATAATGTAAATTTTGCATGTCTACAACAACACATGCTCTTCTTGCAACAGAGTTAATGGTTGCCCTCCCATAGAGTTTCTTCTGCTCATTACCATACATCATCAACCAACATTTACTTCACTAATTGAGTTCATTTTATTTTGTCTTGTTACAGATCACTTTAAGGACAACATTACTTTCAAAATAGTTTCATAGTCCCCAAATCTCAAGGTAACTATTGAGAGAATGTGAGATAAGATAGTTCATGGCCACAGACTTGATTTTCAAAATGTTGAAGATGCCCATATGTAGTTCCAGCAAAGGCTTAGCCAAATGAAATCTCAGACAACTTTGGTTGTACTAGATGATGTCTGGAAAAGCATCACCTTCAAAAATCGTTGTTTAAAATATTAAGTTGAATTTTAGTTTTATTCATCCCCTTCTGGAAGCCTTCCACTTCAGATTTTTAAATTTTTTTTTTCTCAACCACAAACAATATTAAGTGTTTGGATTTCACTTGGATGCAAATCAAGACCTCTTGTGCAACTCATATATTCAAGAAACACGGTTGAATCACTGTTTTGAATATAATTACAACATATTATTAAGTTGCTTGTTGGCTGTCTAATATTTTATCACATAATTTGATGTGACAGAGGGATGAATCTTTTCTTCAACAAAATAATGTTTCTTTATTAAGGGGGTTTAAATTTTACTTGTTGTACTCAACTTACACGACTTCAACTTTTTATGATATGAAGTAAAACGAATTATTTCTATTTTACAACTATAAATCGGTTTTCCCATTTTTTAATAAACAAAATTAAGAAATTTCACTATATTGTCTTCAGCATACCCATTGCACCATTGCACCCCAAGATGCGATTGCTAGTTTTATAATAGTTTTCGATCCCCGCAACACGTAGACCCTCGAAATTAGACCGCTCCAATATGGGGCTAAAACTCATCTATCAAAAACATCGTCGAAAACTCGAAGGCTCTGTACCCGTCATAAGAAACAAACCACCCGAATAAGTCTTTCCGAGTTAGAGTCCATTCAGGTGGTGAATGAATACAAATATTTGGGACTAGATTTTTGTAACAATCTCAATTGGGAGGCGTGTAGGACGAAAAGAATTCAAGGGGGTTGGAAAGCTCTTTACCTACTCCAAAATAGATGTAGGTCAGCTGAGCTATGGGATTGGAGAACAAAAAAAAAAAGCTTTTTGGGCTGCTTGTTACCCCGGTGGTTCTTTATGGTTGCGAAGTTTGGGGCAGCAGCACGTCAGCTGTAAAATGGAAACAAATAGAAAGACTTCAAAAACACTTAATCACAAGTAATTTCAAAATAAAAAATACGGTCCCTTATGAGATTGTTTTAGCTGAAGCTGGGGCCTTTCCAATGGAAATGGCAGCATTAATTCGCTTATTAGGCTATTTGCAAAGAATAGAGAATATGGAAGAGCATCGTTGGCCCAAAATTGTGGTGGAAGAAGAATTAACTAGAAGGAAGAACACGTGGATGAAACAAAATGTCAAGTGGATGGGAAAATGGGGGATCAACATACAAGAGTGTCCAAGCAAAAAAGTCGAGATGAAAAGGTATGTAAAAGAGAAAGTCAAAAACACCATGTGGTTGAAGCAACTTGGCCGGAAGAGTGAGCACTATGTTCTGCATTTTAATCCTACTTGTGATCATGAACAAAATTTTTACATAGGGGCAGATATAAAATGGAAGGCTAAAATGTTGATAGCTCAATTGAGAACTAGCTCGCATCGTTTGAGATGCGAAACAGGCAGATGGAAAATACCTAAAGAGGGGTGGTCGGATAGAATCTGTTGTTTCTGCACTTCAGGTTTAGTGGAGACAGAGTGGCACTACGTTATGGAGTGCCAAGCTTATGAGGACATCCGATATTGTTACTCAGATTTGTTAAAAGTCAAATCACTAGCGGCTTTGTTTGAAGAGGAAAAGATTGATAAAACAGCAAGTTACTTGACCAAAATTCACAGTAGAAGAAACAAAATCAGCAAAGAGATTGAAAACAACAGCAAGTAGTTTGGTGCAGCGGTTTTGTTGTTTTGGCAAAGGCGGTTTTCCGGTTTTTATCTCTTGGGTCCCATAGACTGGCTGGTCTCGCGGACGTAATTAAAATCATTCATTCATTCATTCATTCAACATATTAATATTTAAAATAAAAATAAATAAAAGAATAGTTTGGAGGGTGCTCACCCACCCTTCGGCATAACTTCCCAACTTCCCATTTGAAAAGATACCAACGCCGTACCACAATCTACCTCCATATGCGTATCTACGCTGTAGAACAAGGAGTATATTCGTATAAAATAGTATTACAACATGGGCTGCTGGAGTTCTCCTGGGTTGGTCAGAAAATAACGCCAGGAATTAGAGCTCTTGTGTTTCCAGGCACGACTATTTGTTTGAATCGGAGATTACGAAGCTCGGCGTCTGTATCTTCGTCAATTCACTTCAAAAGTTTCGTTTCTTTCTAGGCCTGTCATCGTTCAAAGCGCTGGCAGTGTATCCCGAGGACAATTTTTCTGTATAAATTCAGCCATAAATATTTTCTTTACAGACAGAGTACCAGATATTAACGGAATAACAAATTTGGGTGGCGTCGAAGCCGTTTCTGAGCTTCTAAACGGTAAGCATATCGTAACATTCATGATCTCTTTTTTCCGCCCGAAAAAAGGACGATTTACGGTGAAAGACTGATTAGCCTTAATTACGTCATTGATCCGCCTGGAATACACTGTTATTTTGAATCTATATACTATACTTACTTGAATGACGCCAAAGTTTGAAGAGAGCTGAGGAATTTTTGGTTAGGATGATTATATAATCATCCTTCTATCATTTGTTCTGGGAAAATTTTAGGTTATTTAAGATATTTGAGCTGGAAAGTCTTTTCTTAATGAGATCGTGAAGGTCCGTCTTCTGAAATGTAAGGGGTCTTTTGGAAATGGCTGCATTGACGATGATATTTTAATCTGTTAATGGTTTATGTGAAGTTTTTAGGCTATTTTCAGTAATTTGAGCTTTCGGAGAGTTTCATTGGATGTCGTTTTCAGTAATATGAATTTTCGCGTGTTTAATCTGAGATTATTTTCAGTGGTTTGAGCTTTGAGTGTTTTTAATGAGGTCTTAAGAATTTGTCCTGTAGAACTACTTGCACTTAGGAGGATTTTTATGCTTTTGGCGGTTTTGTTTTGACAAATTTAGGACTATTTTGAGAAACATGAAGTCATTTGAGAATTTTTAAGCTTTGGAGGGTTTGTGTGGGGTCTTTGTGGCTTCTTTTAAGAAATTTAAGGCCTTGGGAAATGCCTGCATTTAGTAGAACTTTTATTCTATGTATAGTCTGATTGAAGAAATTTGAGGTCATTTCTAAATTTTGAATTGAAGAGGGTTTAATTATGAGATCTTGTGGGTTTGCCTCTTTTAATTTCAAATTTGAGGTTATATTTAATTTCAAAGTCTTGAAGGTCTGTCTTTAGAAATTTGAGGTCCTTTTGGAGATGCCTGCATTTTTGGACAAATTTGACGTTATTTTCAGAATTTTGAGCATTGAAGTGTCTTCTCTGAGGTACTGTGGGATCATGTTGAATAATTTAAGATCCTTTTGCAAATGCCTTATTTAGGAGGATCTTATGCTTTGTATGGTATTGCTTTGACAAACGTGAGATTATTTTGAGACTTTTAACTTTGGAGGGGTTTTTAAATGTGATGATGAAGGTTTGTCCCGAGAAATTTAGACTTTGGAGATTCTTTTAATGAATTATGGAATGTTGGTCTTGGAAATTTGATGTCCTTTTGGAAATTCCTGCAACTAGGAAGATAGAGTTTTGCTTTTATACATTTTGTTTGGAGAATTTTGAGGTTCTTCTGAAAAATTTGAGCTTTTAAGGGTTTAGTAATGATGTGTTAAGTGTTGGTCTAAATAAAATTAAAGCCCTTATGGATATGCCTTCATTTAGGAATGTTTTTATGCTTTGTATGGTTATAATTTGAGAAAGTTGAATTTTTTGAGAAATCTGAACTTTGGAATGCTTATTTTAGGTGGTCTGGGCTTCTCTTGAGAAATTAAAGGTCCTTTCGGAAATGCCTACCTTTGGAAATACATTTCGGAATATTTTTATGCTTTGTATGGTTTTGTTTGCAGATGATTGCAATTGTTTTCAGAAATTTGAGTTTTGAAGAGTTTAGTATAAGGTCTTGAAGGTTTTCTTGAGAAATTTAAGATCTTTTTGGAAATTCCTGTATTCAGAAGGTTTTTAATGCTTAATATTGGCCCCTTGAAGAAGTTTGAGGTTATTTTGAATTCTCATAAATTTGAACTTTAAAGGGATCTTGTAATGAAGTCTTGGAGCTTCATCTTCTGAAATTTAAATTCCTTCTGGAATTGTCTGCATTAAGGAATATTTTATGCTTTGTATGGTTTTGTGTGGAGGAAGTTTGAGAGAAATTTGAACTAGAGATTTTTTAATCAGGGCTTGTGGGTTTTTGTCTTCAGAAGCCAAAGGCTCTTTGGATATGCCTGCATTTAGGATGATTTTCCTGCTTTGTATGGTCTATTTCAAGGAATTTGAGGTTATTTTCAGAAGTTTGAACTTTGGAATTCTTTTAATAGGGTCTTGAAGGTTTTTGGTGTAGATGATGATTGTGTTGGATTGGGGGATATTCTCCCTCAACCATCAGGCATTTGTCAAAATTATCAAGGGATCTAATTGTGTTGTTCACAATATATATACCTACTGATTGTATGGAAAGTGAATTTGATGTTACAATCTGTAAACAGTAAATATTGTCAAAAAATTGTTAATGTTTTTCTCACTTTACCATATATATTTTTCAAAAATTCAAATTCATTTTAATACTTTTTATTTTGCTAAGTTTACCACGTGTTTGAAATATTCTTTTTTTTTTGACTTATTCCGTTCTAGCTATATCTTGTAATACATAACTAGCTTTCTTTGATGGTAACAAACTGTAATATTGTGGTTCATTATCTTAAAGTCTTCTGTTAGTACTTGTATTTCTTTCTCAAAACTCGTAAAATTTGGGTTTGTCTAGTCCTGCTAAGCTATTCTGGTTAAATAAAATAGTGATAGGCAAAGGTGAGTTTTTAGGTCCTCGCTCAGCAAGCATGCTGTTTTTGTTGTTTAAGACATTTAATTTGGCAGCAAGAGGGTATTTTCAACTTACCTTATATATGTTGTTCAAATTTCATAACCTTTGTTGTTTTGACCTCATGAGTAGGTTCAGGATTAAACTCAGCCTTTCCAATCTGCCTGAATCTAAGGAAAATATCTTGCATTGCATTTTTGATCAGGAAAACTAGTTCAGTGTTCAATTTTGTTTGAGAGCTATGAAGATTTATTTATTTTTATTCATGTCCACAGGATGGCTGTCGCAACAGTAAGAGCTGTACCTGTTACCATATCAGCTTACAATTTGCAAAATTCAGCAAGCTCTGATGGCTTATCAAGCATCACATCTTCTTCATGTCCAACAAGGAAGATCTTTACATCTGATATGACATTGACAAGAAAACATATTACTTCTATTTCTGTTAGAAAGTATAGAAGAACTTGTTTGGTAGCAGCACAGGCTTCTCATGTTTTGGATCCAATCTCAACTTCAAAGAATTCAAATGATTCTTCTAAGAAATCAAGTAAGATTGTTCTCCAGAATATAGTGTTACAATTTCCTTGCATTTACATTTTTCTAGTCACTCTGGACAAGTTGAGACCCTGAAGATATCAATTGAATATTGTAATGAAGCTGAACCTGCTGGTTGTCTTCTGGATGTTTCCTGATTCATTTCAACATTCATATTATGCAAAATTTAAACCTCATAACTACAATTTTGTTGACCCCCTTCCAATCTAATTGAGCTGCACTCAATTTGGTAAGGCAGACCTCCTTTGCCAGGTGCAAAGATGCAAGTCTATTAGGTGCCATCCCTCAGAATCATTGGAATCACCTGGCTTGTGGCAATTGGTTCATACCCCCGTGCTGGAGAATCTGTAGCCAAACTTTGAACCTGTGCATCCTAATAAGTATGGTTTAGAAATTGAGATCTGAACCTCACCAGATCACTATAAAAAAATAGAGACCTTCTAAAAACTGGTTGAAACATGCATCTCCTTATGCATTTACTTGCTTTTTCCTCTTTTGCTGAGGTTATTATGGAGTTTGGGTTTGGTGTGTTTGTTGTCATCTTTTGCTCATTGTGACATGAAACTTTCCCCTTTCTCATATTTCAGATTTGAATGCATGTTTACCATTTAGATTCCTCTAGAAAGGTTAGACCTTCCTCCTTTGGCTTTTGAACTTTTCATGATAATGTACAGTTTTGTACTTAAATGAAATATTTAGGCATATTTTCCTGGAAGACAAGCTCAGAACATCCAAGTCTAGGAAATTTTATTAGGGTATTTCAATTGATAATTTCTGTTGTCACCATATTTTTCTGAAATTAAAGAGTACTTCAGTTGTAGCTTCAATAACAAAATGGCTTTACTGAAAAAACCATCTTCTATGAGACTATGTTTGGATCCTTATATCAAGGCCTAGGATTTAGAAAGCAACCTATAAGGTGAATGCATGATAATTTACAAAGGTTTAGCATTAGGGATTGACCTATAAGGCAAACACATTTTTATTTATAATGCAATTTTTTGTGCTCTTTTATGTTGCAGCTGAAGCAGCCTTGATTTTGATCCGTCATGGGGAGTCATTGTGGAATGAGAAAAATTTATTTACTGGGTGTGTGGATGTACCCCTAACACAAAAAGGAGTAGAAGAGGCTGTTGATGCTGGAAAAAGGATTAGCAACATTCCAGTTGATCTGATATTTACTTCTGCTTTAGTTCGGGCTCAGATGACTGCTATGCTTGCAATGACTCAGCACCGCAGGAAAAAGGTTTTTAAGTCAAATCTTTTAAGTTTATGGCATCTTTAATTTCTTTGTGGCTTCTCTTTATATGCAAGGGCAGGTGTTTAAATGGTTATAATCGAGTTCAATACCAGTTCTCAGAAAATTTAAATTCTATTTCCAGCAAGAGTTAACAAATGCATAGATAGGAGTTTTTATCAATTTAAGCAAAATGTGGGAGATTTTATTAGACAAAGTGCATTTACTAGTAGCCTTCCAAATTTCAAGTTCTCCTTTTTCCTGGGGCCTTTTAAATACTCAAAGGCTATTGCGGCTGTTTCTGTCTAACAATTTTCTAAGTCGCTGCTCAGTAGTTGACTTCTGAGTTTCTGACATTTGAGTAGCATTTTGAATCTTTTAGAGCTATAGAGGCTGGTATCAAATCTCTGATTTTAATATAAAGTTAGCAAATTATGTGCTTACAAAAGATTGACCTGCCACCTGGTTTGGTGCCATACGTGCATCTTAAAATTTCTAGAATAATGTCAAGAGTTTCACCTTTTATTTAGAAAAGAAAAATGTGATTAGAGCTGGCAGTTTTCATATTTGCCTTCTGGTATTGAAAACTTGGAATAGTTATAACTTATTTCTCCAGAAAATGAAGTCTCTTTCCAGCTTGTTACTATTGTTATTACAGTTTTTATATTTTTGGCATCTAAATATATGATTAAGCTTTCACTTTGTAATTTATACATTGCACTGTCCCTTGTTCCACTCTTTATTATATGTGGAGGTAAATTCTACCTTGCCACTCTCTGCTTATAAGTTTATACATAAGAGTTAATATTATTGTCAGGACTCAGTATTTTAATGAAAAGGCTGCCATAACTTTTAATGTTAAGATTTCTTCAAATATGGTAGTTCTTTTTTATTGTTCTGGAAGGCAAGTTCAGGGTTTTATAGAATGATTAAATGTGAGAACCTTCACTCTTAAATCTTTGGCCATCTTAGTTGTCATGATAGATTCTAACTTGAATATCATCTCAAAGCTGCGTGTTTATTGTTTTAGAAATGGTGATTAATTATTAATATGAGTGGTATTAATTTAAAGGGTCCTCTAATGAAAGGGACAATATAATACTAGATTCATGTCTTTGGAGTCGGTTGTGAATGACTGTACTTGGAAGGCTGAGGAATTTAGGATGGTGTTCCAGTTTTTAAATTCAAATTTATTCATGTGGTATCCATAGTGCATCTATAATATCGATGATTAGGTTTGGATGTCAAAACCTATATCATGACATTTTTAAACAGGACTAAAGCTTGAAGATGAATTCCATGCAATTCAGGTACCAATAATAATACATAATGAGAGTGAGCAGGCCAAGGCATGGAGCAGAATATTCAGTGAAGATACTCAAAAACACTCTATTCCAGTCATAACAGCTTGGCAACTTAATGAGCGCATGTAAAAAACTATCGCATCTTACATGCTTATGATTCTTGGGTCTTAATTATAGTTTCTAATGGTGTCTTCTATCTAACCATTACTTATGCTATTGCCATAAACCTTTACTGCAATGTAGGTATGGAGAATTGCAAGGGCTCAATAAACAAGAAACAGCTGATAGATATGGGAAGGAAAAAGTCCATGAATGGCGTCGCAGTTACGATATTCCTCCCCCAAATGGTGAAAGCCTTGAAATGTGTGCAGAGCGTGCTATTGCCTATTTTAAGGAAGAGGTGTGGTAAATTTTTAAAAATCATATATGCTGCTTTTATTTTGTTACAAATGTGCTTTGCATTGACTGTAGCAGTGGGTAGATATGTCATGATAAGATTGTTTGGTAGACTTTCACATTCTGTATCATTGCTAGTCACTAAACAAGTAACAAGCACAGATCCATCTTATATGGATCTGATATGTTCCTAGAGATATCGAATCCATATAAACAATGATCTTGTGCTAGTTTACATTTAGTGTAATGAATAATAAAAACTGTTATGATACACACATGTAGCTGATGTTATACAGCAAACTTTTCATATACTTTTCACTGTGCTACTTTCTTGGGAATATTTTGATTTATATGCCAGCTGCATGTGTTATTTTAGTTTTATATTTATTATTTATTTATTATTACTATTAGCAGTTACATATTTATAGTATTTTATACAGATATTATTTGTCATGCTCCTGTCGCATTTGTCTATCAACCTGCCCCCACCTGAATTCCAAGTTGATGTGGGCTGTAGATACTAGAAATTTTTTTGTTATAGGCAATTTGTCTCTATTGGGCCATGCTTCCATGTCATACCACAAATAACAGATTGAATGGAAAAACTTAGTTAATGGTAACTTTCGCCTATGAAATTCAAATTTTTATGTTGTTTGTATTCAATTTCTTTTTTGTCTGGATACAATAGGTAATACATACATTTTAATCAGGATGTTCATAGGTAATAGGAATTTTAACTTTTACACACATGCTTGACAGATTGAACCTCAACTTCGGGGTGGGAAAAATGTGTTAATTGCAGCTCATGGAAATTCTCTGCGGTCTATAATAATGTATCTGGACAAGCTGACATCCCAGGAGGTAAATTGATGGGTTAACATACCTGTGCACTGCAGCTTTGAGGCAACAAATTCCTTCAAAATTTATTTTTTTACTTTGTTTTGTTTTGGCTGTTGGAATTGATCTGTAGTATTGCTTTTACACAGGTTATAAGCCTTGAACTATCGACTGGAATCCCCATGCTTTACATTGTCAAGGAAGGCAAATTTATTAGACGGGGAAGTCCTATTGCACCTTCAGAGGCAGGAGTTTATGCATTTACAAGGGTATGATTATTAATGATATAATCTATGTATAAATAGGTTGTAATAACTAATAACAATTGACCCGTATTCTGTTATTTTCTGTCTTGAATTTGTGACTGAATAATAATGAAGAATACTCTTTAAGGCAGCCAATAATTTGATTTGGGCTGCTATTACTTGTTTTTCATCAATATAGAATTATTGTTGAATTGGATTTCTTAATCTCGTAAGAAATTTAATGCAATGCATTACTGGTGTCGTGCAGAATTTGGCTCTCTACAGGCAAAAGCTGGATAATATGGTACACTGATGTTTTGAACAGGTCATACAGAAGAGCAGTCATTTTAAACATTGTTAGCAAACAGGGTAGAGTTTATAAGTCTACAAAAAACTGCACATGAATTGAGATGCATCAGAGACCTTGTGTATTAAATTTTACATGCTGCTATCTTTTTCTTTGTGGGTATTATGGATTTTCATCTGTATACATTCTTTAGAAGCAATCCACTAATAAAGAATGTTCGGCCTAAATATATGATTAGGACTGAATGTTCACAAGAGTGAACCACAACTCCTTTGTCATGTTATCATAAGCATAAAAGTAGATGGAGTACGGTACCTTTTGATAGCAACAAGTGGAAAGTTCTACAGTCTACTATATCAGCGTTATTTTGAGTGGGTATTGTAAGTTACACTATTATACTAGATGTACCGTCATTTGAGGCAGGGTGCCAGGTCTGAGTTGGAGAAATATTTTAATATTGTATATTAAGAGAACTGTGTATCCATGTAATTCACTGGTATGACTGAAAGCAATATTTGAGATTATATTGGAGATTGGCATTTATGCTTTTGATTCGAGTAAGACAAAATTTTCAGACATATAGGAAGATTGGTATATTGGAACTTGCCCATCACTTAAGCACATGCTTTGCAGAGGATCACCATAGAAAAAAGTTAACACCATTATAAACTTGCATTAAATAAGTGAACATACAAGAGTACAAGGAGACTTTTAATTTATATACAGTAAGGTTAAAAATGCAGTGTTGAGTTAATTTTCATTCCTTGCAAGCTCTGTAGATCATATTGTCCTTAAGTCAATTCTCCATAGCCCTTTCAGTCCATAGCTCAAATGGCACCACATAATTTTTTTAGTGTAAATAAATAGACAGAATTCATATTAGTTTCATTCCAAACAGAATGAAATAAAATACTGCATATTAGAAATTAACAGGAGGTTAGAAACCTGTTTGCAGTATTCCATTTTCTTTCTCAAGGGTTTTCAGAAATTGATTTGCCTCAACAGAAAATTTCGATATAAATTCCTGCAGTAACAAAGAGTTTACATACTGTTTCTATGAGTTTTTTCTGTCTCCTATTAATTTCCCAATTTTGCAGCTTCCTTGAAAAGCTGACCCAAAGTTTACATCAACTTATAACCTTAAGATTTTCCTGTCCTACATTTGTGTGTTTTGCTGTCTTCCAAGTACCAAGCTTCTTATTCTTGGTAGGCCACAGGATGAAATGATGTTTTTGTGTATTTAACAAACTTTTACTTAAGCTCAAATCATGGTTAGAACTATTCTTTGAAACCAGAGTCTACAGTATGATATCTATTTTGATTTATTTTATTAATTGAATATGTTATAGATTTGCCATGGATAGAACAAATGGTTTTGGGAACTTAGTACGATGACCACTTTTAATGTCCTTCAAATCAATTTGGGTTGTGCGACCTGCCAATGTGTCATTCAGATATCATTGAAGATGGTAAGTGGTGCTGTTATTGCCATCCTTGCCTCCTATATGTCCCTTTAACCTTTCAGTAGTTTCAGTTTGTAAAATGTCATGCTGGAAATTGTCATTCATTATGAAATCCTCTTCTTTCTTCTTGTTCTTCTAACTCTTCCTTCAGTAGTGGCTGTTTGTAAAATGTCATGCTGGAAATTGTCCTTCATTATGAAATCCCCTTCTTTCTTCTGGTTCTTCTAACTCTTCCTTCTGTAGTTTCTGTTTGTAAAATGTCATGCTGGAAATTGTCATTCATTATGAAATCCTCTTCTTTCTTCATGTTCTTCTGACTCTTCCTTGAGTCGAGTCTGTAAAATGTCCTCCTGGAAATTGTCGTTCATTATGAAATTCACTTCTTTCTTCTTGTTCCGACCTTGTAAAAAGAGAGTGAAATAAGTTAGTAGTCATTTATGAGCGTAGGAGTGAAATAGAAATGAGATATACACCTTTTATATCTATGTTAGATGTTATTGCAGGCGTTATTGTTTGTGATTAATATTGGGGTTCAAACCTGATATTTTCTCCTTTTAAAAGAAAATGATTTCATTTCTTTTTTAATTCGTTTATTTTGATCACAAGTAACCAAACTAGGTTATGTAGCTGTCCATGCTAGCTCGTGTGCTCATTTCAACGACTTTTAATGTACTTAGAGACCAACTTGGTCTATTGGACCTGCCACTATCGTTCAAATTTGATTAAATGTTTACTATTTTTGTTGTTATTGTCTATCATTGAAGTTGTCATTGCCATTCCTTGGGTTCCATTTGTTCTTTTAACTTTTCAACGCCCGTTTGTGAAGTGTCATCCTTGGAAATATCATTGAATGAATGAATGACTTTTGTACTTTCTGCTAGTTTTTCCGACTTTTCCATAGTGTTTATGAAGGTACCTTAAATGGAAAAGAAATTGATAGGGACTAACAATGGTAGTCATTTAGAAACAAATTAAGAATATATAATTTATGATTGGTCCTTTTGGGATGAATTATATATAGATATATATACTTTAAAATGTATAAATAAGCTTAAAAAAATAATGGGTAGAATGAAATCTTGGCGTAAAATATAATGAACTTATTTAGAAGATTAAGTTTCAAGTGGCTCCTCAAATGAAAGTCACGTCAACCAGTCTTACACAAGTTTAAAACACAATCAAGCAGAAAACCAGCACTCGGAGGGGTTGAAATACTTTTCGGATTAATATATATTAAATATGAAATTTGGAAGTAAAATAAATATAAGGTTTACACTAAAAGACAACTATTTGGTATGTACGGTCCATTGAACAATCTATAAAACAAAAAAAGAGTTAAAACATCAAGCCATCATGTCAATTGGCACATGCAGATCCACTACGCTGAAACACAATCTATACATTATAAAAGTTAAAATCAAGTCGCCATCTTGCTATGCACATGTAGCCACATGAAATGAGGACTCCGACAAATCATTTCTCAATCATTCATTGAGAAAGTTTATTAGAAAGAGAATCAAAGGCTTCTCACCATTTTGAGAGGCCTGGACGACAAGGAACACCGATAGACAATTTAGATGAGTTGGTTGTAAGCACACACCTTGAGGGCATGACAATCGTTAACCCCGAGTAGAATAACATCATCTCCCTCCCTCCAACAATCTTTCATGACAACCTTGAATTTAAAGAGAACCAAAGGCCTCCCACCCATTTTGGGAGATCTCAATTGGGAGCCCTCAATTACAAGTGGGAGATCTCAATTGGGAGCCCTCAATTACAAGCGGGAGATCTCAATTACAAGTGACATCAAGAGACAATTTAGACGTGTCAGTTCCAAGCACCCTCACTTTAAGGGCATATTGATTAACAATTCCAAGTAGAAAGAATGACATCATTTATTTCCAACAACTCTTATATGACATCTTCAAATTTGAAATATATATACACTACACTAATAAAGGACATTACATTTTTCCACTGCCCATACCATTGTACAATCACAACTATTGTATAGCGGCTTACTAGAAAGAGAATCAAAGGCCTCTCACCCATTATGAGAGACTTAGACTACAAGTGACACCAACAAATAGTTTAGAAATGTTGGTTATAAGCAACCTCATTTTAAGGCCATAGCGGTTAGAATCATATCATCTCCTTCCAACAACTCTTGTATGACAACCTCAAATTTTAATTAGGCAACCATTCTCTCCAAGATGTTACTCTACATTATTAAAGGGCATCACATTCTTCCATGACCCATACCTTTGTACAATTGTGACCATTATGTAGTGGCTTATTAGAAAGAAAATCAAAGGCCTTCCACCCATTTTGAGAGACTTGAACTACAAGTGACACTAGCAAATAGTTTAGATGTGCTAGTTCTAAGCACCCTCATTTGAAGGCATAATGATTGACAACCCCAAGTACAATCACATCATTTCCTTACAACTCTTGTATGGCAACCTTGAATTTTAAATAGCCAATCATTTTCCCCAAGTTGTATATACTACACTATTAAAGGATATTGCATTCTTCCACAACCCATACCATTGCACAATTGTAGCCATTGTGTAGTGGCTCTATTTTTTAATTTTACATAACATAATATAAAAAGATTAATTTTTATATATTCAAATATGTTATATGTATATTTAAATATTGCAATTATTATATAAACTATTATTAATAATATTAATCTTGTACTTTTCTAAAATTTTATAGACAATTGTAATGGTGAAAATTGTATATCCTAATTTTTCCTATTTGTTTTGAGTTCACTTTGGTTTGGTTTGTTTGTTATGCAATAACTAGCTTATAAGTGACATATTTTGTGTAAAAGTAGGAAAATTCTCTAAGACTTCACTATCCTAATTTCCCGTAGCCCAAGAATTTAGATTTAATGTACAAATTACCTATTCCCTACCTTGGTAGTTGGTTTGATTATATAGTGTGAAATCAACCACTATACTTTTAAAATAAAAATGTTAACGTGGGTATGTGTTGTCCCATTCTAATTTGTTGTTACCCATTGACTTGAATGTGGAATATTTTAAATTGTATTCTATAGTGTTATATAAAATCATAAAACCTAATTCATATTGGTCATCTATGATTTCACATGCATTAAAGATAGCTCGTTCAAAAAGCGTTATATCAACACTTATCATCAAACGTTTATAGTAATACATGATGACATATTGCATGATTGGTGTGTCTTCAATTGTTGTTCACAAGCTATTGAATTGAATTTCCTAGGGATTCCATTGAGGAGAACATGACCCTTGCTTAGCAAGGTTCTCAAAGGTGTTTTTCAACATCACTAGTCACTCATTATAGGTCCAAACATAGTGCAAACTAGTATTCAGATCACAAAACTTGGAAGATTGACCTTATGCAGAGAATGATGATTTTGTTGTACACTTTCATCATTGTCGAATTGCTCCAAAGCTTCATACATTCAAATTTCTACTTCAAAGGTTGTTATTTGACATGTCTCTGGGTTTTGGGATTGTGACAAATTATTTTGCACCATATGTTATAGTCTTATTGGATTTATAACTAGAGCTAAGTACCTTTATTTTGTTTATTTGAATTCCTCACATTTATTTATCAATATAAAGTATTAACTATATATATTATGGTAGATTTTCTTATCACTAAAACAAGTAATATATCCTAATATATGTATGTAAAAGACATTTATTTTCCTTAGATTTTTGGTGAACTTGAAATTCTTAGACCCCCTAGGGTTTAGCCTTAAGGTTTATTCCTTTTACATCATAGGGTTTTAGATATATATTTTTGATTCTTTATAATTGATTTAAGATCTAGTTAGAATTTGGATCAATCCTTCTATATATTTAATTGTTACATCTTGCTTAGGTTTGAATTTTTCATTGTTGCTATCTATTTGTTCTCTACCCTTGCACCTTCGATTATGCATTTGTGCTATATCATGCATTCTCATGTCCCTTTGTCCTTAAAGCATCTATCCACACATTCCTTATTGATTTTGATGTTTTTGTACAATGTAAGACATCTAATCCTTCCATCCTTGAGGCTTTCATATCTTTATATCCTATGGCTAAGGATTGGCTATTTATGGAGGCATTAATTCATCATTTTTGTGATTTTCCCTCCTTCATAGAGTTGGTTATTACTTTTCCTTTTGATTTGGATACAATCACTTCACTTGCACATGTGTTTCATCTTGATGATTTATTTTTATGACTAGTGCTAATGATGTTTATGAGCATGATGGTGTTTACCTTTGAGTACTTTTCCTTCGCATGCTTTCAATATACCTGTAAGTGACGAAAATCATTAGGGCCAACGTGAAATGTCTATTGATGAGGCAAATATAACCCTATATGACACTAAAAATGAATGTGGTAGTTGACACATCTCTAAGGTAAATCCTCACTTTCCAACCATTTAGGAACTTCCAATGCCTCATATTTGTTGCTTATCACTTATTATTTCCTCGTGTTTAAAGTCTCGAGGCTTGTGTTTTCAAAAAAATTCCACATCTAGTAGGGATTGGAAGCATTTTTGTCATGATATTTGTTTATTCATCACTATGTTTTGGTGTTTGTCATGATACTTATGTGTTTTTTGTGGTGTTTTGGTGTTCATTGTGATATTTTTATTTTCATTTTGATGTTTTATTTATTGTTAAAAGTGATTTTCTGTGTGAAGAAACATTTGTGTCATTTTTTAGTCACACACAAGTTTAAAAATACAAGCTTTTCTTCTATTTATCTACACTTTGGCCTAATCTAGATCCACTATTCACACCTTCATTTCGTAACAAGCTACTAAATATAAAATAACAATAAACATTTTTAAGGGTCTAATAATTTTAAAAGTATATATATATACTTTTCCCAAACTTCTTCAAGACCATAAATTCGACCAATCCAATCATTCTTAGCCATTACTATTATTTTATTCACAACCTTTAAATTCCCCTAGTGATCTTTGTTGTGTGGTACACTCTTAGAAATTTGCACACAAGAATGAGCTATTAGAAATGGCTCAAAGTTGAGGACATATAGCCACAAATTCTTGCTTGCTTTATATGTCCAACACCTTGCTACAAGTGCATATGCTTTTATTTTGTTGTAGCTAGAATGATTTAGTTTATTTTCTTAGATTAGTTTGTTTGTTGTTAATTAGCTTAATATATATAATCTATGCGATTTAGATTAGACTCATTACTTGTTTCTTTTTTCCTTAATATCTTTTTAATTCTTCTACAACTTTTGTGTGTTGTTAAACACAATCATCTCTAAAAAAGAACTTCCTTGTATTATACTTTATTTACTGAATTAATATAATCACTTAATATTAACAACATAGAGGAATTAAAAGGTTTGGGTTGGATCAATTCATGATCCAAACTCCATACTACTTTCCATTACACACACTACTTAATTTTTGATAACATTTAACTAAATTATGTTATTTTTGAAGGAAAAAATCTTCCAAAACTTATAGCATTAAAGCAGATCAATATTTGAAAAACTTAGCCCATCCCAAAAGACTATTCTCTATTGGGCATTTTCTAGGAAACCTCTACAAATTTCTTGTAGGGATTCTTTAGGAGAGATTCTAGGACTTCTTTAATGAATTTAGGAAAAAAAAACTTTACAAAATATTTTGATAGAATTTATTTGCATTACATTTTTTTTGTGAAATCTCCATTGTGGACTTTTGGTTATTAATTGATTGCAAAAGAAAATTTGTTTATTAGCAGGTTTAGACTCAAATGTTTATTTCTACAACAATTTTATTTCCAAAATAGAAGGAATTACATTTTATAAAAAATAGGTTTAGTTTTCTTGAAAGAAGATTTACTTTCTAGAAAAAATCTTAATATAAGTTGCATTTAATTAATTAGTTGTATCTTATTTATTTATAAAATAAAAAATAAAATGAACATAATTAGTTTTAGTTGCATTTCTAGTAAATTAGATATATTTTAATTATTCTACTTAAAATAATTAAAATAAATCTTACTTTCCTATTAAAAAAATTATAATTATAATTTTAATTAGTTTGAAACAAACATAAAAACACCAAAAAAAACATTTTCCTATAACATTCAACCACACACAACATGTTCAAATATACCCATCTATTTTTGAGCATCCATGCAACATCTATACACATTCAATGTTCTAGAACAACCCAAGGTAGAATGTGAGCAATTGAATATTAGTAGTTTCTTAGGGTGACTAGTTTCCCAATCAACCTTTCTTTCACCTCTTATAGTAAATTGAATCCATACTCTTGATAAACAAAAGTAGATTGTTAGAGGGGAACAAATCGAAGTAGAGCCACCACAACCTTGATGAAGGTTGCATCAACCTACTCCTCATGTTCATCTTTTGTAACCGCAACCTCATCAAATTGCTCCTCCTCTTGATGTATTGTTACCACAACAATGCCAAAAGCATCCATCACATCTATAAACATCATCTAACATCTATATGGAAACTTGAATCAACACAAACTAAGAAGACATGCATGACATATTTTAGGGCATACATATTTAGTGAACTCAACATGAAAGAGTTTATATTTTTTGGTTCACTCTTTCTCCCTTATTTTCTTTATTATCTACTTTCACCACATTTTCTCTTTATATTTATTTTACAGTGATTTGTACCTTAGAATATGTTTGGATTTGAGATACCTAAAATGTATATTCCTCTCTTTCCTTAATCTTGATGCTTCCATTATTAAGGATTGGAGTAATGAGTTGTATAGGTGTCTTTAGGCACCCTAAAGCATTATCCCTACCTAAATATTTGAAAAATCCATATGGAAAATTGGTAATAAGGAGGTCATACCTCCTCTAGAATATTGTTTCCAACTTCACATCATCTCAAATAGTTACAATGACCTAGCCAACCCTTGTTCTTTTCTCATGAACCCCCTTGAATATGCCTATATGAGCCCCTCAAAATGAGGGAGGACCAAATTTAACAAATTATAGGGAAAGGGTGAGAGACATATAATGACAAGTTACCCAACTTGATATACAAGAATCTTAGGGATCATGAAATCTTGCATCAACCAAAAATATATGTTTAATTTTCTTTGTATGTTCTATTCTTTTAGTCAAGTTTTAAAATTTTAGTTGGATTTTAGATTTTTGGCTCAAACAATAGTTTACACCAAACCTAATTATGTATATATGTAGTGGTGCAAGATCATATATTTGAACTTTGTTTACTATTTAAAGATAACATGTGAATTAATGGTATTAAGCCTATGTAGTAACACCTAGGGAATAATTCATCATCTATAGGCTATGTGACAATATGGTGCTCATTATTATTGAAATCTCATCACTCCTATCCATTTTTGTAACCCTACCTTTACTTTCAAAGAAGGTTTTTAGCCACTAGCCTTTGATAGATGTGTGGATGTTATTATTGGTGAAAACATCGATCTAGTAGCTACACCCATTGTTGGAGCCATAGCTCTTGTTTTGGGTGGTGGTTCTAGATATTTTAGTGTCATGGGATCTCCTATGATCCATTCTAATGTATGTGGCATGGTTAATGAAGTTGTCATTTCTCTTGGCTAGGTTCCTTTTGAGGTTTGTGTGGGTAGGGTGGATTGTGGTTTATCCAATGTGACCATAGTTATGGTTGGGGATTCCCTTTGATCCATCTTTATTTCCTTAGCATGAAAAAACTCAGCCCTCTTGTTCTTACTCCTCCCTTGTTGCGGTTTGTGGGTATGGTGTGATTGAAAATAAAATTATTTATGCTTGTCAAAGCTTGATTTGTAAGTTTAACCACTTGTGGCCTCTCCTAGGCTAGTATAAGTGGGTTTAGAGTCTTGGAGGCCTCTCCTTGAATGAATAATTAAACTATTTCATTTTGCTAAGGTTTTTTATTGTGGGATTTCATACTCCTAAGGACATGGAGTTGGTATTAGATGGTAGTTGTGGATGTAAGGTGAGAATTCCCTCTCTCTCAAACCATGGTTTTCTTCTTTCAAGCCTATAATATAATCTCTTAATATTATGCCACTTTGGGTGAGGTTTCCTACCCACCCTCTTCAATTTTGGGAACTCACGAGCATTTTGAGGATATTGACAATGCTATTAATTTTTTGAAGGCTGATTCAACCACACCAACATCAACTACTCTACCAATTCTTGTATTTGGTGGACATAAAAATTTATAAGGTTCTTCATGGGGATATTTTCTTGATGGTAGATGATAAGTGGTGGACTCAAATACTTGATTATGAGTGCCTACCATTCTATTATAGACAATGATTCAATATTGGACACCTTACTTTTGATTTTCCACATTCTCACTATAGAAATGTGGGCTTAGTTCAATTTTGGAAAAATTCCCTTCTCAATCACTTGAATGTGGGTGATTCTATTACAATTTTGAGTCTCAAGATGATGAGTCCCCTAGTCTCATCCCCCATCGATGGATCATGGTGTGATCTTGGAGGCTCACCTTGAGTTGGATTCCCCTAGGGCTAGTGTGACTTAGGTTATTTCCTTGATCCTTTCTAGGAATTCTCCTTTAGAATTGATTTAGGTGTCTCATTCACAAGATCCCATTATCCTCTTTCTGAGTTGTGGGGGATTTTTTCTCCTACTTTTTTTTATGGATTTTATGCGATACATGACATCTTTAGCTATACATTCTTCCTCATTGCCGAGGTGACTCTGGTTGAGTCACTTTTTTAGGGTTTCCCCTTCTTTCTTTATGATCAAAGGATTTAGATAGTGTACTTTCAAAATCCCATCCCTAGACTAAGGTTGTATAGATTGCAAGGGCGGGGTAAAGCATATTATTGGTTGGTTTAAACCCTTTAATTATTTTTCTCTTATGGTGGTTTGGCTATAACTATGTTGTAGAATGACTTATGTGGTGGTCATTATCATCACACCCACATTTGCACATGGGAATAAAAAATAAAAAAAATATTTTTTTGATTAAAATACTACTTACCTAACTTCTATCTTACTACATGTGATAAATTAACATGCACACTTATTTGTGTTGCATGTGCAATGCTATGACAAGCATGCTACACAAGGTGAAGGAAAAGAATAATATGAGCGAGTGTTGCAAAAACCATTCTACATAACCTATGATGATGAGGGTAACTTGCTTAGGGTTTGGTGTCTCTATATGAGATGCCATAAGGGAGGTCCTTCTTGAGGTATGAATCCCCCTCTAGGTTCTTACATGCTAGTGGAATGGTTGGACCTACAAGTTATGTTTTAACACCTATAACTAAATTAGCATTAAAATTTTAAGCATGGAAACATTTAACTAAATACATTAATGTTAATTTTAAAAGTACTTAATTGTGACTAAAAAATAATTCAAACTTTATGATACATTTTCAAATGTAAACTATACTATTTATAATTAAATTTCAACTATAAAAAGTTTTACAATTGTAGTGTAGAAAAATTTATCCCTTTACATTTTCACACCATGTTTGGGCCCTCCTAATTAAAATGAACTTAATAACGCCTTAATTTAGTGTTAAAAAATGTATCCCTTTACATTTTCACACTTTTTTTGGACCCTCTTAATTAAATGGACTTAATTATTCCTTAATAGGCCCTATTATTCATTTACAAGCCTAATAAATTACATTTCCTAAAGGGGAAACCTGACAATAATTAATGCCAACACATAGCACTTTATCTTGAGCAATGTGTGTTCTAAGAATAGGGACCTAGGACCCATTTTCCCATGGGAAAATGGGTCCTCCCTAGACCTTTGAACCCATTTTTAAAACATGTCTTGGCGATATTTTTATCATCCCAAATTCAAATTTTAAAGGTCGGCTTGTAATGTTTAATTTTTGGGAAATTAAGGATAGATATCTATAAATACAAGGTTATTTTATCAAATCAACTAGAAGTTTTGAAGGGAAATTTCACAAGAGAAAATATTATCATCAAGAGAATTCATGAGTAGCATTATCAAGGATTTATTATAGCAATCAATATCTCAAGCATCATGTCAAAGTTATGTAGAATCATGCATTTTTTTTGGAGCTAACATTGTTCAATGTAGGTTTCAAGAATTCAAGTCAATATTCAAGCACAAGATCAACATCATCAATCAAGCCATTTTATGTAAGTTTTAGTCCTTCAAAGATCTCCATTCAAGATTTTTATTCGAGGGTTTGGTGAGTTGCAACAAACAAGTGTTCATTCATCATTCCCTCTTTTTATCATTGTTTCAATTCAAGGTTTAATTACCAAAACAGGGTGACCAAGGAAAACCACCATTCACCCAAAAATAAACATTTTTACCTCTCTTTGTGTGTTGCAGATTTTCAAGTTCATAGGTTGAAGAAAAGTTGAATATCTCAAAAGAGAAAAGTTGCAAAGTTGGATTTGTTGTCACCTTTGTTGTCAAGATACGAAAACTCAAATCTTGAATTTATTTCTGACTGTGAAACCCATAGAATTTGAAAGTGTAGACACAGGAGTAGAGGACCTAAAAATCAATTTTGGAAAGCCCTACAAAGACCCATTCGCCTATAGGTGAATGAGTCCCAAGATAACTTCTTGAAATAGTGTTTTGTGATAGGTGCACAGTGTTCTCCTTTCCCATATCTACCAAAATTTTTGCTGTTTGTCTTAGTTTTATGCTTAATCTACAAGATCCAAGTGTTAGCTTGCATTTTTGAGTTGATTTACTATTTTTGGTTTTTCTCCCAAAAGTGTTGTTTGACCTTGACCCTCGTCCTCAAAACATAAGGAAATATGAAGACTCTCACATTGGGTTGATTCACCTAAGGGTGGTTAGCCAATTCGTTGTGGGGATCTCATTTCCAAATGAAATTAAGAAGATAGGGTATATTCTCACCTTGACTTACCTTTCCATTTTGGGAATTCCTATTTTTCTATGTTTCAACAATTTCTAAGAATAATGTAAAATTAATTTAAAATAGAATAAAATATGGAATCACTATTCCTAAAATAACTTTTAAATTTTTACTAAAATTGATTTTTCATAAATTAAATTACAAAATTAATTTTTGAATGTAACTTAATTTATTACAATACTTTTTCAAAAACTAAATTATTTAATTAATATTTCCTAACTAAATAACTGAAGTGACATAACATATTTGAACAATTAACTAGGTTGATAAATTATTAACTCCTAGAATATTAATTGTCACAACAACGATAAATTACATTTTTTCTAAGATTTTATTTATTTTTATAAAAACACAAAGGCTAATCCTACTCAAGGGGATTAATTACCCCTAAACCCACTTAAGAGCCCTAAATCTTTAGGGAAACCCCACAAACCCTAGTACTCAACTTTAAAAGGGGCACTCCTACCTCACATTTCTCACACATTTCAAACAAGTGGAGGGGAGGGAAAAATGAAGAGGAGGAAAAAATCCTCTAAATAAGGTAAAAGAATAATTTCTTTTATTTTGAAATATTATTTTTTCTTTGTTTATTTTTTCTATAAATAATTTTGTTTGAAAAAGAATTAAGATTTTCATACCTTATATGCATTTAGATTAAATATAAATATTTAATTTAATAAATTTTAAAAAAATTATTCTATTTATATTTATATATAATTAATAACACAATATAATATAATACATCTATGTATACATATATATTTAAACAAAATAAATATATATTCATATACATACACAATATTACTAACTATTTAATTATTGTTAGAAGGTCAAACACTTTCTTTTTGTTTGGAATAAATAATAAATTAAAAAAAAGACAATAGTTTGAGGGGCAATCAATCCATATGGGAGGCTATAACTCCCATAGAGGGGTCATGTACCATTGTAGGGAGGGGTGAATTCCCCACCCTCAATCACAAGAGTGCTGGGAATTCTAGGGGGTTGAGCCCCCTTTTCCACACCATTTTTTAATTTTTCTTTTTACTTTGAAAATTAAAAATTAAATATTTTATATATATTAAAATAGCAAGTGTAAAGTGCATAAATATATCTAGTGAATATGTGTGTATTTTCATATATTAGACCGTAAATTATATTTAATATGATTACATATCTTTTTATTTTATTTTTGAAAGTATTTAAATCAACTCAAATGAAATTTACTTTGAAATATATATATTTTTTTCATAGTATTTCAAAATGAATTACAAGAAAATATATTTATTTTGAAGGAATATTCTCACTAATGTTTAAAATGATCTTTAAGCTAATAATACTTCTTTTGAAAATATATTTAAAAAAGGATTTCAAATAGTTCTAAACACCACTGTAATTAATATATTTCTCTCCATCCAACTCTCTTTGAAACATGAGATTAACAAGAATGAACTTGAAATTTTTATTTCTTCTCAACACAAATAGGAGTACATTAAATATATTTACAAATTTGAAGAACCACAAATCTTACAAACCCATTAAAGGTGTTTTTAATTTTTTTTTTTTCTAAAATCTTCACAAGAACAAGGAGGATCAACAAAACACTAAACCCAAAGGTAAGGATGAAAAATCCATTCCCATGGAAAAATTACTACACATACAATCCACCAAATCCTGTAAAACCACCATTAACATGGTCAATGGAGTGCTCACCTCCTAGTCATTGGAATTTCTCATAAGTCTAATCTTGAGCTAGGGTACCCTCAACAAAATAGATCTCCTAACACATAAAAAGAGAACACACATATAAAAACCAAGAACTATTTACAAACCCCTAATCAAAGGTTTACTCACAAATGTATCCTATGCAAGATTCATTATAGGGGGAGAAGCAAGGGCTCTCTCCAAATGGGGAAAATATAGAACCATGAAGTATAATATATCCTCATACATTGTAAAAAAATATTTCATAGGATATTTACTACATCTCTTTCTTTCATAACCTCATTCAAAACACCTCAATAATTTTTCTTTCATATATCTTAAATAATACAAGGGTAATCATACCCAAAACCTCTCCTTCTCAAGGGAGGTAACTATCCCCATGGAGGTTCCACACCTCTCTCCACCCATCACACGGTTTTCTCTTATCGACTATGAGAGCCTAACCCATTACATTAATATCCCACACATAAAGAAAATATGACAACACAATAGATATCACAAGACCTAACACACTCAAAACTCCATTAACATATTCACATCAAACAAAACCATTACATTTTATTTTAAAGATTAAGAATCCTACCTCAATAAGATTTCTAAGGAAGGAAGAAGAAGTATTGATGAAGCCCCTCTAAGAATCATCCAAGTCCTTACCACACAAGATCCAAGTTCTATAAGAGCTCTCTCTCTCCCACAACCTAACAAGTAAAAAATCAAAGTGAGCATAGAACAAAAACTAAAAATAATCCTTACAAAAAATCTAATATGGGTATATGTAATGGGTGCTATGTCATTTTTACTCTTCAAGTGAGGAGGTTTCACTTGGATCCAACTCATCTCCCCTCTTTCCCTCCACAAAAACCTAAGGGTAGTGTGGATCCCAAAAGTCCTCACACATGTGTGAGCATTGAGATGAGGAATCCATGAGAGCTCCTAGGAATGCTTTCATATGTGCGAGGAATTGGAAAACCCCAAACATGAATCTAAGAGAGTGGGATTGAAAGTGATAAGTCAAATTATTTTCTCCCACAAGTTACAAGTTTTCCACTCTCTTTCGAAAGGACTTGGGAGGAGTCATATCTTGGCCAATATCTAAGATTTATGTTCCAAAGGTACCCAACTCACAGGTACTTGACCTAAGGGCCTAAAAACACTAAAAAAGAGAAGAAAAAGACATTTAAAAATCATTTAAAAACCCTATCAAAGACAAAACCGAATTTTTTTAGTAAGGATGGTAGTGATCCAAAATCCCAACTCCCACAAACCTAAGAATAGTTAAAAATATATTTTAAAAATTAAAAGACACATTACAAAATTTATTACAATTAAAGACCTTAGTCCCCATCATAAACTAAGGTTAGAATATAATTGGGGATATCACAACTAGGGTTTTCTCATGGGACCTTTGATTTCCATTTCCCATGAAAATCACCTACACACTCAATAAAAAATATTAATATGTCCAATATAATACTAAGAAAAAATTGAATTAAAAATGTAGATACAATCAATACACCATACAAAAATCCATAATTCATAATGCAATCTTAGTTCAATTTTACATCACATTGCATATCAATTCAATTCCAATTTTACCACAACCCATAACGATGTCTAACATGTAATGCATAGATATAGTTCACCAAATATTTTTAAATTAGGTAAATGATAATTCGTAGAATAATTGGACCTATATTTCACATGAAAATCATGAATTAACACACATTCATCATATATATATATTGTTGGGTGAAAATTATGTAATCACCTTTTCAATAGATTACACAACCTAGATTTCAACCACAACTATGTGAGATATAATCTCTCCTCTTAGAAAGGGGAGGCACCCTTCTTACTGCTAATAGAAGCTAGGTAAAACTATTTAAGTATATACAAAATGTACACTACAATTATGAGATGGGGGTGTGTCACATTCATGCTTCTCTCTTTTTTCAAAGAAGATGTTTTGCAATGCTTCACAGTTGATAGTTCCGATTCAAAATAACTTAAATTAAAAAAAAGTAGTAATGCCAATATCTCTATCTTGTCAAAGCAAAGCGTAGAGATACCAGGTTTGATAATAATAAACAATAAAAGAAAGAAAGAAAAGCTCACGAAGGCGCAAAGTCGTTTCGTAGCTTTTCACCAATGGATCTGTGAGAGTTGTAATGTTTGTATTATTAGAAGCACAAAGGCTTCTTAGATACAAAAATTCCATGAACATAATGAACAATTACAAGCACAAAGTCTTGTAGATCATTCAACAATAGTAATCCAAACATAAACACAAGTTTGAATAAAGAGTGTAATACAAAGTCTACACAAATTTATCCAAAGACCTTAGATCTCACACACTAATTACCACCAATCTTAATAAAATTTAAAAGATGATTGATCCAACACAAAGTCTGGTATGCAACTTCCTTATTTCTTGATTAGATTTAGATTCACAAATTTGAACACAAAGTTTCATACATTTGTTGCAAAATGAGTAGCACTTCGTTGCTAGAGATAAAAGATAAACTATTACAATAGAAATCCCCCTTATTTATAAAAGAGAGGGAAGAGTAAATCTAGGAAATTAGTTGAGAAAAATTAGGAAAGTAGGTGAGCTAATTTAGAAAAATCTCACCTACCTTTGGCTTAGTAAAAAATGTTGTCCATCTTTCTGGGAAAATATCTCAAATTTTACATGCCATTATATTTGCTCAAAAGAAATTTAAGATGTCAAAAGCTATTTAAAAAATACATAAAGGGAAGCCTAAAAATATTCAACACTGGAGAAAAGAAGCTTTCATGTTTCCTTGCTTTGGGTGCGGAAGTCTTCATATCTCTTTCTTTTCTACAGTACAAATGCCTCATTTGGACCAACAATGTAATCCACAACATGGTGTGAATTCTAGTGATTGATCTCATGGTAGATGAGTGAATCTCTTTGCACCTATCAAGATGCATCTTAAGGTTGTCAAGAGTGAGCCATGTATCAAAAATAACATGCATGGAAGCCTTTGAAAATTCTGCACTCTCTACTTGCTTCATGATGGCTTCTTTGAAGATCTCTGAAAGTTTAGTGGCCGAGAGGAAGATATCGTTTTCTTCAAGGAGTTGTCCCAATAACTCCTTAATTCCCTTTTCAAGGATATCACAATGTCATTCAAAATCTTCTTTCACTTGGTGGAGATCTTCGGTAAGAGACTTGATCACTTGGATGCGGTGTTTGAGTGATTCTCTTACTTCCACATATTTCTCCTTGTCAAGAATTACCCCAACTTCCACCAATTTTATGAGCTTTGCCTATTTCATTTGTGACCATAATGATAGGAATTTTTCCATTTCTTTGTGCTATTGGGAAAGAACACTTTCTTCTTTATCAAGCTCTGATTTGAGCTTGGCTATTTGGGTAGCTTTCTCATCTGCAACAACTATGATCTGTGAACCATGTTCTACAATTTCATCAATGAAATCATATAACACTTTACCTTTAGAAACAAAATTCTTAGCCTTCTTCATAGCTGGTCCTCAGGGCTTATCATTTCCAAAGGTTGTGCATTACTTGAAGATATTGCTAGTCTCCTCAAAATAGTGGCATCATGCTCAACCTTCTGCTTATACACATTTCGGGCTTGTTCCATTTTGTCAAGCCTTCTTTCTAGCGCATCTAGGACTACTTGAGCATCTGCCTTGGAACTTTCATTTGTCACCTTGCCAAGTTGAACTCTAGTGGCGATGTAGTCCTCCATATTTACATCTCCTTCCTCTTGTGGCAATATACCAATTTCTGCAAACTTATGGCTAGTTTTATAAACATGGAGTTTGGAATGTACCTTGGCCTTTTCCTCCCCCTTGGATTTTGGAGGGGCTATCTCTTCAAGATCAAGCTCTTTTGGAGAGATCATTTTCTTCTTTTGCTTTGATACCTGAGATACCAACCAAGGGGGAAGAGATGAAGTATGAGCTTCTTTCCCGACTGCAAACTCTTTTGTCAAAGCCGCTTATGTAGAAATGACTGGTATGGTGACAATCAAGATAGTGTCTATCATGACTACACCAGTAGATTGCATACCAAGTTGGCCGTGCAAATATTCATTCATTAATCTATTGAATTCAGCCTTAGAAGTGATGTCATAAGATGGAGATGACAAACTAGGAATGGATGATGGAGGACTTGATAAAATATCAACCATTTGTGTATTTGAAACTGATGGAGGAGTGTCAAGTACGGTTGATGCTGCAGGGGGATGAGAAATGTCCACTGCACCTATTGTGGATGTGGGAGGAGGTGATGTAGGAAAAGGTGGTGGAGTGTTTGGATTAGGAGATGTGTGAGGAACATTTGAAGTTATGGGTGATGATGTTTGAGGAAGATCTTCAACAAAATTCTCATGTGGAGATAGAGTTTGTTCTTCATCATTCCCAAGTTCCTATTTATCACCTTCTTTTTCTCCTTCTTGATCACCTTCTTGATCTTGTTCTTGAGACTCTTGTTCTCCCGCAAAATATTCTTCCTCATTAGAGTCTTCTTCTTTAGAATCTTCTTCTTCAGCAAATTCCTCACTTGAATTTTCTTCTTCTTCAGAATTTACCTCTTTAGAAACATGCCCTTTTCCTTTGAGATGGTTCAAATTCCATTGCCTCTTCTTCTTGGACTGCCAGTGTATCCTTCTTGCCAACATTGAACTTAATTCTAGGGCTTCTTTGGGAAGAAGTGGGAATAGCCGCATGTTTATCTTTTGTGCGGAGTTCTTGTTGTTGGTTGGCTTCTACTCTAGGTTCTTCTCCTTTTGATTCTCTCATGAAGGATTTCATTTGGAAACCACGCTTGTGTAACCATTTTGTAGTGTTGGACAATATGGGAGCAAGCCTTTCCCTGATGGAAACACTTATACCATTGTATTGTAGGCAGAGGCCTCTTAGAAATCTCATTTTCATCATAGGCAGCGTTCATGATGTCACTAGGATATTTGAAACCCTCTGGTAGGTCAGCAACACCAAGATCCCTAATATGCTTTATGGTTAGCCTGCAATAATCCATCTTGTGGATATCCTCTTCATCTCTGCATTCAACCCATATGTCTTCGAAGCAATACTTGTGGCTATAATATTTCTTCAACTTCCTATTCAAATTTTGGTAATCAAAGTAAAATCTATATTTGTAGGTCCTTATTGTCATGATCTACATTTCTGCATAGACTGGTTTGGCTCTTTGTAAACTCTGAATGGTATATCTACCAATCGTTATTAGAAACTTGAATCCCGATTTATGAATTCTCATTCATTCTTTATGAAATGAAATAAGCTGTCGACATAGCTCCATGAGTATCCACTTATCTGAGGGATATCTGGGCAACATGTAAGGACACCCAGTGTAGTAGCCTACCCTCATGTAAGTGAAAGTTGGAAATTGTAAGAATATATGCCCGACCTTGCTCACCACTTTGTAGGCATTTTCAGATACTCTCTTCTTTTCAAGAGTTGGGTCAAAGCTGAAAAGAAAAGGTGCAAAGAAGGCATCTGTGACCCTCCTAAAATGATGGAGGCTTTTATTTATCTCTAATTGGTAGAAATACTTGTACATAGGTACAGAGTGCCGGTTTCCCTTTGTAGATAAACCTAGGAATTGCCTCATCATGACTGCCACATACACCAAATAAGAATTCATATAGAACTTCAAAGTGGTTGGCACATTTATCAATTGTTCATGAATTTTACCATTGATTTGTGTTTCCCAATCAATATGAGCCTTTTGTCTTCTTATGATCCAAATGTTTTCATACATCCACTCTTGAAAATGAGATGATTCAGGCAATCCCTTAACTTTGCTCAAGAGTGTAATCATGTCCCTAGCATCTTCTTTGAATTCACTTCGCGGAAGCCCCTTCGGCCATCTTGAGATGGTAGGCCTAGGTGTTTTCAACCATTTGTTGTTTATCAAATTTTTAGCCTTTGTTGGATCTACATCATAAACTTCCTATGCTTGTTGCATTGAAATCTTAGTGTATCTTTCCATGTGTGGAAATTTGAACACAATGTCAAAGAATTTAGGGTCTAACCTCATCATCACTTGTCCAGTGGAATCTATGTGGAGACTAGATGCAGATTGCTATGTACAATAGCTCTCAAACTATCTTCTAAGGGCTTTTGTTCAGTTCTTTTCATAAAGTATACAAGGTCATGATGACCAATCTCAGAGTCCTTTATTTCATCCACCTTTGAGATCACCACTATAGGCGGATAAACACCTTGGTACTTGTATTTCACTTCCCCTTAGCCTTAGAAGACGATGGAGGCTTCTTTGCTGTCATCTTGAAGAATTAGGATGAAAGGATATTACTTTCAGGATCACTTGACGAGATCTGGAGAGAAACTACAAGGATGATGAATCAACAAACGTCAAGTGAAAATGAAGCATTAGGAAGCGTGAGGGAAGCAAGCAATGTGGAGCAAGCTCTAAATGAGCAACTAGGCATGGAAAATGAAGTGAGAGTGAAGAAATGGGGTCTGGAGTGAAAACATAACGATTTTAGGGTGTTGGAAGAAAAAGCTGTCAAATGTGTAGGAGCACTAAAAGTCATCGCTCCTACACTTAGAAAGATAGTTTGATATGTAAGGGCGATGAAATTCAGCGCCCTTACATGTCCTGCATGTAAGAATTGTCAAATATGTCAAGGCATTGAAAATCAACATCTTGACATATTTGGTCACTTGGGAAAAAAGATGAAGTGTAAAGGCGGGTTTTTTAAGTGCTCCTACACTTAGTAAAAGTCACTCCGTGTAGGAGTGGTGATTTTCACCGGTCCTACATGGAGTTGTGAAAATTATTGAGAGTGAAAGCGGATAATATCATTGCTCGATGCATTGTATAACTTGGTGAAACATGTTGCAATGGTGATGATTTTTACCGCCGTGACATTTGATGGTGAATGGAAGGTTGAATGATGGTGACTTTAACCATTTCAACATCAAGAGTCTTTCAATCACAAACTATGAAATTTAGTTTGCATACATTCTAGATTTCACCACTTGATATAGAAAATAGGTGAGACATCAAAAATAGAAAGACAAGAGGAGAAACAATGGAGATGAAACAACCAAGGATGCCCATGAAAAATGAAAGAAAAAACCAAAACCAAAATGTGAAATGCAGGGCACAACTTAGAAGAGTGGCACAAATTTGAAATATGGAGAAGAAATAGTGGATCGAAGAAACAAAGAGATCAAAACCCCAAACATGTAAAACACACTAACAAGTTGAAATGAACGTTACAGAGCTTATAAAAAAAATGGAAGTAAGAGAAAACAATGGAGAAAAATAAAAATGACATACCTGAGAAAAATTGGAAACCCTAGCTGGCATTGATCAAAGAATCTTTAAATGTGGGTTTGTTGGGAGTTGGTGAAGGCCCAACTCGATGAGGAGAAGAGAGGAAAAAAATAGAATGAAGAGTGATCAAACTAAAATCACTTTAAAAGTCATATAAAAGTGTAATAAATGAACTTAAGTCACACATTGATGAAGGTGGGCTAAGTGGCGTTAAAACTGGGAAATATGCACTGGTAGTGAAAATCACTACCTATGCATAAAAATAACTAAGTATAGAAAAAAGGTGAAAAAGTGCTAAAAATCAGTGCTTGTGCACTTTGACTTAGAAAAATTTCAACCTCAACATGTAGGAGTGCTGAAAATCAACTCTCTAACGTGTTTGCCAATTTTACAACTCCGAAAGGCTGGAAGCTGACGAAGATGCTCATTTCAAAGCTCTTCGAAAGATGGACGTAGGGGAATGCTCAAACAGATTGTTTGAGACTTTGGACCATGCATTGAGGTGAATTGAAATTCACCTCATTTTTCATTCTTGAACACTGTGAACCTATGAAACATACAAGTTTCATAAGGGGGTTATCTATGGATCTAGCGCTGCTAGATTCCATGATAATAGTTGGCTCTTGTTGGGGATCTTCCTTCAACCATTATTTGAAATGAATGAAGGGAAAAGAAATCTAGAATTCAAGTGCCTTTATCCATCCATTGGGCTTGGAGTCAGGCGATGACGATAAAAAGACTTAAAACAAAAGGACACAAGGACTAAAAATAAAAATATTTACATTTGAACACCTATCACTTTACTGTGTAAGGTGTTTGAGATATTTCCCGCTGTGAGGAAGGGAAAATGGTGTTCCATCCTCATATGCCAATAGGAAACTATTTTCACCATGCAACTGATGAACTTTGAAAGGTCCTATCTACATTGAATCAAACTTTTTGTGCATACCTTTTGGTTCTCTTCGTTTGTCCCATAGGAGAACAAGATCACCAATTTGAAAATCTCAAGACGTGGCCTTCTTTTCAAAAAGCTTCTTTACTTGGTCCTGATGATCCGCAATGTGGTTAGCCACTTAAACTCGATTCTCTTCCAATTCAGAGAGATACATAATACGTTTATCAACAGAGTTATCAAAAGTCTCATCCTCAATGGCCTTAGCTAATTTGAGGGCTGAAAGTTCCAAGGTTATGGGAATCTCAACATTCAACCCATACAAGATTGAAAGGGAGACATACCAATTGCCCACTTTGGAGGTATTATGTCTTCCCACAAAGCATCGTACAGAGCTTTGTGCCACAAACGTTGATTCTCGTCCACCAGCTTGCAGATGATAGTCACCAAATTCTTGTTGCTTGATTTGACCTGACCATTGCCTCGTGGGTAATGTTGATGGTTCAGATGAGCACAACAAAAGTTAAGCGGAATATTACTATTCTTCTCTCCTGAAAGAGAAAGAATAAAACATGGATATCTAACTCCCGAGGTCTTTGTAATCGGTTCTCGACTGTGCTTATTTCACTCAGTGGTTGATGTAAACTATAATGTTCAAGGGGCCTGCTGGTGTTGAAATTCTCGATTGTTCTAAAATCAAACATAAATTCAAACCTACTTTAATTGGGGTTTTTAAAGAAAAAAAAAAAGATAGATCAAAGCTTTGGAACTGAAGGGAATAATAATTCATCCAACTTAACCAAACTTGTTACCTTTCAAGGAATTGCTAACTAAAACTGCAGAACAAAATTAACTTGTGATTAACCCACAGTTTCATTCATTCACAGTGCTAACTTCAACAATAGATTTTAAATCACCATTTAGACACAACAAAAATAAGATTTCATTCCTTGAAAGCTTCTCAAATCGAATGATTAACCCAAGATAAATACCATTCTAGAACACAACATGAAGTAGATATAAATCTGGTTGCTTCTACTATTAATGAAATAGATAAACAACATTTACAAATCTGGCACAATCACCAGTGTACAGAAAACCTATGTCTTCAGGTTGTTTCCATCTATACTAAGAAAACTTGAAAGATACATCACTGCCTTCTATTGAATCTAACTCCTATTCTACTACTCCTCTTAAGTTTCTCTACCGCTACTGGTTTCTGAAAAATCTCTCTCATCTTTTCTAAAACTCATACCCTTACTAAAAGAGGAAAAAATGCCATATATACAAAACGTGCCAAAAAGAAAGTCGGCCCCTCTTTTAGGGTTTACAAAAATATCAGTTGGTTACAGGAGGGTCAGCCCTCAAATATTTTTGGAATGAAATTAATGTTGCATTCAATATGCATCCCCGTGTCCATGTCGATGAGGGATCGCCCTCAGGAGTAGCCCTTAGATCCTTTTTGGAATGATCACATTAACTCTCAGCCTTCGTGTCCACCTTCGAACTTCCATGCTGAGCTGCTTTGAGTGCCTTGAAGCACTATCATTAATGTCTATCTACCTTTTCTAGTAGACACCACAACTTTCCCTGAGACTCGCGACCTCTTCTTTCTTTCAGTTTTCTTCCTGCTCCAGATCTTTCTGCATGTTGACCTCCTCTGGAAATAGCATCAGACTTCTCGTTCGATCTCCACACCATTGTTTACTGAGCTACTCCATCGCTTTTGATCTCAGAGTAAGTCCATGTCATTTACATTCTGTTGATTTCCTTCATAGGGGCAGTCAATCAGTCAAATGGCCAATGGTTCACCTTTAGTTCTCTCTGATTGGTTGAACATATGCCACGCAAGATTCCCAGGTGGTCAAAGGTCACTCGAATAGAATCGCATGTTGGTGAGACACTGGATGTGTCTCCTCGATGCAATTATGCTCTATAGCAGCGATTATTATAGCTTACCACTGTCGGTGAGACCTCATATCGAATGAAAAAGTTATATCGATATCACAAAAATCATCAGAAAGATAATTGTTATCGGCTAGAGGTCATAGCGAGTTCCCATTGGTCATACCGATATCCCTTTCCATTGGAAAATCCATCGCTATCGACAATACTCCCCATTGTCGGCAAGAATTCTTGTGCAATGCAAGCTCTCGGCGATGAGTCCTACCGCAGCCACATATCTATCGGCGAGACTCTATTCTCTTGGTAGGACCTCATATCAAGCCCTTCATGTTACACCGAAGGCATAAAAAATGTCGGGGAGAATACCACCAGTCGGGAAGATATCATGCCGAACTCAAATCTTTCGGCGAGACTTCCACCATTTGGCCATACCTCATAGCGAATATAAATCCTTCTCCCCAATGATGACCTTGTGAACAACTGTCGGCAGGTTCGATTAGTCACACCGAAGGTTTAAAACCATCAGTGAGACCATCGCTTTTCGGAAAGACGTTACACCGACCGCAAATCTTTCACTTGGAGTCTCCTCGAGCTCAACCTTTTGAACCACTATCGACAAGAGTTTCCCGATCGGTAAGAGATTACACCAAAGGCATAACCTTCAGCAAGACATTCAGTAGTTGGTGGGACTTCTCCCCAATGACACCCATTTTTGCTGAGACATCACCCCTTCGGTGAGACGTTATGCCGAAGGCATAACGTTTTGGTGAGACCCTATCAGGTCAGAAATACCTTTCATTGAAGCCACCTTGTTTTGGCGAGAGCTCATTTCATTTCAGGGAGACTCCGCTCTGTCTGTGAGACATCATGCCGAACTCAAATCTTTCGGCGAGACTCCTCCGTGTCGGTGAGACCTTACGGCGAACTCAAACCTTTTACCAAAGGAACCATCCCTTTCGGTGAGACTCCACTTGGTTGTCGGGACTTCATGCCAATGCTACCCCCTATCGCTGAGACTTCTTTCGGTCAGCGAGACATATACAAAATCACGATGATTAAAATGTGTGGCTGACTGGTATATTTCAAATGAATAGAACCACTACTAGTCAACAAGACAACAGGAGGGTCTCAGTGAATTTCCTCCTTAGGAGTTTTATGGCAAATGTGACTGAGGAATGCCTCCCAACTGAGTTCCATGAGAAATACCACTAGGTGCATGATTTAATCCTGCAACACAAATGCCTCCATTAGTCCTCAAAGCATATAAAATACACTATTGTTCATCATGCCTTCAATTTTAACAAAAAGAAACCCAACTCTGACTAAGGAAGAACCAAAATTCAACAAGACAAAAGACAAACTCAGGAGGAAAACAAAAGAACTCCTAAGACCAAACCAGACAACCAAAGGCGAAGAAAACAAAAGAAAAGGGGGACCCGTTTTGGTCCAGAATAAAATGGGGTGGTTATGCAAGGAATAATAGGTAATAGTCAGAAGAGTGTGATAAAGTTATGCCATGTACAAAGCATAACTCAATGATCTAACTTGATGAGAAGGCATAACCATTGTCAGCAACAATTTTTTTTGGCACACCTAACCTAGAAATGATGTTTTCTTTTGAGAACTTATACCACTTCAAAAGTGGCATGTTTAGTTGGAATTGCTTCCACCTAATTAGTAAAATAATTGGTTGTATTTAGGACATAGGTGTGTCCCACACTTGATGGTGGATTCACTGCACCGATGAAGTCGATTCCCCATTGCTGGAAGGGTTCTTCAATAACAACAGGTTTTAAAGGAAAAGTTGCCAACTTTGGCTTGCCCACGAATTGTTGACACAACTTGCACTTATGCACCCAAGAGTACGCATCTTGAAAGAGTGTGGGCCAGTAGTAATTTGATCTCAAAATTTTGTGAGTAGTCACTGGAATTGAAAAATGTCCTCCTCATGCCAAGTCATGGTATGAACTCAATAGTTTTTTTTGTTGCTCTTCATCAACACATCACAAAAAGGTCCCATCCAATGCACACATGTACAAACCATTGTCCCATAAGATGAAGTTTTCTAATTTTAACTTGATGGTTCTCTTTTCCTTTGAAGTTAGATGATCAGGACATTCCCCATAAGTGAGGACATGAGCGATGTTGGAATACCATTCGTCGGTGGTGCTGACAAATAACACCATTGGAAGTTCACTTGAACCTACCTCCTCAATTTATGAAAGTTCTCAATTAGGATTATTTTCAGTGATGAGATGAAATATTCCTCACCCACATATCAACTTGGTAGGTTTTATTTCCATGTTATATTCCCGAATCTTGGCAATCCAATTGCCTCTTTTCATTCCAAACTCCTACTGTGTTAAGATGGACTTAACAGTTGAATCTGGGACTAGAACTTTGACATGGCTATTTAGAATGTAGAACCAAAAATGTTTGAAAAATTTGACACAATGAAAGCATGTTTTTCCATCTGGGAATATTTCAATTCATAATTCTTTAGAGGGAAACTCATGAATGCAATTGGAGATTCAAAACCCTCACTGTTCTCTTGAATTGGAATCACTGAAAGCGTATGCTTGGAAGCATAATTGTATATGATGAATTCTTTGGTGTAGTTAAGGTAGACTAACACTGGCACATGAGAAATGGTATCCTTGATGTAATCAAACACAACTTTCCCTTCTTTCATCCAATGAAAAGTGGTATTTCCTTTCATTATATTAACAATATGACAAGTCTTCTCTACAAAGTTTGGAAGGAACCTTCACAAAAAGTTTACTTTGCCAAAGAAGGAATGAACATCCTTCTTGTTTGATGGTAGGGTAAGTGATTTGATACTGTTGGCTCTTTCTAATTCAATCTTGATTCCCTCTGTGGACACTACGTGACCAAGAAGTTTTCCTTCTATAACCCCAAAAATTGACTTTTTGGGGTTCAAGGAAATACCATGCTATTGGCATCTCTCCAAGATTTTTCGTAGGTTGTAATAGTGTTCATGATACTTTTTAGAGAACACCATGAGATCATCAAGATACACCATGATAAAATCACCCATCACATCACTAAAATCCAAGTCCATAGCTCATTGGAATGTGGCACCAACATTGATTAGGCCAAAAGGAATTTTGTGATATGCAAAGGTACCCCATGGCATTGTGAAAGCCGTCTTGTATTGATCACTTGAATGAAGTTCAATTTGGTTGTAACCAGAGAAACCATCCAACATGAAGAGAATCCCAGATCTAGTCACGTTTTCTAGAACATGGTCCATCACTAGAAGAGGATAATTATACTTAAGTGACAGTTGGTTCAGATTTTTGAAATCAACACAAATACGAATCTCACCATTTTTCTTACAAATGGGAAAAATATTTTCTATCCATGTTGAATGATGGATAGGGAATATTATTTAGGCATTCAACATTTTTCGGACTTCTGCAAGGATTGTGCTAGAAATATTTGGGTTGTATTTCCTTTGCTTTTGTTTATAAGGAAATGCTTCAACCTTGAGAGGAATATCATGTTGCACCTCCTTTGGTTGAGAGGATTTCAGATCTTCATATGAATATGCTAAGACACCCATATATTCTTGTAAGAACTGGGAAAATTGCTTCCTTTCTTTGACCATGCAACACTTATTGATTTTTACCATCTTAGGATCTGCTTTAGTTCCTAAGTTGATTTGTTTGATCTCATTGAATGAATCAGAGTCTAAGAGTTGCTTCTTGACATAGCGATCATGCTTATAAAAATTTTTCTCTAGAGACACCAATCCCCTAAGAATTTTATTACTTTTGATCTGCAAGAATTCTTCACCCATAAATGTATCCATATCATACACAAATTCTCGATGTGGAGAATCACTTCCTTCAAAGTACAATTCATCAAAAATTTCTGCCTTCTCCAAAAAGGAAACAATTTGATGATCGCCATTAACAATCTTCTAGTTTTCTAAATTATCAAGAACACTTGGGTGAAAAACCAACTCAATGGTATAGGTAGAACCTTGAAAGTATTTATGCAGTACCATGAGTGTAGTTGAAATTGGTAAGGAATCAGCTCTGTCATTATATTCCCTTGGAATTGCAGATATCTCAAAAGCCTCAAACTCTTCAATGCAATCCCAAACGAGATCACGATAGTGACCGAGTCTGTCATTTTTTGTCTAGTACAAATTTCTTACCTGACATGCTATCAAAGCGGCATCACCTTGAGCATGGATGTTTTTGATACCTTTCTTTCGAGCAACTTGCATTCCTAATAATAGAGCTTCATATTTGACAGTGTTATTAGTGTTGTCAAATTGTAATTTGAAAAAGAAGGGAAAAATATTTCCTATAGGGGAAATGAGAACCATTCCTCCTCTAGAACTAGTGGAAGAACAACTTCCATTGAACTTGAGCAACCAAACACCATTTGGGTCACCAAGATTGACAATATTAAAATCTGTAACCTCATCATCTGATGAAGTTTCATGATCTAAGATAGAAAGATCATCTATGGATGACTCATTTGTTGTTGAAGAAGAATCATCGATCTCCAAATCATGTCTTGTCAAAGATTCTCCAACCTATTCTATTTGTAGATAATACATTCCAACGCTCGACGACTCAAATATAATTTGAGCTCTTGGATCATTAGATTGAGTAACTAAAATTTTTGACTCCCTTTTAGGAATCAATTTTTGCATCATGCCCTTGATAGGTATCCTGGCTTAAGACATGTCCATGTTTAGTTCACCTCCAACATCTTTACAAAAATTGCATCTGAGGAGAATCCTGTAGGATGTTGGTATGTCGGCTACTAGAACCATCATCTTTATTTTCTTTTCTGGGTACACAACAAAAGCATACAACACATCTTTGATCTGGCCGATCAAGGGTACTTGTTTGTTCTCCATGGAGAAACAACAACTAAAGGTTTTGGTCAGATTCAAGCCTAAGGCAGTAGCTACATTGGATTGCATCACATTATCTGATGCGTTGGAATCTATAACACAGTTGCTCAATTTGAAGCCATTGACAAGCAAAGAAATAAAGAATGAATCAATGCACCTAGATGCAACTAGAGGGGTAGAAACAAGGTTGTTATGTGGAATCTAGGGCTTTGGATTTGAGGCTATACGAACATTAGGAGGTGGATCCTGATTTGGGGTAATTCCTTTATCTTTCAGGAATTTGACAAGCCTGTCAAATTGGTCGGGATTAGCTTTGAGGTACTCAGCCTCAGACATTTAGACCTTGGTTTTCTTGGCATGGTCAATAATGTCAAAAGCTTGGAAATAATTTTGTAAAGTAGATGAGGTAACTTCACTTATTGGTTTAATAAAGGGCACATGGTCTTTGGAACTGGGAGATTGGCTTTAGGGATGACGAGAATTGATGAAAAGGGACAAGGAGCACTTACTTGTGGGTTAGCTGCCTTCTTTGGTTGCCAAAGGAGAGGAGATCCACTTTTAGCAATAGTAATTGGAAACTTCTTTGTTGGTGGAGAAACAACTTGAGCTTGGTCAAGCTGATTTTGTTGATGTCGCGTAAAAATAGCATACTTGTCCGCCTCTAGGTCCTCTTCATCAGTTTTATCCGCCATTTGCAAGTAGCCAATGTTGGAGTCACCAGCTAATTCCATAGGAATATCTGGCTGTGCATATTCATCTTGTTTAGCCTCATAGTATCCTCCGACAGTATTGGTAGGTGGAGCTTCAAGTGCAAGTCTCCCTTGTGGTGTTGGAAGGTGATTTTGATTCGTGCTTCTAGCATAGTTGGGAAAAGTCCTCCTTGGGATGATCTTGTAGGTATTTTTGTTGTTAGAAACTTTCTTTTTTAAAGCTAAGATTTCATTCTCCAGCCTTTGGATCATGGGATCAACAAAGTTGGAACTGGTGCTAGGAGTATTGGCATTAGATGCTGAAGATCTTGATGCTTGCATCCTTTTGTTAGTGTTGGTGCTCATCCTTATTTCCCCAGAAAGGATCATATCATCCTCCAGACTAGTAGTTAATTGCTGGGCTACTTCAATGTTGGCAAGAGTTTCCCTACATAAGAAGAAACTTACTTTGGGGAGTAGCATGTTGATGAAAAAACACTTCAGATTATAATCCATCAGTGTTGCATCATTTGGGATCCACATCACCAACTTGTTGAACTTAGCTATGAAATCACGCATGGGTTCATGAGCCTCTTTCTACATGGTTGTGAGTTGCGCCAACAAAGTGTGTGCATCTTCAATAGGTTTGAATCTTTCTTCAAACTTGGTGTGAAGAGTGGCCTAGTCGGTGACTGGAGAATTTGGAAGAGTATATAACCATCAGAACCAACCCCTTGGAGGGATTTGATGAACAATATAATGAAAACATCTTCATGCTCTATGTAGAAAACACCACAAATGATGTAGAAAGAAAAAAATGTGTTCATCAGGATGTTTTTTTCCATCACCTAGAAACATTGGTAGATGTTTTCTTGAAACACGTGGAAGCTCATGCAAAGGTGTGGCCAAACAGAGGGGACTGAAAGCATTTCCCCATGGTCCTAGAGGTGGTGCATCCATGAATTGTTGTGCAACAAGTACTTGAACTGGATGCCTATGGTAAACAAAGAATTCGCTCAGAAGAGGAGATCTTAGAATTCTTGGAGGATAACTTACTGTGCGCTTCAATGGTGACCTTACTCGCGGGGAAGTAGGTAGATAATTATGTTGCAACAAGTCTTCAAAACTCAAATCTACTACTCCATGAGCCCTCAGTCCTCATGTGTACCTTCTATCTGCCAAAATGTAGATTTGAACAAGATAGAGATCAAAAATAACAATTTACAAGAAAACAATAAGAAACTAGAAGACTTATTCACTTCAATCGAAAGCGTGAGGCTTTAAATTGCGTGTGTTGTTCCCCAGCAGAGTCACCAAAAAATTGTTGGGTGAAAATTATGTAATCACCTTTTCAATAGATTACACAACCTAGATTTCAACCACAGTTGTATGAGATATAATCTCTCTTCTCAGAAAGAGGAGGCACCCTTCTTATTGCTAACAAAATCTAATTAAAACTAATTAAGTATTTACAAAATGTACACTACAATTATGAGATGGGGGGTGTGTCATATTCATACGTCTCTTTTTTTAAAGAAGATGTTTTGCAATGCTTCACAGTTGATAGTTCCAATTCAAAACGGCTTAAACTAAAAACAAAGTAGTAATTCCAATATCTCTCTCTTGTCAAAGCAAAGTGTAGAGATACTAGGTTTGATAATAATAAGCAATAAAAGAAAGAAAAGCTCATGAAGGTGCAAAGACATTCAATAATGTTTCACTAATGGATTTGTGAGAGTTATAATGTTTGTCATATTAGAAGAACAAAGTCTTCTTAGATACAACAATTTCACGAATAGCATGAACAATTACAAGCACAAATTCTTGTAGATCATTCAACAATAGTAATCCAAACATAAACACAAGTTCAAATAAAGAGTGTAACACAAAGTCTACACAGATTTATCCAAATCCCTTAGATCTCACACACTAATTACCATCAATCTTAATCAAATTCAAAATATGATTGATCCAACACAAAGTCTAGTATGTAACTTCCTTATTTATTGATTAGATTCAAATTCACAAATTTGAACACAAAGTTTCATACATTTGTTGCAAAATGAGTAGCACTTCGTTGCTAGAGATAAAAGATAAACTATTACAATAGAAATCCCCCTTATTTATAAAAGAGAGGGAAGAGTAAATCTAGGAAATTAGTTGAGAAAAATTAGGAAAGTAGGTGAGCTAATTTAGGAAAATCTCACCTAACTTTGACTTGGTAAAAAATATTGTTCATCTTTTTGGGAAAACATCTTAGATTTTACATGCCATTACACTTGCTCAAAAGACATTTAAGATATCAAAATATATTTTCAAAATGCGTAAAGGGAAGCCTAAAAATATTCAACATTGGAGAAATGAAGGTTTCATGTTTCCTTGCTTTGGGCGCGAAAGTTTTCATATCTCTTTCTTGTCTCTAGTACGAACGCCTCATCTGGACCAATGGTGTAATCCACAATGGAGTGAATTCTGGTGATTGATCTCATGGAAGATGAGCGAATATTTTTGCACCTGTCAAGATGCATCTTGAGGTTTTCAAGAGTGAGTCATGTATTACAAATAAGATGCATGGAGGCCTTTGAAAAGTCTTCACTCTCTACATGCTTCATGATGGCTTCTTTGAAAGTTAAGTGGCCAGGAGGAAGATACGGTTTTCTTTAAGGAGCTATCCTGGTAACTCCTTAATTCCATTTTCAAGGATAGCACAATGTCCTTCGACATCTTCTTGCACTTGGAAAAGATATTTGGTAAGAGACTTGATCACTTGGATGCAGTGTTTGAGTGATTCTCTTAATTCCACATATTTCTCCTTGTCAGGAATTACCCCAACTTCCACCAATTTTATAAGCTTTTCCTATTTCATTTGGGACCATAACAAAAGGAATTTTCCATTTCTTTGCACTCTTGGGAAATAACACTTTCTTCTTTTTCAAGCTCTGATTTGAGCTTGGCTATCTGGGTAGATTTCTCATCTGCAATGACCATGATTTGTGAATGATGTTCTACAATTTCACCAATGAATTCATATAAAAATTTACCTTTAGAAGCACACTTCTCAGCCTTCTTCACATATGGGTCCTCAGGGCTTATCATTTCCAAAGGTTGTGCATTACTTGAAGATCCCGCTAGTCTGATCAAAATAGTGGCATAATGCTTAGCCTTCTGCTTATACATGTTTCGGGCTTGTTCCATTTTGTCAAGCCTTCTTTCCAACACATCTAGGACTACTTGAGCATCTGCCTTGGAACTTTCATTTGTCACCTTGCCGAGTTGAACTCTAGTGGTGATGTAGTCCTCCATATTTGCATCTCTTTCCTCTTGTGGCAATATACCAATTTCCACAAACTTATGGCTAGTTTTAGCAACATGGAGTCGTGAATGTACCTTGGCCTTTTTCTTCCCCTTGGATTTTGGAGGGGCTATCTCTTCAAGATCAAGCTCTTCTGGAGAGATCATTTGATTTTTCTGCTTTGATACTTGAGATACCAACCAAGGGGGAAGAGAGGAAGTATGAGATTCTTTACTGACTGTCAACTCTTTTGTCAAAGCCGCTTCTGTAGAAATGAATGGTATGGTGACAATTGGGGTAGTGTCCTTCATGACTACACCAGTAGATTGCACACCAAGTTGATTGTGCAAAGATTCATTCATGAATCTATTGAATTTAGCCTTAGAAGTGATGTGATAAGATGGAGATGAAAAACTGGGAATGGATGATGGAGGACTTGATAAAATATCAACCGTTTGTGTATTTGAAACTGATGGAGGAGTGTCAAGTACGGTTGATGCTGCAGGGGGATGAGAAATGTTCACTGCACCTATTTTGGACGTGGGAGGTGATGTAGGAAAAATGTGGTGGATGAGTGTTTGGATTAGGAGGTGTGTGATGAACATTTGAAGTTAAAGGCGATGATCTTTGAGGAAGATCTTCGACAAAATTCTCATGTGGAGATAGAGTTTGTTCTTCATCATGCTCGAGTTCCTGTTTATCACCTTCTTGTTCTCCTTCTTGATGTTGTTCTTCAGACTCTTATTCTCCTACAAAATCTTCTTCCTCATCAAAGTCTTCTTCTTCAACAGATTCCTCACTTGAATTTCCTTCTTTAGAATCTACCTCTTCAAAAATAGGCCCTTTTCCTTTTGAGTGAGATGGTTAAGATTCTGTGGCCTTTTCTTCTTGGATTGCCCGTGTATCCTTCTTTCCAATAGTGAACTTAATTCTAGGGCCTCTTTGGGAAGAAGTGGGAATAGCTTCATGTTTATCTTTTGTGCAGAGTTCCTCTTGTTGGATGGATTTTTCTCTAGGTTCTTCTCCTTCTAATTTTGTCGTGAAGGATTTCATCTAGAAACCATGCTTGTGTAACCATTCTGTAGTGTTAGAAAATATGGGAGAAAGCCTTTCCCTGATGGAAAAACTTTCCTTCTTATACCATTGTATTGTAGGTAGAGGTATCTTAGAAATCTCATTTTCATCATAGGCAGCATTCAGGATGCCACCAGGATCTTTGAAACCCTCTGGTAGGTCAGCAATACCAAGATCCTTGATTTGTTCTACAATTGGCCTACAGTAATCCATCTTGCGGATATCCTCTTCATCTCTGCATTCAACCCATATTTCTTTGAAGTGATACTTTTGGCTATGATCTTTCTTCAACTTCCTATTCACATTCTGATAATCAAAGTACAATTTGTATTTGTATGTCCTTATTGTCATGATCTGCATTTTTGCATAGACTGATTTGGATTTTTGCACACTCTAAATGGTATATCTACCAATATTTAGTGGAAACTTGAATTCTGGTTTGTGAATTCTCATCCATTCTTTATGAACTAAAATAAGATGTCACCATAGCTCCATGAGTATCCACTCATTTGAGGGATATCTAGGCAACATGTAAGGACACCCAATGTAGCAGCCTACCCTCATGTAAGTGAAACTTGGAAATTTCAAGAATATACAGCCGAACTTACTCACCACTTTGTAGGCCTCGTTAGATACTCTCTTCTTTTCAAGAGTTGGGTCAAAGCTGAAAAGAAAAGGTGCAAAGAAGGCATCTATGACCCTCATATAATGATGAAGTCTTTCCTTTAGCTCTAATTGGTAGAAATACTTGTACACAGGTACAAAGTATCGATTTCCCTTTTTTAGAAAAACTTGGGAATTGCCTCGTCATGGCTGCAACATACACCAAATAAGAAGTCATATAGAACTTCAAAGTGGTTGGCACATTTATCAATTGTTCATGAATTTTGTCATTGATTTGTGTTCCCCAATCAATATGAGCCTTTTGTCTTCTTATGATCTAAATGTATTCATACATCTACTCTTGAAAATGAGATGATTCAAGAAATCCCTTAACTCTACTCAAGAGTGTAATCATGTCCTTGAAATTTTCTTTGAAGTCACTTCATGGAATCCCCTTCAGCCATCTTGAGATGGTAGGCCTAGGAATTTTCAACCATTGGTTGTTTATCAAATTTTTAGCCTTGGTTGGATCTACATCATAAAATTCCTCCACGTGTTGCATTGAAATCTCAGTGTATCTTTCCATGTGTGGACTCTAAACACAATGTCAAAGAATTCAAGGTTTAGCCTTATCATCACTTGTCCAGAGGAATCTATCACAATTCTTCTCTCTCAGATGTAGTGGGAAGCAACTTGAAGAGTGAACTCTGTGTGATGAGTAGACATCGAGAATGTGGAGACCAGATGTAGATTGTTGTGTACAATAGCTCTCAAACTATCTTCCAAGGGCTTTTGTTCAGTTCTTTTCACAAAGTCTACAAGGTCTTGATGACCAACCTTGGTGTCCTTTATTTCGTCCACCTTTGAAATCACCACTGTAGGTGGATAGACACCTTGGTACTTGTATTTCAATTTTCCCTTAGCCTTAGAAGATGATAGAGGCTTCTTTGCTATCATCTAGAAGAATTGGGATCAAAGGATATTACTTTCAGGATCACTTGACGAGATTTGGAGAGAAACTGAAAGGATGATGAATCAAAAGATGTTAGGAAAAAATGAAGCATTGGGAAGTGTGAGGGAAGCAAGCAATGTGGAGCAAGTGCAAAATGAGTAAATAGGCACATAAAATGAAGTGAGAGCGAAGAAACGAGCTCTGGAGTGAAAACGGTGCGATTTCGAGGTGTTAGAAGAAAAAGCTGTCAAATGTGTAGGAGCCCTGAAAATTAGCACTCCTACACTTAGAAAGATAGTTTGATATGTAAGGGTGCTGAAAATCAATGCCCTTACATTTTCTGCATGTAAGAATTGTCAAATATGTCAAGTCGTTGAAAATCAGGGCCTTGAAATATTTGGTCACTTTGGGAAAAAAGATGAAGTGTAAATGTGATTTTTTTAAGTGCTCCTACACTTAGAAAGATAGTAAGTCACTCCGTGTAGGACCAGTGATTTTCATTGCTCCTACATGGAGTTGTGAAAATTTTTGGGAGTGAAAGCGGATAATATCACTGCTCGGTACATTGTATAACTTGGCGAAACATGTTGCAATGTCGGTGATTTTTACCACCGTGAAATTTGATGGTGAAGGGAACGTTGAACGACAACGAATTTAACCGCTTTGACATCAAGAGTATTTCAATCACGAACTATGAAATTTAGTTTGCATACATTCCAGATTTCACCGCTTGACATAGAAAATAGGTGAGACATCAAAAATAGAAAGACAAGAGGAGAAACAAGGGCGACATAACATCAAAGGATTCCCATGAAAAATGAAAGCAAAAACCAAAACCAAAATGCAAAACAAAGGGCGCGACTTAGAAAGGCGCGAATTCAAAAGATGGAGAAGAAATGGTGGATCGAAGAAACAAAGAGATCAAAACCCCAAACATGTAAAACACACTAACAAGTTGAAATGAAAATTATAGAGCTTATAAAATGAATGGAAGTAAGAGAAACAATGGAGAAAAATAAAAAATGACATACCTGCGAAAAATTGGAAACCCTAGCTCAAATTGATCAAAGAATCTTTAAACGTGTGTTTGTTGGGAGTTGGTGAAGGCCCAAATCGATGAGGAGAAGAGAGAAATGAAATAGAATGAAGAGTGATCAAACTAAAATCACTTTAAAAGTTATATAAAAGTGTAATAAATGAACTTAAGTCGCACATTGATGAAGGCAGGCTAAGTGGTGTTAAAATTGGGAAATATGCATTGGCAATGAAAATCACTGCTCATGCATAAAAATGACTGAGTATAGAAAAAAGGTGCACAAGTGCTAAAAATCAGTGCTTGTGCACTTGGACCTAGAAAAATTCAAGCTCAACATGTAGGAGTGCTGAAAATCAATGCTTTGACATGTTTTCCAATTTTACAACTCCCAAAGGTTGGAAGTTGACAAAGATGCTCGTTTTGAAGCTCTTCGAAAGACAAACGTAGGGGAACACTCAAACAAACTATTTGAGACTTCAGACCATGCATCAAGATGAATTGAAATTCACCTCATTTTTCATGCTTGAACACCACAAACCTATGAAATAGACAAGTTTCATAGGGGGGTTATTCATGGATCGAGCGCTGCTAGATTCCATGATAACATATATATAGATATATAACCAAAAACTAATTTGATCATCACATGCACATAGAAAATTAAGCTATTCTATGTGCGAATCAACATCTAATATAGTCTAATAATACAATCATATGTCAAAACACAATAATATTGAGAAATAATCATGGAGTATCAAAATAGTAGTAGGTTGATTAGTGCCAATTTTAATGCCACAAAAAGGTGGGCCTTGCACCCCCCCTAAGAATGGAATTACTCTTCGAAGCCCTCAAAGAGGCGAGGATAAAGTGCCCTCAATTTTGTGGCATCCTCCCAATTCACTACAACCTCATCAAGTCCCATTTATCATTATTGTATCTCCTAATTGGTAGGCACTTTATGGTTTGATTTTAATTTTAGCTAAAAATCACATATTTAGGTTTCCTTTCAATTATTAATACCATTATCAGTATTACATGGATCTATGTTTAAATTAACCACACGAGGGTTGATATAGGTAGCTTGCCCTTTTATCTAACCACCTTGAAGGGTTTCTATTAGAGATATTTAGATTATAGGGGATTTGTAAAAGAATTGGAGAAGATCAAATAGGTAGGACTATGAAAAAATGATCAAAACATAGAGATGAAGATTCTTAAAAAATATTGAGGCCTTTTAGACATAGGTCACCAATCCCTTGGGTCACTACACTAGAACCACTACCCCTCATATCCACACATTTTTCTCCATAGAAAAAAATAATCATACAACCATACAATTTTCCAAAGAGATTTTTGATAATGTGTCAACCCATCATCTTTTCACTTTCTATTTTTCATCAAATATAAGGTTTCAAAGCTTAATTTTCTAGCTTTCTTGCATACATTTCCTTTGCTCTTTTATAATATTTTTTGACTATCCTCTCATCAATTTTCTCTATTAATACCTCTTGCAATCACCAAAACTCAATAAATTTGATACCAATAACCCTATACCTATCAATTCTAAATATTTTAGCTAATTCTAAACCATTCCACCATACAAGTGCCTCCATCTCCCATACAAGTAAAACTTACTTATTACACATACATCCCCTCAATATATAAGGGTTCTTTAGTACCAAGGGCATATTTGACCTTTCTAAAATTTCCTTAGAACTTATATAGTATCACTAGTACACTATTCTCAATTTTTTTTCCCATTGCTCAAGCATGATCCATATTTATATCTGCCCTCTTATTTGCTATTTTATATATTTTTTCCTATTGTTTCTTATTTCCTTTTGTTTTTATAATGTTAATTCCTAGTTAGACTATATTTGGAAAATTTACTTTATAGGTATTAGTTTATTATACACCTCATAAAGAAAGAAAAAAAACAACAAAATATAGCACCTATAACTAATTTTTCTTTGTTCACTTCCATAACCACCCCAAATTTGTAGAAAACCCCCATTGTTACCCTAGTTAGATTTGAAGATCTTTACTTTCTTGTGCATTCTATTGTGATCACTTCTATATCCTATTTGAATCCATACAAAACTACACATCACTTTTGGTGGTCCCACCCACTAGGGATGATTCTCATAATCACCATTGTTGTACACACCACCATCACTAAATCACTAGGTTTGTAAAGTCACCCAATTTTCTAATAAGTACTATTATGGAGGTTTAAATACACCATCTAGGGGATTAATTGATTTATTTAATGATACATATCACCCTTTCATCCTTTTATTTGATACTTATCTTAGGTTGTTTATCATTTGGAGGATTTTTGAATGTTCTATAGGTAGAAATATGACTAGTGTTAAAGAAAAAGAACCCCATATTTTTTTTGAACTATATTACAAGATGTCATTAGAGAAAAAAAGGTTATAAATGACTTATAACATTACTATATTGACCTAGATAAACCAACATTCAAACCAACAACAAAACATCAGCACATAAACTGACCAAGCACAAACTAAAGTAGATTATCTAAAACCTTAGTTGCCTCCAGATTACTAGAGATGACATTATCATGCATATCCACTACGTCTTCAAGCTCCTGGAAAGAAATAACAACCCTCTTTTTGGTATTTCTCCTGGTATGCAAAAACAAACCCTCATCCAAACTCTTCTCCATCATATTAGCTAAAACCTTATTCAACTCTATATTACTAGAGATTTGATATTATCATGCATCTCCACCACGTCTTCAAGCTCCTTGAAAGAAATAACAACACTCTTTTTGGTCTTTCTCCTCATACAAAAAAAGAGCCCTCATCCAAACTATTCTCGATCTCCTGGAAATAAATAGCAGCCCTCTTTTTGGTCTTGCTCCTAGTACACAAACACGGGCCCTCATCCAAACTCTTCTCCATTTTAATGGAGAATAGTTTGGATGAGGGCCCGTGTTTGCATACCAGGAGTAAGACAAAAAGAGGGTTGCTATTTCTTTCTAGGATCTTGAAGACATGGTGGAGATGCATGATAATGCCATCTCCAGTAATTTGGAGGTGACTAAGGTTTCAGATAATCTGCTTTAGTTTGTGCTTGGTCAATTTTTGTGTTGATGTTTTGCTGTTGGTTTGGTTGTTGGTTTATCTAGGTTTATCTTTTAATAGCTTTTTTGTTTTTTTTGGGGCTATTGGTGCTATTTTCCTAATATTGGGAAGCCTTCTCTTGATGTTAATGGTTTTGATATCCCTTCAAAACCTACTTTTCCTTATAAAAAACATTACTATATTTACCTATGAAATAATTGTGGTTCCCATCAACACTATAATAATAACTAGTTTCCACAAAAATCGCTTTGTGAATCCAAAAGTTGTAGAATAGCACCTACAAAACCTACCAATATTATTTCTAGTCTCAAGTTTAACAAATGTTAGGTGAACATGTAATTTTTCATTACTCGATTACTATAAGAATTTATATTTACATTTATCCATTTCCTAGCTTATTAAGTTTACTATTTATATATAAGCTTAGTAGTTTATTTCTTTATTTAATATTTTAATCTAATTTATTTAAATATTTAGTAGAAATAAATAATTTAGTATCTCTTAGGTCTATGAACACTAATGGGGCTCATAAATGTCTCTTTCATTTATTATACCTACTTTTTTTTCTAATATTCTTATGTATAGTATATTAACAACCTACATATTTCCATTTTATTTTTCTCTTTATCTATTCTACATAATTTTTCATCTTTAAATACTTATTTTCACCTTTCCCAAACCATAAGTAGCCTAATTCACAACTTTATTTACATTTTTAATCTTTAGATCATATTTCTATATGATATAGTTGTTGGCCCACAATTGTCGTTGCACTAAAAGATTGACCTATTAATGCCCAATACAACTAACGGAGTTAACGGGTCCATGGGAGGTGGTTAGTCCATGTTGCAAATCCCGAGGGGAGCGCTGACCATTTTCCAACAAACTCCCCCTTAGCATTACCCAAGGGGATTCAGACTTGACACCTTTGGATCTAATACCAATTGTTGGCCCATAGTTGTTGTTGCACCAAAAGATCAACCTATTAATGCCCGATACAACTGCCAAAGTTAACAGGTCCACGAGAGGTGGTTAGTCCATTTTGTGAATCCTGAGGGGAGCGCTGACCATCTACCAACAATAGTTGTTTACAAAGTATATAATTAAGGTCAATCCAACCATGTAGTGAAATGAAACAACTCACAATTACATAGCATAAAACTCAATGAAAAACCAACATAATGGTACAATATTTTTTGATTCATATTTAAAAACCATTACAATATGTGACAATAGGATTTCAATATTGTAGGTCTCAATCATTTGATTATAAGCATGAAATTATAGAATTTGAATGATATTATAATACAATTATAACTCTCTCCCTCTATCTACTGCATTCATGCTTTCATGTTTCTCCTTCTCGATCTTATGCTCTCATGCTCTCATAATATCTATAAATTATTATGAATGGTTTTTATATATTAATCTCAATTCTTGTGAATTATATCAATTAGCCACAAGGTGGCACAAATCCCAATATCTTGATGAGGCATGCATTAGCCAAATGTGTATGTATAAGCTCCTATATTGAAGGTAGTGATGTAAAAATTGATTAAGTAAATAGAAAAAGCACTCCTAATTCCAATGTATAATATGTTGTGATCATTTTATATTATAAACTTTAGAAAGTTATGGCAAGCCTTGAATAGAGTAATTGAGTATCGCCTAAAAATCCCATTAAGGTTCATAAAATAAGAACTAAGAAAGGATAAAATATTGGACCATCCCTAATAACTATGGATCTATATTTACTTTATTCAACTTTGATTTCACATCCATTTTCAACCCTTAGTATTTCATAACATCATCATCCCAAAATGAAAACTCAATCTAAATTCCAAAACCTTTTCCAATCTAGAGTTTAAAACCTTTTCCAATCCAAATACAAACCATCATCTTAAAAAATCCTAACGATACATATCCAATATTTTGAACATCAATTATCTAATTTTAAATCATCCTCTACCATCCAAAACTACACATAAGCAGTTATAGCCTTAGAAATATAAACCAAATCACCAATGAAACATAAAAATCCCTTATTCTAGCATCATAAATGTAAACATCCATCAACTTAACAAATATCCCTCACTTCAACATCAAACCAACATCCATTTAACAAGAAAAAAATCTAACTAGGTCTACCTTTTATTCCACTTACAAGGTCCCAAACTAAGAAACTAATGGAGTAAAATACGTTCACAACAAGAATTCCCCTTGAATAACTTGATCCTACATCACAAGGAGAAATCACATACCAACAAATATATCCTCAAGCATATAAAATAGATGAAAATTTTGTAGTACAACCCGGATACTCACCAAAATTATAATTTCTTTTTCTAAAACCCAAGAAATCAGGAACTCATTGAAAAATCATAGAGGAAAATAAAAACCATTTCTAGCTACAATTAATCAAAAGTGGGGCTAAAATTTGATCAAATTTTCACATTTCACAACTAAGAAAACAATACACATCATCCAAAAACACCATAACATCCATTAACCCCTTAGACAACCTATGGGGACCACAACCCCTTCTACCATCACATAACCCCAATTATATACAAACATTAAGCCTTCCACGAAACCTCCAACAATCTCATCCCCTTCCACAAAAATTTAATCCAACTCATTCACACAACTTAGAGTCACAATACCAAAAAGAGTAATTCACTCTAGCATACATCCTTCCACACCTCAAGCACCTTTAAATCAATAAAAAAAATCATCCAAAAATTCAAACATCCATCCCATGCCTCAATATTACACAAAAATATTTCCCACCCCTTAATATTTCACATAAATCCCTCCCCAAACATACAACATATGTCACCTATACATCTAACCCCACACATTATCAATGCATCTGTAGACACCTAAAAATGACCTAGGCCTGCAAGCTTTATTTTTACCACTTTCGTCCTAGCATAAGTAAGACATTTAATTATGTCCTTGGTCCACATTCGACTATTGATTAAATAATTCATAATTATTTAATTAATTCATGTCCTTTGATTCTTTATGATTATTAAATAAATAAATTTTAATTTATTTATTAAATAAGTCACTAATTGTCTAAGTCTTTCTTTAATTAAATAGATTTCTTAATTTATTTAATTTCCCTTTCTGTGTTTAATTATCCTTGACTATTAAATAAATAAATTTTATTTATTTATTTAATACATCACTAACTGTCCAATTAAATAAATTGATTAATTTATTTAATTAATTAATCTTATCTGCTGAATTAAATAATTTAATTTAATTATTTAATTGCTAATTTCATATTCTTCTCATTTTAAATAAATTAAATTATTTAAAATATCATGTCAATCCTAACTGTCAGTCCTTTTTGATAAATAATCTGAAAAAGATTATTTATTATCTCTCGAAATCCATAATTTGAATTATTTTAATTCAAATTAGTAATTAATCTTCCAAAAATCAAGTAATCGGGCAGATTCTTGATTTTCCAAATCTTATCTTCAGTCCGAATCTTATCTCTTTGATTTTTCGAATCTTGCAAATCAGGCGATCTTATCTCTTTGATTTTTTCGAATCTTGCAAATCAGGCAATCTTATCTTCTTGATTTTTTTGAAAATCTTCATTATCTAATTAATTTCCTCATTTATTCTCCACCGTTGATCCGATTTTATTCTGACCGTTTGATTAAGGATTTTTCCCTAACCCTAATTAGGGATTCTTGGGTGTAATCTGGATCGTTCATTTTAGGGTCTCATCACTAATTTATCTCGTCCGTCCGTTCGAAATGGCCTTTTCTATAAAATGCCCTTTCCTTCTCATTTTTCATATCTTGACATTTTACGTAATTACTATAGGCATTTATTTACTCTTACTTATTCATTGTCATAGGCATTTGATTAATATTGGCATTTATTCTAGGCATAGGCATTGACTTTTAGACATTGGCAATAGTCATAGGCATATCAAATCCTTCGAATCTTGTTGTAGGGCTTAGGCATTTTAGATTGCTCAAAGTACAAATCTGAGGGCAACATTTCCAGCAAGCAAGAAGGTGTAACGAAGATCAATCATGGAAGATGGAGACTCTTGGTGATATATTTCCTTTTCGTTTTCATTTGATTTCCATTGTACTTCGTTATATCATTGGATTTTTTATGTTATTTGATCTAACCATCTAACAAATCTGATTTTCCCTTGATCACAACATCAACCCTCCATCCTCACAACAACACCTCCAATATTCAACCTACATTTTTATCACATTACCAACTGAAACATTGAAAAATAATGTTTAACCAAAATGAAATGGGAGAAGTGTATGCACCTATATTTCTATTAATTTCATTAGGAAATGAGATCCCAAAAGGTAGGATTGACTTTCAAAACTTAAGTGAGTCAAACCTATTGGAGATCTTGCAAATTTCCTTATGAAAAGATGGGGTAAAATATACTTGAACAAGACTTTGGGGAGAAAAACTAAAAATAGTAAATGAGCTCAATTATGCAATTTAAAACTTGAATAATCAATTTAAAGCATAATAGAAATAGAAACAAAAAACATTTGGTAGATATGAGAAGGGTAAGTTGATGTGTACTAGTCACCAAAAGTTGTTGCTGAATGTCCTCTTGAGATAGATTCACCCTAGGGAAAGTGGGTCTTACTACATGGATCCAAAATATGATTTCATAGTCCTCTACTCCTAGATCTGCACTCCTGATTTCTCCAGATCTCACTATTAGAAAGTCAGAATTAAATTCTACAAGTAAGATTCAGTGGCTTGGCAACTTTGATGACAACTTTAACAAATTTACAAAATTGTAGTTTTGATCAATCTTCAATCCTTCTTCACCTAGAAATTTGCAAATACACAAAGAGGGGAAAATTGTTTATTTTCGGTGAATGGGGGTTTGTCTTGGTCAAACCCTATTTTTGGTAATTAAACCTTGAAATGAAATGAAACATGAATGAAAGGAATGATGAATGATCAATGCTATGTTGCAACTCACCAAAACCCTTGAATGGCTGCCCTTGGAGGATTTAAGTCTAAAAAATCTCTCCAAGGTCTTGATCTTGCATGAAAGGGATTGATTGGATGTTGATCTTGATGCTTGAATGCTTGAAACCTACATCACAATGCTAGCTCCAAAACATGTATAGATGTAAATAACTTTGACATGATGCTTGAGATCTTGAATGCTACCATAGAAGACTGATAAATCTACTTTTGAACACTTTTGACAATAATTTTTTCTCTTGTGAAAGTTGCCTTGTTGCTAGATGTTTTGAATTGATAAAATAACTATGTATTTATAGGTGATTTTCTCATTTCCCAACAATTAAACATTAAAGACTGGTAATTGAAATTTGAATTTGAATCATAAAAATACCACCAAATACATATTAAAAATTGAGATCCTCAACTTAAGAACGACCCATTCGCCCTTGGGTGAGTGGGTCCTAGGACCTAAATCCAAGACACTCAACTTCCAAGGCAATTTAATTAATGTTTTATTTATTAAATACGTCACTAATTGTCTAAGTCTTTCTTTAATTAAATAGATTTCTTAATTTATTTAATTTCCCTTTCTGTGTTTAATTATCCTTGACTATTAAATAAATAAATTTTATTTATTTATTTAATACATCACTAACTATCCAATTAAATAAATTGATTAATTTATTTAATTAATTAATCTTATCTGCTGAATTAAATAATTTAATTTAATTATTTAATTGCTAATTTCATATTCTTCTCATTTTAAATAAATTAAATTATTTAAAATATCATGTCAATCCTAACTGTCAGTCCTTTTTGATAAATAATCTGAAAAAGATTATTTATTATCTCTCGAAATCCATAATTTGAATTATTTTAATTCAAATTAGTAATTAATCTTCCAAAAATCAAGTAATCGGGCAGATTCTTGATTTTCCAAATCTTATCTTCAGTCCGAATCTTATCTCTTTGATTTTTCGAATCTTGCAAATCAGGCGATCTTATCTCTTTGATTTTTCGAATCTTGCAAATCAGGCAATCTTATCTTCTTGATTTTTTTGAAAATCTTCATTATCTAATTAATTTCCTCATTTATTCTCCACCGTTGATCCGATTTTATTCTGACCGTTCGATTAAGGATTTTTCCCTAACCCTAATTAGGGATTCTCAGGTTTAATCTGGATCGTTCATTTTAGGGTCTCATCACTAATTTATCTCGTCCGTCCGTTCGAAATGGCCTTTTCTATAAAATGCCCTTTCCTTCTCATTTTTCATATCTTGACATTTTACGTAATTACTATAGGCATTTATTTACTCTCACTTATTCATTGTCATAGGCATTTGATTAATATTGGCATTTATTCTAGGCATAGGCATTGACTTTTAGACATTGGCAATAGTCATAGGCATATCAAATCCTTCGAATCTTGTTGTAGGGCTTAGGCATTTTAGATTGCTCAAAGTACAAATCTGAGGGCAACATTTCCAGCAAGCAAGAAGGTGTAACGAAGATCAATCATGGAAGATGGAGACTCTTGGTGATATATTTCCTTTTCGTTTTCATTTGATTTCCATTGTACTTCGTTATATCATTGGATTTTTTATGTTATTTGATCTAACCATCTAACAAATCTGATTTTCCCTTGATCACAACATCAACCCTCCATCCTCACAACAACACCTCCAATATTCAACCTACATTTTTATCACATTACCAACTGAAACATTGAAAAATAATGTTTAACCAAAATGAAATGGGAGAAGTGTATGCACCTATATTTCTATTAATTTCATTAGGAAATGAGATCCCAAAAGGTAGGATTGACTTTCAAAACTTAGGTGAGTCAAACCTATTGGAGATCTTGCAAATTTCCTTATGAAAAGATGGGGTAAAATATACTTGAACAAGACTTTGGGGAGAAAAACTAAAAATAGTAAATGAGCTCAATTATGCAATTTAAAACTTGAATAATCAATTTAAAGCATAATAGAAATAGAAACAAAAAACATTTGGTAGATATGAGAAGGGTAAGTTGATGTGTACTAGTCACCAAAAGTTGTTGCTGAATGTCCTCTTGAGATAGATTCACCCTAGGGAAAGTGGGTCTTACTACATGGATCCAAAATATGATTTCATAGTCCTCTACTCCTAGATCTGCACTCCTGATTTCTCCAGATCTCACTATTAGAAAGTCAGAATTAAATTCTACAAGTAAGATTCAGTGGCTTGGCAACTTTGATGACAACTTTAACAAATTTACAAAATTGTAGTTTTGATCAATATTCAATCCTTCTTCACCTAGAAATTTGCAAATACACAAAGAGGGGAAAATTGTTTATTTTCGGTGAATGGGGGTTTGTCTTGGTCAAACCCTATTTTTGGTAATTAAACCTTGAAATGAAATGAAACATGAATGAAAGGAATGATGAATGATCAATGCTATGTTGCAACTCACCAAAACCCTTGAATGGCTTCCCTTGGAGGATTTAAGTCTAAAAAATCTCTCCAATGTCTTGATCTTGCATGAAAGGGATTGATTGGATGTTGATCTTGATGCTTGAATGCTTGAAACCTACATCACAATGCTAGCTCCAAAACATGTATAGATGTAAATAACTTTCACATGATGCTTGAGATATTGAATGCTACCATAGAAGACTGATAAATCTACTTTTGAACACTTTTGACAATAATTTTTTCTCTTGTGAAAGTTGCCTTGTTGCTAGATGTTTTGAATTGATAAAATAACTATGTATTTATAGGTGATTTTCTCATTTCCCGACAATTAAACATTAAAGACTGGTAATTGAAATTTGAATTTGAATCATAAAAATACCACCAAATACATATTAAAAATTGAGATCCTCAACTTAAGAACGACCCATTCGCCCTTGGGTGAGTGGGTCCTAGGACCTAAATCCAAGACACTCAACTTCCAAGGCAATTTAATTAATGTTTTCAATTATTTAATACAAGTTTCCCTTTTAGAAAATGAGATTATTTAGGCTTTTAAATGCATAATTGGGCCAATTAGAGGATTAATTAAGTCAAATTAAATTAAGGGACCCAAACATAGAGTGAAAATGTAAAGGTGTACACTTTTCTACACTACATTTAGCCTCCACATTAGTGAGAGGATGAGCCCTATGCTCAAACTCACACTAAAGCAGAAAAATAAGCATCAAGAGGGATCCAAGTGTACAAATATTAGCGAGATAGGATGAAAAAGGTCAAGGAATTTGCACAAGACCCTAGGATCTAGATCCCATGGAAAACCAACATAAGCACAAAGGAACACACATATAAATATGATATACATCAGCAAGACAAGATACACAAGCATGCAATGCCAAAATTGATGCAAAGAGAAAAGAGAAAGGGTGGATCAAGCCTCAACTATTTTTCCAATAGGTATGGATCAAGCCCTAGTTGTTTTTCCAAAAAAAATTCACAAGTGGAAACCAACAATCCATTATGCAAACAACATATACTCACACGGGCTAGTGAAATACGCTATCCACTAGGTGAGCCCTAGAAGGTGGTTAATGGGAAATTCATGCTAGGTCTATAGGATCCCCTACATCAACCATACTAAAATTTATACCTCCTAATAACTTTGATAAGACACCAAAAAAATGGTCACAAGGATAGCAAGCTCCATTATGCTAGGAACTCATGAAAAAAAGGGCTCCACTGGCAAGCAAATTGTGTTATGCTTGGTGGACTTGAAAAACATAAAGGCTCCACTAGCAAGAAAGTTGTGTTATGCTTGGTGGCCATGAAAAAGGTTGTACATGAAATAGGATAGGATATTCAAAGGGTTTTTTCTTAGTTCATGAAAGGTCTCACCTTAGGGAACATCGTGCTTGACATCAGCGAGAGGACTAGTTGAGGATAAAAGATTCACACCTTAGGGAATGCAAGCCATAACATTATCATTAAGAGGAATTTCATATGCCAAGAAAGGTCACACTCTTGAACAAAATTAAACCCAATGTCACCACCAAGAAGACACATCACGTGAAGTAAGAAGACCACACTTTGAAGCAAATAATGAGCAGGGATGCTTATGCCCCCATTTTAAAGAAATTTCTAAACACCATGTTGTGAGTAATTACTTTAAAGTAGAACATAATAAATTCCAATACATGAGAGATTTATTTGGAAAGCCCTATTTCAAACATATGTTCCCAACATAGAGCTACATCATGAAAAGGAGGTTTCCCCCATATACAATTTCCTAAGATAACACATAAAGGGATCCATGGATTTGGGGTTGGTGTTATGCCTTTGCTACAGTGATATAATCGAGATCAAAATCATCATCATTCCCAAAATGACTCATGGAACATTGAGAAAAAAGGAAGAATGACACATAGAGAGAGAAAAAAAAGGAGAAGATTTTGGGTCAACATGGAAGAGGCCTAAATGTCTCGATGCCTTGCATCATCCCCAAAAGGAAAACACAATAAAAAGGATAAAAGGTTTACAATATATAGAAGAATGTAGATACAAATAGAAGAACACCACGATGGATTTACTTCCTTTGTATCTTGCACCAACGAAGTGAAAATGGTCATCCAAAGTAGGCTCACAAACATATTAAGACACACCAAGCAACACTGTATGGGGGATCACATTACACACATGTAATCACAAAGAGAAAATAAATAAAAGACTAGTATGGCATATGCGAGTCAACCTATAGAAGGTCATCCACATCCCAATCTTGTTCATCATATGAGGAAGGAAAAAACTAGCCAAAGGGACAATGCCGAGTGCTGTACTAGGAGCATCACTAGGATCAACACGTGGTGAGTCACTCTTTATAGGAGGACCATCACGGTTGTTATCATCTAAGCTCATAGAAGAGGAAAAAAATAAATTCATCTCATTATGCAATTCCTCATTAATCTTAGTAATCTCATCATCATCATCCAAGTTAATCACAACTGGAGGCCTAACGACAATGTCCATAGATGTTTCATGTGTTTGTTGTGGAGAAGGTAGAGAATCATCATGCTTTGTTTCAATTGGCGGTTGATCTTGATTTTTTGTTTTGTTCTCTTCTTTTAACTTACAAGAAATTGCATGATGTCTATGCCTACACTCTTTAGCATTTTTATTTCTTTTTGCATGATTTTCAAGTTGTGATTGTGTAGGAGTGGGTTTATCAACCATTGGTTTCTTTTCTTCCTACAAAGGAGGAATAGAAGGAACTATAGAAGGTTGTTCAACTACTTTCTCTTTAGATTTATAATTTTTTTTAATTTTAGGAGGCACAATGAGACTTATATTGTTATCTCTTGGTCTTTTATAGGAAATAGGTGAAGGATTTGTCATGAGTTGATCTTGGTCACTTGGAAGGGCTTTTGGTTCAATCATGGCTTCATCAATGATAGGAGGTTCAATCATGGGTTGAGGCATGCTGCTAAGGGATAATTATGCTATGCACTTTTCCTTGAACCTTTGATAAGATTTAAAAAATAAGTCTTCATGAGTCTTAAAAGGTTCCATAGGTTGGGGCCAAAAGAAATCCAATGAGAAATTTCCATGAGAATACATAGGATTAAAACCACTATGATGCATAGTAAAGATGTCATTTCCAAATGGAAACTTTAAGCATTTATGCACTACCAATGGGATGACATCCATGGAGCATATCCATGGGTAACCAAGCTTCATGTAGAATTGGTTTGAAAATGGGATGATGGAGAATGAGAAATTCAATTGTTTCGGTCCAAATTTTAAAGGAAGAGTGATTGAACCTATCGTAGGGAAAGAAAAAAAATTATGTGTTTTGATCCATGCTTTCGGTTGTTCATAAGAATATTGATAAATTTCATGAACGAATATAAATTCCTCGGTGATCACATTATCTACAATCAATTAATATCCCATTAGTAGGCATGTCATTGATTCTTCCAGTGATGTAAAGACGACCATTAGGTGCATGTTTAATTATATCATTTTGTGTGAAAGAAATGTTCATAGACAAGTTGGTTTGGCCCTCACAAGGTTGAACATCAATGAAATTGAATAGAGTATCATATACATTATTAACATCCCTCATGTTATCATCAGTCATGTCAAAATTCATCACATCATTCCTGGCATCATTAGCTTTCAAAAAAGAGATGTTATGATTTGGCATGGGATTTGTAAATATTTTCAAATTTTGGTTGGGTGGGGAAACAAAATTATTTCCTTAGTCATTAACACCACCAATCTGGATGTGATTAGAATCAATGAGGTCTTGTACAATATGTTTAAGATGCTTACAATGTTCCTTATCATGTCCATTTTGTTGGTGATAATGACAAAATGCATTTGAGCTAAAGTTTTGAGGTAAGGGCTTAGTGGTACCAATGGGTCTAATGAGAGGTAAGGTGACTAAGTTCTTACTCATAAGTTGTAACATGATGCAATGGAGGGTATCGGGTAACAAGGTAAAATTTCTACTCCTTTCTCAAAATTGATATGGATTTTTTGTTTTTATTGCAACCACTTGAGAGCCAACATGTTGAATTGTTTAGGGTGGATTTATTTGTAAAATATCTTATTTTGTTTCTTGAATGGTTGTAAATTGTTATGAGGCATGGATTCAAATTTCTTAGGATTGTTAGAAGGAATTTTTGCTTCATGATGACTAGTTGAATTTTGATAGTCATGAAGAGCCATGCACAAATTTGTAAAGGAGGGAAATTTTATCATCCCAAGCTTGTCTTGAATTTTTTCTTACAAAATTTCAATGAACATTCTTTGAATATCAACATCGATAATCTTAATGTTGATTTATGAGTAAATAAATTGGTATTGTGCTATAAAATCAGTGATATTTTCATCGTCATTTTGTTTACACTTCATCAAATCAGCTAAGGTCATCTTGGGACCAATGGGAACTTGGAAATGGTTGAGAAAGGCATCAAAAAGATCATTGAATGAACTAATTGAGCTATTCAGTAAAGAGAAAAGCCACTCCAAGGTTGTATATTTCAAAGACCTAGGGAAAAGTTTAGCCAAGAGCTTGTCTTAAAAAATGAAGTCACTACATAAGGCTGTGTATGCTGATACATGCTTACTAGGATCTCCCTTACCACCATATTTCTCAAATCTAGGAATCTCTATGCCTTGTGGCATTTGTGCTCTCAATATCTCCAAAGATAATGGGTTTATTTTGACATAATGCGAAGGTTGGCCATTTTGATTTTGGTTCAATGTGGAAATTTATTGTTGGAGGGATGAAACATTTTGCAAAATTTTATTAAGGACGAAATCATTGGTTGTGTTGTGAGATAGAGGTGAATAAGGTGGAGGTGTATATGTATTTGGAGGATAAGTGAATTGTGAGTTTGTGAGGGGAGATGGATTAGGAGATATGAGATTTGCATGCACAAAGGTAAAGGAATTTCCAATGGAAATACCTAAGGTTGTATTAACATTGCTAGTGGGTTGCCTTGTTGTAGTAATAGTTGGATTAGTGTATATAGGAATAAAGGCCACAATTGTAGAAGGAGGAAATGGATTTCCACCTTGAATTTGAGTGTACCCCAAAGTTTGAGCACAAATACCCATTGTAGGGACATTATTGTTAATGATATAAGCTAGGCTACAGACAATTTCTATTCCTTGTTCATTATAAAGCATTTTTCTCATGTTATATATGATAGGAACCACAATACCACCAATGTATTTAGAACTCACCAAGTTTTGAAATTTTTCTAAGGCTTCATCCATTTGTTTTAGGTTCTCTTGAGTGACATTAGCAACCATTGCGTCAACATCAGTCACATTGGTTGTGGGTAGGGTGGTCATGGGAAATGTGGTATCAAAGCTATGATCCATAATGGGTTGACTAGTGTCAACACTATGAGTGAAAGAGTTAGAAAAATCAAGATCCTCAGTGGATGTAGTAGCGTGGGATGGAACAAATCACAAACTACATTTCACTAAAGTATTGGAAATAGGACACTAGGTTTTGAAGCTCATACAAGTTTCACCAAACCTAAGTGCACCCAAAATGGAGAATAGGCATTGAAAAAATGAAACAAACACCCAAAAAGTATGAAGTGCAATGTAAGTATGTAAAAAGAGATAGCAATTTTCAGATTTGAAACAAGATAATCTATTGATTATGCTATGAAAAAACTTAAAAATGATGTCTTTTAATGATAATTTTGATTTTAAACAATCCACTTGATATGACCAATTGAACTTAATGCAAGAGAGTACAAAATTTTCTGATTTCTAAAACTGAAACCTATATTTAATAGCAGAACAAAATGAAGAAAATAGAGATTAAAAAATGGATAGAAATTTGAAACATCACCTGTATAGGGATTGATTCACCCTAGGGCGAATGGGTCCCAGGTTAGGGTTCTGAAAAATCAAAGTTTGAATTTTTGATTTAATGTTTGAATTCCCAGTTTCAGATTGTAGACTGTGGTTTCAGTGACAAAATTTTCCAAATTTAGGTGTCCTAATGCAAATGAAATTAGTGAAAAATGATGAAAAAAGTGACACTTTTTGAAATACAATTTTAACTAAATTTGCTAATGTAAATAACTAAAAATACACTAATATGCAAGTACTATGCAAAATCAATGTAATATGCATGCAATTTTTTTGGATTTTTCAGATTTTAAACAATGCAAAATACAAATTTAAAACGCTAAATGAGATGAAAAATAATGCAAATTTAACAAACCTAAATGGAATTCAAACTAATGCAATGTAATGAAAATTATTGCAAATCCTAGATCCGGGGTTTTAATGAATTCCAAATTAGAAATTAAGATGTACAATGTGAGGTTCACCAAAATGAAACATAGAAAAATAGGGTTTAACCAAAATGAAATGGGAGAAGTGTATTCACCTATCTCTCTATTAATTTCATTAGGAAATGAGATCCCTAAAGGTAGGATTGAATTTCAACCCTCAGGTGAGTCAACCCTATTGGAGATCTTACAAATTTCCTTGTGACAAGATAGGGTAAAATCTTCTTGAACAACACTTTGGGGAGAAAAACTAAAAAATAGTAAATGAGTTCAATTATGCAATGTGAAACTTGAATCATAACATAAACAAAAACAACAAAATTCTGACAAATCTGAGAAGGGTAAGTTGATGTGTACCAGTCACCAAAAGCTGTTGCTGAGTGTCCTCCTGAGACAGATTCACCCTAGGGAGAATGGGTCTTACTACATGGATCCAAAATCTGATTTCATAGTCCCCTGCTCCTAGATCTGCACTCCTAATTTCTCTAAATGTCATTGTTATAAATTCATAAATAAATTTTGCAAGTCAGATTCCCTAGCTTGACAACTTTAATGAAAAATTTGATAACTTTGGAAATTTACACTTTTGACCAATCTTCAATCCTTCTTCACCTGCAAATCCACAAATACATAAAGAGAGGGAAAAATTGTTTGTTTTTGGTGAATGGGGGTTTTCCTTGGTCAAACTCTATTCTAGTAATTAAACCTTGAAATGAAATGAAAAATGAATGGAAGGAATGATGAATGAACAATGCTATGTTGAAACTCACCAAAACCCTTAAATAACTTCCCTTGGAGGACTGAAGTCTGACACATCTCTCCAAGGTCTTGATATTTCACTAAATGGCTTGAATGAATGTTGATCTTAATGCTTGAATGCTTGGAACCTACATCACAATGCTAACTCCAAAAACATGCTTAGATGCAAATAACTTTAGCATAATTCTTGAGATCTTGAATGTTGCTATAAAATATTGATAAATATTCTCTTGAATGCTTTTGACAATAATTTTTTCTCTTGTGAAAGTTGCCTTCTTGCTAGCTATTTTGAATTGATAAAATAACTATGTATTTATAGGTGATTTTCTAATTTATTGATAATTAAACATCAAAGGACAACAATTGCAATTTGAATTTGAATCATAAAAATGCTATGAAAAACATATTAAAAATTTAGATCCTCAACTTAAGGAGGACCCATTTGTCCTTGGGCGAATGGGTCCTGGGACCTAAATCTAGGACACTCAACTTCCAAGGAAATTTAATTAATGCTTGTAATTGTTTAATACAAGTTTCCTTTTTCGAAACAAGACTAATTAGGCTTTTAAATACGTAATTGGGCCAATTAGAGGCTTAATTAAGTCCAATTAAATTAAGGGACCCAAACATAGAGTGGAAATGTAAAGGTGCACATTTTTCTACACCACACCAACATATACCATTTAATCAACAAAACATACATCCATACAATTCCATACACTCAACCTACACATCAAACAATCTTAAACCCATTACTATTGCACAAGAGCTCCAAGATGTAAGGAATATTCAATTCAAGGGCTCCAAGTTAATATACAAAGAAACTATACACATTTAATGTCATATTTCTTTACCCATTCAATAGGTCCATTACTAAGGTTCCTTTCCCCCAAAGCTTTTAAATTCCAAAATTCCAAAATATAAAGGTAAAGGTGATCCTAGAGAACACATCAAATAATTATACATAGCTTGTCAATAATTCTCTTATAGTGATATATATCTTATTTACTATTCCCTCAAAGCTTAAGAGGTCAATAATTTGAATGGTTCATCCACCTTCCATATGGCCCCATCACCATGTTCAAAGATTTAGTCCAAAAAAATTTTTCACACTTCTCTTACAACATTAAAAATTAGCTCACTATTTTAGACTTGTGCAACACTACACAAAATAATGGTGAAATATTTACTTCCTTCTTGCAATGATGGCATCATCTTGCTATTATATTTTCATGGCCTATTCCTAAGAAATTATTGGTCACTATCTTTGTGTAAAACTTAAATCATGAAATGGATTTTCATCTACCAATGTTCTAACTCCTTTGACTAAATCATAGACAAAGGAATGCCCATAAAAAACTCCTTTAGCTAAAGGTTTAGTCAAAATATACAAGGAAGCTAAATACAACAACAATAACCAATCCATTGACAAACCTCACTTTTAGGATAAAAAATAATAGGTAATTATGGTGTAACCAACATTACAAATTTTGAAATAATCCAAAAACAAGCACCATAATTATCCAAAAGTAAAAGCTACCCAAAACAATATCAAAATCCCACAATGAAAATTAAAACAAAACAATAATTCCAAATAAAAATACACTCCATTAAGAGAGCCAATGGGCATAATTTTTCATAAATTGGTCCAAGAAAACTTAGTCAAATATCCCATGACATGGCCATTTGATGAAATCCAACCCAAACCCACATGATACAAAGATAACACACATTATGAATACCATAGGGTAAAAGGAAATGGTATGTCTAGATTTATGAAACTTAAAAACATCCAACATCTCATCAATCAAGGTGATATAAAAATTGAAGTTGATACATCCGATTCATCCAATGAAAAATTATGTATATATAAGTAACATTTTTCTAAACAAAATGAAGGTAAATCCTTTGCATCCAACAAGCGTATCCCCTAAAACTAAACTAATAATTTTGATAGCTCTCCATCTTATGATTTTACCATTAGAAGATTTGAATAATGTCATGCTTGCATAGCCACCACAAATATTAAAAGCTATAATTGAATTGTAACCACATGCCATTGAAGGGTAGTTGTTCAAGATTCATCACCCTCATTCACTCAATCCTCCCACCAATATAATATTCTAGACCATCTTGGAAAAACACCCTCTCCAATATCCATCCTAGAGCTCCTAAAAACCTCTCTCCTCCATAAAGAAATATTAGAATGAGCATTGTAAGATTCAAAAGTCCAAAATGATATTAATATGGAAAATTTCAAGCTATGATAGTCTTTATAGAAAAAAAATTTAACATCTAATGACTCACCCATAATAAAGCACTCAATATCAAATATTTTATGCATCGACATAAAATTGAATATGACCTGATAGATTGGATCATGTTGAATTATGTATTTAAAATTAATAAGACAACTGGGATATTTTGATTGAGTTAGAGATCATCAAAATAAAATTACCATCAATAAATATGATGATGTTGAGCATTATTCAAAAGGAATTATAAAGTTTCCTATCCAAGTCGATCATGTTACCATGTAGACAACATGTCAAATATTAAAGCTTGATATTCCCTACATTCTCCTTGATTTCCCATGAATAAATTCAATGTAAGTTGTACCCTCCACTTACCATAAATGTATCAAGTTCCCATATAGAGGTATAGAAGTTACCATCCTTGTTGACTTACAACCTTTTCAATATAAGAAATTTTTGAAGGCAGATATAACTGATCACACCATTTTCCAATGTCTAATTAGTGATATTTTCTCACCAGAATTATCCTACATATATCAATCGTTGCTTACACCTTCCTCCACCTAGTGCAATACTATCCTTGAGATAAGGTAAAAAAATCATTAGAAAAGGATGTGGAGAGTATGAACTACATAACTCATTCTACACAAGGAAACTCCCACTCTCTCCTAAGTCACATGATCAACCTAGGCATTCCAAATTAGCATCTAAGGTCACTTTCAATACTAAGGAAACTACATTCGACTATTGGGGATTCTTAAAAAAAGAGACTAGTGAGGTAGAAATTACATCATGCCTATACAAAGATGAAGAAGTACCTTATCTACCCATAAAAATATACCCTAAAGGTCTACATATATACAAAAATATGAGCTACAAAGGTAAATGTCTTGGATGAAATGAACAAGGATTGTTAGAGCCTCTAATTCCAATAGAACATTCTAAATATCAAGGGCTTGGGTATAAACCATTTGAGATTGAGCCTAGAAATTTTGAGTTCATTCTCAATAAAGTAGCAAAAGCTTCTCCTATTGTCAATAGCACCAAAGAGGATACCTATGAAGAAACCTTTGAACACATTGTTGAATTCTTTCAATATATAATAATTTACACCATCACACCTAAACTATCCACTTTCACCAATCTTCCACTCATATATTGTTGGCACCATGGTTGCCGTTGCAGTGAAAGGTCGACTTGTTAATGCCTGATACAACTACTAGAGTTAATGGATCCATTAGAGGTGGTTAATCCATGCCACAAATTCTGAGGGGAGAACTAACCATCTTCCAACAATCTCCCCCTCAGCATTACCCAAGGGGATTCGAATTTGACACCTTTGGCTCTGATACCAATTGTTGGCCCCATGATTGTCGTTGCACCAAAAGGTTGACCTGCTAATTCCCAATATGATTTCTAGAGTTAATGGATCCATGAGAGGTGGTTAATCCATTTCATGAATCTCGAGGGGAGTGTTGACCATCTACCAACATATACCCCAAACTAATAGTCTGGGACCAACAAGGATATCTAATTCTTGAAACATTTTAGAATTTTTAAGAAATCATAGATCTCATGGGAATTCAAAAAAATACCATTGGGAGACCATAAATTAGGATTTGACATCAAATTGAATACTGAGGCATACTTTGGAGAATAAGTCAACTCTATTAGTCATAAAAATTAAAATTAAAAAATCAAGTTCCCTAGTGAAAACCTCAATGAGGCACTATCAAACAATGAAAAAGTAAAAACAAAAGTTGTATCCCTTGGTGTAAACCTTTTTAAAGCACTGAGGATGAATGAATTAACCTAAATTCAAGTACCCCATTATCAAGAGAAATATATAGTACTTATTGCGATTACATAAGAAGATAATTTAGGAAAAAAAGAAAACCCCAAAACTTGACCCATCGTTGGTAGTGCACCATTTAGAAGAGTATCAAGATGCTAAACAAGTAAAAAAAAAACTAAGAAAAAATGCATCCAAAAATCACTTTCCTAGTCAAAGAAGAATTAGAAAAACTCTTCAAATTTGGATTCATACATCCCATTGATTATATTGAACGGGTATCTAATATTGTACTAGTCTCCAAAATAACTAGAGGCATCTATGTTTGTACCAACTTTTAAGATTTTAATAAAGCATGTCCAAACGATGATTTCCCACCACCCAACATTGACATAATAGTTGATCTTACTATGGGACATGAAATGTTATCACTTTGGATGGATTTTCAAGATATAACCAAATTAGAACAACCATGGAGGATCAACACAAAACTAACTTCATGACTCCTTAGGGTGCCTTCTTTATCAAGTAATGCCTTTTGGGCTTAAGAATGCTAGAGCTACATATCAAAGAACTGTAAAAGTAATATTCCATGATGCACTCCATGTCATAATGGGAGAATATATTTATGAACTTAAGTAAATAGAGGAAAAGAGATGGACATATCCAAGTACTTGAACAAATATTTCATTGACTAGAGCTAAATACCAAGTGTGCCTAAATCTAAAGAAATGTGTCTTTTATTATATATATTTACCTCATTAGTAGGATTGGGGGCACTCCTAGCACAACATGCTAACAAAAAAAGAAATATTTATTCATTATATCAATTGTACCTTAGTAGGCTATGAGCTTCATTACACCCTACTAGAATGATCATGTATAGTAGTATTCTTCAATTCTCAAAACTTATACATAACATGCTCAATCACAAAGACAAGCTCATTTCAAAGGTTGAACCACTTAAATACTTATTATCTAAATCAACTCTCATTGGAAGTATGGAAAAATGGGTCACGATCCTAATTAAATTTGACAATGAGTATGTAGATTGGGAAGAAATCAAAGGTCAAATGATAGCAAACCAACTAATTGAGGCACCATTAGTGGTAGATAATCCACTTATCTTTGAATTTATTGATGATTCAATATAATCTATCACTAGGAAAACAAAATGGAAATTATATTTTTATGGATCTTGCACTCAACATGGTTTAGAAGTAGGGGTCTTGTTTATCACACCACAAGGTGATTTCACACCTAAATCATATAGAATAGCCTTTTGATAAAAAAATAATATAGTTGAGTATGAAGCCTTGATCACATGACTTAGAATAGTTACCCAATTAAAATCACATACTTTTGGGTTTTGGAGACTCCCAACTTCTCATAAAACAAGTAAATGATGAATATCAAACAAAATCTTGATGACAATTTTCTCCCATATAATAGAATGGTTGGTAGTCTCAAATAGTACTTTCCCAAATTCAATTTGAGTAGGTACCCTAACTAAGAAATAAAGTAGAAAATTCCATGGCTACCATCATAAACCTATCATACATGTCATATAATAGTAAAAAATTATGTGAATTCTTGGTTAAGAAACTTTTGAACCCAAGATATGGCATTTCAAAGATAAAATTAGTATGTGAACTTGTTGGTCACAACTCTCCTTGGTATCATGATATCTACACACAACACTATGATAATACCCTTCCAAATAACTCATCTAACACCCAACCTACAACCTTCATCCACCATTCATCCTACTTTACAATATTGGGTGATACACTTTATCAAAGAAGCTTTGATGGTGTAGACACCTGAAAATTGAGCATACCTAACCACACTTGATTTTACCTAACCTAGCCATTATTTAAATAAATATTTATTATTTATTTAATTAATTTATCCATCATCTTTAACCCACCTTGTTCTAAGCCATTAATTAATTAAATAATTATTTATTTAATTAATTTAACCTTCACATTTATCCCCCATTTTAATTAATTAAATATTTATTATTTATTTATTTATTTAATTTTTCCTTCACCTTTATCCCCCACTTTAATTAAATAAATATTTATTATTTGTTTAATTAATTTATCCATAACATTTATCCCACCTTGTCCTAATTAATTAATTTATCCATTAGCCTTATCCCAAAACCCTCCAACTAGATTAATTAATTCATAATTAATTAATTTAGGCTAATTAATTCCCATTACCTTTTCCTTCAATATTTTAATTCTATTTTATCCTTCAATCCTTGTCCATTTAATCCTAACCATTAGATTCATTCACATGGATCACAATCTAAACTTTCCATCATCTGACAAGTGTCCCTCTCACATAACTAACTAAAACCTTGTCTAGATTCATCGAACCTTGATACTTGCCAAAATTCAAACTAACTTTTCATCTCATCCATCCATTTCATACTACATCTCCAAATCCTATCCACTCACATATGTATGTTTCCCTAACCTGTTCCCAAACCTAGCACTTATCCCTCATGTGACACTTGTCACATGACAACTTTTGATCCAAGTCCTAATCCTCATTCAATCCTAACCATCCATTAACCAATCCATATTAGCCCTTGATTTCTCTCATGAAAATTATTTAAATGAGAGGGCTCTCATCTTATTTGAAAATTTCCTTTCATATTTTTTTTATGCTACTATATTTTCTATCTACTTCTCCCATTTTTATTTAGTCTTACATTATCTTCATCTCATTCTATTCATTTAATCTATCATCCTATCAATCCTATTATCATGCTATTGGTTTTATAAGAAAAAAAATTTCTCCATCAACACATAAAAAGAGAAAATCAAGTGGAGCTAGGGTGCACTATACTTCAGCTCTATCTAAGGAGAATGAAGGGTTCTAGGTGAAGGTATTGTGTGTGTATTACATTATATTGTATTTTATTTAACTTCAATATTTTTCTTGTCTTCATTTTGGCACACACGATGAGAATCCCATCACTATTTCATTTTTCTCAAGTTTTTTGTAACCCCATCTATCTAGTTTGGGGTTCTTTTACGCAAAATTTTTTTGGAACTAACTTTTGCAGGTTGAAGGAAAAACCTTAGTATTTCAAATATTTCATCATATATTTCAAATAGCTACAATTTTCTATACTTTTTCAATTGAACATTTTGCATGATCTTAGGAGACTCCGGTAGAAAAATAAGGTTTATATCTTCAATATTTGGTGAGTTATTGTCATTTTATGATTTTTCATAAATTTGGTTTTTAGGTCACAAATCAATATTTTTTGGAAAAAAATATTTTTATAAGTCTCTCAAAAGTTTAATTAGGTTATATTCTTTATATTTTTATTTTGAGGTTAAAAAATAGATGAAATGATCATATCTATGTCGACTATGGTTTTCTCATAAATCTACTTTTTAGGGCACAAATTGAGGAAATTTTCATATATTTTTACATTTTTAGAAAGCTCTTATAGTTTTAAAAAGGTTTTTTTCCTGAATTTTTAATTTTTGGGTTCTAGAATATTGCAAAATAATCAAATCTAGTTGACTAGGTGAAAGATAAAAAATTTGTAATTGTAATCTTGTAATGAGCATGCCTTTTTTACATCTATTTTCTAGCATTATACCATTATTATTTTTATCTTTGCAATAGTTTTATTATCACTTCTAGTACATTTTATTTCAGCCATATTCGTTACTCCAAGACCTTGTTTGTGAAACTACTAATATATTTGTGTTGTAGCTACATTTTCCTAAGGCATTATCATTTGACTAGTCTTAGTTGCACACATCTTTTCTAAAGTTTAATGAACTTTGTTTTTTTTTCTTTGGGTGAGCGGTGTGTATGCTCCCCTCTTGCTCCTTTTTGTGATCTTTAGGATAAAAAAAATTACTCTTTTATTTTCTTTAATTGTTATCCCAAAGAACCTAATATGTGTATGCTCTTTGCTTGCACTTTGTGTGATATTGGGTGAAAAAATAAAATTGGATCATTTATTTTATGAGTCCTACCTAGGGATTTCATCATCCTAGGGGATGAACTCAACTTATGTGTTCCAACTAAGTATAAAGATTTAGAGGTGAATACAAATACATATCTCTTGGAAGTGGAATCTTATCAATCTGATTTAAGCCTCCAGGAAATTTATACCCTAGAGAAGTGAAGGTGGAGAGTGGGTTACCCTCTCCTCTTGGTTGTTCTTCATTATTCCCTTTCATATATGCATTTGTTCTCATTTACCCTTGATGTCTTTAGAGGACATTTTTCATCCTAGTTTAAGACCTTTCAACCATTTCGTAGTGTGGTGCAAAGTAAAGTATCATGCTTGAAGTTACTCACCATGTATCTCCCTAAGTAGACATGGATCTCTGGGAAATATCTTAATACCTCCAAAGAAAGGGAAAAGGTGATCCCTTGTGCCAATGGGATCCCTATCTATCAACTACTGAAAGATAAGTGCCTTGCACTAATCTTGAGGTATTAGCCTTTGGTTGGTGGGTCCACACTAAGTTAACACTCCTACTTGAATAATTTTAGGACTTGTGAAAGTGCTTGGTGTTTCTTCTTGTGCTAAAATATTACATACCTATCTTCCAAATATTCTTCAATCCACTTTGTTTATTTGTGTGCTTTCAAATCTATCTCCTAGACAAGAACGAAAAACCTTTATCCTAATCCAATAAATCTCTCAATAATTTCATCAAAATTAATTTATTCAATCCCTCATCTTATCCTAATCATCCATAAACACCTTAATAATCTCATCCTAAACATCTATAATAATTCTAATTATCCCCTCAATCATCTTAATCATCTAATCCACCTCATCCCAACTATCCTAATCATCCCAATCCATCTCCAATCCATTCCTAAATCCATAATTTAGGACCTTAATAATAATTATTTTTCCTAATATAATCAAGGTCCTTATTCTTATCCTAATTATCCTCCATTCATTTATCCTCCTATAATCCACATCAAAATCTACCACTCTTAAACTAATTTCATCATTCATATTTTCCTCATTATCCTCTATCCATTGTCATCCTTAATCCACATTCTTAATTATCATTTTAATCCAATCCAATTATAAAAATAATCCTATTCCAACCAAATCCTAATATAATCCATCTACCCCTCATCTATATTCAATCATCTATTATCCATCCATCTATCTCAATCAAGCATCCAATCACCAATCCTTAATAAAAATCATCCTTTGAACATCAAAATTTGGTTAAGTACTTAATTTCCTTTATAACCCATTTTTTTCATCATCATCAAAATCCTTCAACCAATATTCCTATCCCTAATCCACTATCATCAATTTCAAATGTAAAATCCCAATAAAAATAAAGACCTTAGGTTTATCCCATCCTTAATCTAAGCTTCCTTAAGAACATTAGTCTATCTTAACTATAGTTATAAAATCCCATCAATTCTTACTTAAGACCTTTACCTAAATTAATTAGAAATAAAATCCAATCAACTCTTACTTAATAATGTTAATCTATATTAAGTATAGATAATCTTAATCAAATAAAATTATTTTAAGGTCTTAAAATTTGATTGCCAAATCTAATCTCATCCTCCATATTCATCCTTAGGTCCTATTCTTATAATCCTGAATCCATTTCTAATTCATCACCTTAATTTCTATCCTCATCCAAAATAAATCCCAAATATTCCTCTTCCAATCAATCATCTACCATGTTTAACCATATAATTTATCCTCCATTAAATCTAATATTTTTTAATCCACCCTCATCCATCCCAACCCAATACAACATCATGAACCCATATCCTACCCTAACATGACCAAAATCCACACTCAATATTAACCCCAATAATGTTGAGTATGATGACGAGGATAACCTTGTTGACCAACCTGAGTATGATCCCTATGATGATAATGAGAGTATTGTGGAACAATATTATCTCTCCCTAGCCACCACTATTGATTTCATCCTCACCTACTACTTCAACAATGATAAAGAGGACATGATTAGCTATCTCCTTACTATTGGTGCCAAACTTCCATCCTCCCCATCCCCATCCAATCTCAATCCATCTCCTATTGCTTATCCTTCCTCTACCTTTGACAAGGGAAATCTATCCTATCTACCATTCATATCTCCCTCTTATCCCTCACCTACATGCACTCCCAGTCCAATTTCCATACCTCCATCTACAACCTTGTACACCTCCACCCATAATCTAAATTACTTAGCCTATACTCATCCAATCCATAATCATATCCCTTCATTTAATCCTAATTCCATATGGCATATTCATAATCCTTCATTTAGTCCTAATTACCTAAGACATAATCCTAATCATCCAAGCTATCATCCTAATCCTCCTTTTAATTTAATCCTGCATCTAATTTAAATCTTTCAATTTATAATCCTAACACCACATATAATCATAACCCTCCATATAAGCCTAAAACATCTACATATCTCACTCCTAAATACCTCCAAGGAATCCAATAAAATAAATCATTAAAAATTCCCCATCACAATGGTGTGGATCCATGTTATCCCACACCCATCATTCCCCTCCAAAATCATAACACCCTCCAGCTCATCAAAACTATTCAACCCCATACTATAAGCCCCATGAATCTAATATACCTCCATCCACCCAATTAAAATATTATATCCACATTTACTCTACCATAACACCATACCTTACTTCAATCCATGCTGTCATAGATTCTTCTTCATCTTAAGATTAAGGTATTGATTCCACTCCATCCAATGATACCCTTCCATCCCATAATCATGGGAAAAGTATACCATCTACTCCTTTTCATGATTCATCCCCAAATCAAGATCAAAACACCCCTTCCGCCTCCCATTTCGCAATCCACTTCCATATCAATATAAAATTACCTCCACCATTCCATCCCATTATCCCTTTACATCTCAAGATCAAATTATCTCTCCATCTCATGATTCCATCCTTTCCACTCCATCCAATTATCCCCTTCCCCCATGTTAATATAAAAGTGTCCCTTTCACCCCCCTCTCATGATTCCATCCCTTCCACTCCATATTATGATAATCTCCATCCAATGATCCTACCCCAAGTCAAGACCATAGTATTTATTCATCTACATATCATGATACTAATCATCCACAAGATCCCATCACCCTTATACAAGATATCTATGAACCCCATACCTATAAAATTGGTTCTTTCACATTTATCCAATATGGTTTCCTCCTAGAACCTATCATTCATTCTATGTCATATCCCCTCAAAATGGAATCCTTTCTTACTTCCAAAATAATAAGTATTCCATTGAAAAAGGATTTATTAGAATATGCACTATCAAGTAAAAGGGTAAGTAATTCATGAGAAAGACATCTTATAACCCCTTAAAATCCAAGAAAATTCTATCTTTAACGGCCTTGGTTATCAATATCAAGATATTGGAATCCCTACAAAATCCCAAATCCCTCCACATAAGTCTAAACATTCACATCATCCATTATCCAAATCCATTTTGGGTCCTTATATTCCAAATCCTAATCCTTCATCCCTTCCATATATTTTGGGCCCCTATGTCCCAAAACCAAATCAATCATCCCTTCCATCCATCTTAGGTCCTTATATCCCTCCATCCACTATCCACATCCCCACTATCTCAAAATACTTTCATCCTATCATAAAGTAAAATCAGCCAAGGCAAACATCCTTGAAATCCTTTCAACATCCTACCTACATAAAACCACCCATAATACATCCATATCACTCATCTCCATCCACCAATACCCTTGCTCTTGGAAGCAATTTGTATTCCAAACATAAAATGCATAAATCAAAAAGCCTACATACATCTAAGGATCAAAATGTATCCTAAAAAATACATTCCAAAGCCAAGAAAAGTATGATCTAAAAGAGAAATTATAAATCCAAAAGGCCATCAAGAAAAATAAAATACAAAACCATTTGGATTTCCAAGTTAATAATAGAAGAAATGCATATTAAAGTTCAATCAAAATTGGCATCCAAATATACACCTCCAAAATCTTCCACCACTCCATCTAAAAATCTCCTATCTTTCAAATTCATTTATCCACTCCTCCATATAAACCTAAAAATCCAAAATTCACTCTTACACAACTCCACCACCCTTCTAGGTGTGTGCCAATGTTGATCTTTCCAACATTTCCATCCACTCATCCACAAGTATTCCAATCCCCCATCCATTTTACAAAATTCTGTTGAACACCCAAAATATTGAGAGGGGGGTGAATCAGTATTCTGTTAAACCATTTAGTCATAATCTAACCAATTATCAAAACATATTTAACTGTAGAAATAAATGAGTACATGAAGAAAGTCACAACACAACATAACACATGAACACCAAGATTTTTACCTAGAAAACCCAAGAAGGGAAAAACCACGGTGAGGATTAACTCACAATATATTATAACTGGTTATAAGATATTAGAAGGCTCATTGCTAGGACTCATTGTCCTTAAAAGGATCATAGCTTTAAAATAGATACAAGAAAAAATGGCTACATAGCCAAGGTGTGAACTAATGTAAGATTCACCTTCCTTGTGTTGAATTCAGTTCCAATGAAGTTTTGAATACAAAATACTACTCTACTTAGCAGTTGCTCAACATGATCTGCAATTCTATCCTTACTTTAATTTCACACATATAGATTTGTAAGTTCACACAAAATCAGATCTCACACACACTCCATACACTTTGCATCATCCATATCATCATCTTGTGACCCAAGACTGCTTCACATGTATACCCTATTACTTATGTACACATCAATTGGGTTGACCTAATTAGATGTAGCCCCATTCCAATTCAAAAAAACTTTGTTAGCTTCATACATGGAAAAAAAATTCTTTGCACTCAAAAAAATGTGCAAAAGTTGAATTAAGGTCAGCATGGATCTAAAATAGATCCCCTTAACATCTGCAATACATATTAATCTTCATAGCACAACTTCAAGCATTAGGTCAGCCAAGGATTATACTCAATCATAAAATAAGCCAATCCACCCAACATTGAACATCCATGCAATCGTACAAGCACACACCAACTGACATATATATAGTGCTAAAACCTATATATCATTTCCAAAAATTGTAGAGTTTGAAAGCAAACACTAGAGGAATGCAAACTAGATAACACTTATCATCTTGAATTGTATAAACTAGAATACAGTTTGCTGAATTCTGTCATATGTAACTTTCAGCCAGATTGACCAAAATTGATGAAACCTTGAAAATAGATGTATTTAGTAGTCCCAAATAGCATACTATAACCACATAAGCTGATCTTATATCATGAGCGAATCCAAACCAAATTATTGGATCCGAGTGACACAAAAAATAGTTTTATTAGGTCAGACAAAACTGCCAACAAACATTGTTGGCATCAATGAAAACATATCAAAGGGTTCCTTCTTCATTGTTTCAAAAATCTCCCCCTTTTTCATTGATGGAAACATGTGCCAAAAATGAATCTCAACAAAATGAATTTCAACAATTCAACTTAAAATTTGTAGCTTCAAAAACTTCTCCCCCAAACACAATATCTAAACTTCTCCAAGCATTTATAACTTCTCCAAAATTATTCAACTTCCCCCCTTTTGACATCAAGGACAAGTGACGTTCCAATGAGAAACATGAATATAAAAAAAACTAAAATGACTAGCTCCCCCCTAGGGAGTTATCCCCAAAATTACATCCAATCATATGTATAGGAAAGGAAAAACTAAAAGCAATGAAAAAAGATATACAAGGTGAAGTATGTTCACTCAAAGGAGGAATCACCTTCAAGTTCCCTGAGAATAGCTTCCCAAGTAGATTTCCATTCATTCCAACTCTTCTTAGCTATAACATGAACCTTATGCATTGACTCCAACTCCATGAAGCTTTCATCTCCCTCTTTTGGAGTAGTCAGATAAGGATTTATCTTTTCAAGTTTTTCAGCTTTAGGGAGAGCATTTTCTATTAGTATATTTTTGCACTTTATTAGGTCTCCAAGTTGATCAAATCACTTTATGAAATACTCTTTCTATCTTTGTAGTGTGAAAAAATTATTTTGCAAGACTGAAATTGTAGTCCAAGAGGCATAGTTTCTATCTTTTTTAAGGTCATAAGTTCTAAAGGCATTGGTCAACTATGACTCTAATGAGTCCATTAGGTCCTTAATGCCTTGAGCAGCATCTGGCAATCTCATGCAATATACGAATAGTGTTTGAGCCTCATCTTCACATTCCTTCACTTCTTCCAAGCATTTCATAACTTTGCTATGTGTAGTTGCACATTTGTCTTGAATTTCAAGCAGTATTTTCTCCAAAATCCTTGACTCAACTTCTTTTGTAGCTTTCTCCTTTAGACTAGAAGTATATTCCTCGAATGAATCAACCATAAACTTCAAATTATTAATGGGTATTAAAGAATCATCAATAGTGGTATCGGGGGTTGTATCCTATAAAACTTTGATGGCATCATTGATTAGCTCAGTCCCCTTCTGATGAGTTTCTATGATTTATTTTCTCTCAGAGGTGATAAACGTGCCTCCAATCTCCATTCTCTGAATAGGTGGGATTTTATTCAAATCAACATAACCTTATTGTGACGAGAGCCAAACCAACTAGGGATGAATGACAGGTTGAATCCTTATTTTCTTTATCAGATGACCCTTGAGAGTGTTGATGGAGGATTCTCCAAGTGACTTTGTTGGCTCTGTGGTCTTCTAGAATTCTTCTTCATTTCTTTCAATTGTAGATTCTTCTTTGTTCTCTTCTTTCTCTTCTTCTTCTTCTTATTTTTTGGAGGTGTTGTCCTTTTTCCTGTCTTTCTTTTCATCCTCCTTTTTATCTTTACCACCCTTATTGTGGGAGTAAATGGTGACTCCACAACACCCCCAAGAACAATTTCTAGACCAAAAACACTTCCACAAGAGAGAGAATGGAAAGAAATCTTGCTTCACAATGCAAGATTGATTAATGATTGAATATGATTGAATGTACATGAGATGCCTTGCTTATAAATGCAAGGTTGAGAGATATGATTAGACAAGATCATGACAAGTGTCTTAATCCTATGACATGAGACAACTAACTACCGAGGAATCATGCAATCCTAGCTAGATAAGATAAGTTCTAGAAAAATCAACTAAGACTTCTAGAAGAATCTTATATCCTAAGTAAACTTAACCATGTGAATATGTCCCCTAATTACCTAGTGATTGAATTAGCTAGGTACAAGAAAATTATTCACACCAACACCCCCCCTTAAGTGCAACTTAGGGAGAAGATTATTATGTACACTATGCAAAGACTATGACTATGGGTCCCGACTACTAGGCCATGTTAGGTACCAATTTACAATGCAAATGCAAACAATCTCTCACAAGCGGAGAAAAGGAGAAAACCCAGTGGGACAAAACTCCTCTCCAAAAGAGAGAAAAACAAAGAAAAACAAACATGATGTATGGAGGACTCAATGATACCCCCAAGGACTACATCCATCATGTATATACAATCAATAACCCCCCAATAAGATGGAAGTAGAGAGATAAGATATTCCCCCCATGATCTGTGATCTCCTGCAAACATGGTTAATGTCTAAAGACAAAACATAATCCAATGCCTACAAATAATTTTTCTCCCCTTAGGAAGAAGATACACCAAGTACAAATGTAGGAATGCTTCCCATTCTGGATAGGAAGTGGTAGGAAGAGGAATCCATATGTATGAAGATTTTGTCTCTGAAATCTGCTCATGTGTTGCCAAGTTCTTGGATGATGATGATGATGCCACAATCTAATCAGGGACACGACCAATCACAACAAATTATGACAAGCCAAGAACAAGTGGAAACTGATCTTGAACAAATTTTGAAGACAAACATGAGGTGACAATAGTGGATCTATGACTATCATCAAATAGGAGAGATAGGCCCTCATATTGGTCCTCCAAATCAGTAATGTGAGACTCCACAAACAAAGAAGCAATGTTTGTCAAATAGGAATCCCAATCAGGAAGACTCTTAGATACCTATTGCAATGAATCACTGGTAGTACTCAATGACTCATCAACAAAATATGAATGATCAGGAACTTCGAAGGCATAAAAATCTCCTTCAAAGGATCACAAGCATGGGTTATCAACTCTAAAGAATGAAGAAGCACATTGGAGTTGGAAAGAGGATCTTCAAGAGATGAAGAAGAATCATGGTATTCATACACCTCTCTAATGTGAGTCCAAAGAGCATGAGGACATTCAAAGTGAATAAGTGTCTCCAGAATGTCATCATTTACATTTTCAAAAGTAACTCTAAAGACTCTAGCCCTAAAGCCTTTCCAAATACAATACTCATCAACTGTGCTAGGACAAGGAACTTTATTAAACAAATAGGACAATAGATTCCACTCACCAAGATGAGTGAGGATTAAATTACTCCATTGTCTATAGTTCCCTTTCTCCAAAGTAATTAAGAAACCCATTTTGTACACAAAGATATGAGCTCGAAAGCCAAAAATGAATATCTGACTTCAAACAAAAAAAAACTTTCATCAAACTGAAAAATTCTTGAAAAATAGCTACACCACTGGAAACTTGAGATCTTTAGTTTTCCGGCGATATTTTGTTTCAAAATTTTTGCTTCCATATGAGAAAGTTATGATAAAATGAAAAAAAGCTAATTTTGGGCACATGATGACTAACTAGGTGGAAAAATTTAAATCAAGGGTTTATAAAAATTCGGCCCTTAATAAATTTCGGCCTTTTTCAATTCACATGACCAAAATAGATGTGGTTGGCTATTCTAATATGGTCGGCTTTTGATTTAAAAGGTTTATAATATTAAAAAATCCTTTCAAATATACTCAGCCTTTGAGAAAATTTTAAAAGAAGGCTTTGTTAATATAAAGAAAGTTGATAAACCAACGAATGAAGACCAGATCATACCAAAACATCTGGCCAATGGTTGATGTGATAGCTGGAGGTACCATGCACCGACACAATGATGACACAAGCTCTGGATTTTGTCAACTGATGTGACAAATCTAAAGAATATGCTGAATATTTGCCAAAAATATTTGATAATTTTTCCCGATTAAAATTATTTTGCTCTAATTTTTATTTTGCAAATATTTTCCCGATAAAATAATAAAAACACAGAAAATATTTTTTCAATATTTTTTTCTACTAATAAAATATTTTGACCTAGGGGTCGTACGACCTGTCCAGGCAATTTTTTTTTTGCCTCAAAAATAAATTTTATTGAAAATGGACGAATTGGTAGTCAAAATTCATTTGTGTGGCCTTCTGAGTGCAATGGTGAAGCCGATTTGGGCCCAAAGTGCTCCGAAAAATCAATGACCTCCTGGATCAACTACTCTTCACACTTTTCCAAACCCTTCATAGATCTGGCAAAACATATCCAAATTTGATGAAATGAAAGGCAAACCTGACTTTCTTCAATGCTCTGGATTCAACCGTGAGGTAAATAAAACCCCAATATGCACCTAGAAAAATATTCAAGCCAACAAAATACCCTTAGATATGGGAAGGAATCTGCAACACCTAGAGCTTTGATACCATGTGGGAGTAAATGGTGACTCCCCAACACCCCCAAGAACAGTTGCTAGACCAAAAACACTTCCACAAGAGAGAGAATGGCAAGAAAGCTTGCTTCACAATGCAAGATTGATTAATGGCTGAATATGATTGAATGTACATGAGATTCCTTGCTTATAAAGGCAAGGTTGAGAGATAGCATTAGACAAGATCATGACAAGTGTCTTAATCCTATGACATGAGACAACTAACTACCTAGGAATCATGCAATCATAGCTAGATAAGATAAGTTATAGAACTAAGACTTCTAGAAAGAATCTTATATCTTAAGTAAACTTAACCATGTGAATATTTCCCCTAATTACCTAGTGAGTGAATTAGCTAGGTACAAGATAGTTATTCACACCAACACTTATCATCATTATTCTTTTCATTTTTACCTTTTTCCTCTTCTCCATATTTACTTTCTTCATCTTTATTTCTAGTATCTTCATTCTATTTTCCATGTTGATCTTCCACATTATCATTAACATTATTCCTATTCTTTTTTTTTTTTTTAGACTGCAAAGAATCGGGTAGCACAACCCCCTATAAACTGCAGGTGCGCCTGGTAAACTTTTTAACATGACTGGCGGCGCTGGTGCGACACGCCCTCTGGTACCACGGGGGTGGGGGAGACTAGAACTTGTGACCAACCTCCTGCTACAGGAAAGATTTAGCCAACCAAGCTAGGGCCCCAACCCAACATTATTCCTATTCTGATCTTCATTATTTTATTTAGTTGTATTCTCAATGTCATCTGGAGGAGAAAATGCCTCCAGAGGGGCATGTGTATCATCAACCATATTCCCAAGGACATCAAAATGTGGAGTCTCATCTATATAATAAAAATTTACCTCTTTTGCTACTACTTTTTAAAAATAGGTAAATCAGATACGGGATGGATATTTTCCTCTTCATCAGTGACTTTATCTTTATCAAGCTCCTTGACTTGAGTTGTATAAAATGTAGATCCAACAATCATCCCATATTGCAATGCCATGTTTCTCACTGTATCAAAAGTTTCTTGTTTCAACTTTTCTGTGCTATCCTTCTCTCTGGTCATAAGAATGGTAACTCTTTGCTTTACCCTAAATTATTGTGTATGATTCTAGAAGGGTGGCCTTATCATCCTTAGAAAAAGATGATCCAATCTTGTTCAAAGCATCAGTTTTGATCTAGTTGTCTTCTTTGAAAACTTTATGTCTTCTTTTCACTCGAGCTTTCCATACAACATCAGTTACCTTTTCCTTCATGTTGTCCATACTTTCATCCATAATGATCATATACTGAGCAAAAACATATATAATAGTTTTTTGATCTTCTCCATCAACTTCATCATATAATTTGGTAATGGATTTTAATAATCCATCATGTTCTAACATGTTTTTAACCAAGGATTCCAACTTTATAGGCAGATAAACACTTACTAGAGGAGTCTCAAAATTCTTCTCAACCTTTGATATGCCTTCATCTTTTTTCTTTTCCTCTTTCCTCTTGTGCATATGAATTCTAAAAGATCCTTTCTCCTTTTCCATCTCCTCTTCTTTAGATGAATCCACAATATTGACTCTGGCCCTCTTTGATTCAGTACTAGCCTCTTGTAAGGCACCTTCATTGCGAGTGGAAACACTGCTTCTTCCTTTTATTTTCAATAGCTTTTCTTCGTTTAAGCCAAGTTTGATTTCCTCTTCCACAACATCACTTATGTTCCAATCTCTAGATGTTTTTTGTTTCTTTTTTCTTCCAGAGGTAGCAAGAGGTACTACTAGAGGTACATTCTTAATCTTGGAGGTCTTGGTGTTGGGTCCAGAGGTTATAGGTACATCAACTACAACTCAAGCATTGGGCTCCAGTTTCTTCCCTTTAACGACAAATATGGTAGTAGGTTTTGGTATTGCAGAGGAAGGGGTGGAGTTGATCTTCTTGATCTACGTGGTCCAAAGGACTTACCAATAGTCTCAACTAATTTATCTTTTCTTTTTGTTATAAATTCCCTTCATCTATCAGCATCTTTTTTTGAGAGGCCATACATTCCAAAGAATTGATCAAAATTTTTGTTCACCCTTTTGGTTCTAGCAAGTGCTAAATTATCTAAGTATACTTCAGTAGATTTCTCCTCATATGTGCCATGTCTAGGAAAAGAGGGGTCCTTAGGGATGATTAACAATATTTCTATATATCTCCTAGCTGCTTTCTCATCAATTTCATATCCTAGAGGTTCAATCCATATTGTTCTGGGTTCTACTGCCTCTATTATGCATTCATTAGTGGATACAAGAAAGGTTATGTCATTTGCATACTTCTCCACTAGAATCTTAGGAATTATTTCTCTCATACATTTTCATTTGGAATATAGAGAAAAATGTAATCAACACACTGACTTGTGCATTGTAATATCTAATATTGTGTAAATAGTCAAAAAATTGGTGTGCAATAGGTCTGCTTCTATCCCATGTAATGTTCTTTCTTCCAGGTAGATCTCTCATAAAGTAGAAAAGCAAGTAAACAATTAGTATTCCATACTTGAAAGCATATTTATTTCTTTTGGTCTGATGCAAGTTTTCCAAAAGTTGTTGCTGAAGCAACTCACACAAATCATAATTTTTCCCATTTACCACCATGCCATGAGCAACATATATTATAGTTGTAGATACTAATTTTTATCTATTTTGAAAATAGATTTTGAGACCAATCATGATAGATGCATAATTCATTGTAGGATTGATGTTTTATTTAGTTGTTAGTGCTCTCTTATCAAATGTGGCACCAGTTAGTTGTACAACCACATCATTCTTCACAAAAATCAATACAAGTACGGTTCTAGTATCACACAACCCAGTCACATTCTTAATTGCATCCTTCAAAATAAATCTAGGAATATTAGTCCACATGAATTTTTCATGTATTCTACTCAAAGCTATCTTCACATATTTTACATCCAAATCACTACTAAAGTTAGAGACCAGTTCCAAATGTCTAGCTTCTTTCGCACTAGGTTTTCATATTCTGATTTCACCAGAAATTTGTCTCCTGTTAACTCATTAGACCATAAATCCTTGAGCACTTGATGATCATATTCATCCAATTTGTACCATATATAGATTCTTGTTCCTTCTATTGGAAAATCCTTAATTGGGATCTTCGAAAATGCACCGTCAGGGTCATTCTCAAACAGTTTCCATGAAAACCTCTTAAACTTCAGTCTAGGTCTTTCAGTATTCTCTGCTGTAGTCGATGTAGCCATAACCTTAATTCTACCTCCAAATGTTTGTAAAATAACTTCTAATACAAACCCATAAAGAACAAATAGTAGTAAATACCTTTTTCACGCTTCAACAGGAACTAGGGTTTGAAACAATTCACCTTGACTCACCTTCAATCACTACTCAATTCATTCCACTTTATTTCAAATGTGCAAGAGTGATTTAAAAGTTAACTAGGAACTTCGCTTTATACATTATCACTTTTCCCTGAAATTCACATTAATGCCTCAACTTCCCAAAATCTAGCAAATACTTCATTTGAAACGCTGTAAACCCTAAAAGGCTCCATAATATCTCAGATTTGTGTATTTTCCACCAGAATCTTTTTCAAAAGCTTAAGCACACAATTATTCAACACATATCTTCATTTCACTTCTTGACACCTCAATTCTAGGGGGTTGTTAGATTTTTCTATTACTACTCCCCCTAAGCCTATTATGGGCTTAGTTTTTAGAGGAAATATCTACAGTAGATGTAGGTACATATGCATTTGATTCATCCTTGTTCTCAGGTTCCTCCTTTTTATTCTAAATATTTTCCATTTCTTTCTTGACCTCAATAGGATTAACTTTATTTACTAGATTATTCCTCTATTTTGGATTGGTTTGTCTTCCATTCTTGCTTCTGCATAGTCTTGAAATGTGACTAGGCTTGTTGCAATTGTAGCACACAACATTTTTCTGAATTCTATTAACTCTTGATTTACACTGCTTAGCCTTATGTCCAAATAAATTGCATGTATAATAGTAGCCATTGAAGTATTGGAATATTCTACCAGTATTGAATCTATTAAACATCTAAATTCCACACTTAGTAGCTCTATGTCCAAATTTCTTGCATGCAAAACTTTTTCCATAAAAGGATCCAAAATTCTGATTCATTCTACTTCTACATTCTAAAACCTTATGTCCAATTTTATTGCATGAAAAAAAAAATACCATTGAAATATGAATACCTTTGAGCATTTGGTTGTCTGATAGGTCTTCCAATATTGCTTCTTTGATTCTTGAACTTTCTGCCATTTCCTTGAGCCCACTTTTGATTGTCAACCTTATTAGATGTCTAATTTTTCTTTGAATTTTGTCCTTATTCAAGTCCCAAACTACTTTTATCCTTAGAAGGTTTTTGAATTGCAATCAATTCATCAAGTATTCTAGTACTTGCTTTGAATTCTTCCTCATGAAATCTTGCTTTCTCTAGATCAGATCTTAGGGTTACCACCTCTTGTTCAAATTTTGTACATTTGTCAGCCTTTCTTTTTATTTTAGCATTCATAAAATCTTCAATTCTCTTCTTTTCTTCTAGTTGCACTTTTTTTCTAGAGATATCTTCATTTGCCTTCTTCAACTATTTATTAACTTCTCTATTTCTTTCTTTGAATTTCTTGATTTGTTCTCTCAACTTTTTGATGCATTCATTTGCTTCTCCTAGGATTTACTTCAAAATTTTGTTCTCACTTTCAACTTTGTCAAGATCTTCAAGAGTAGCTTTAAGCTCTTATTTGTCAAACATGTAGTCATCATCTTCATATTGAATTGCAAAAATTTCTTTTGGAGGAATAAGATACCTCTTATTAGCCATGTGTTCCAATTCCAAGATCATCCTCAAGTTGTTAGACTTTTCAAAAAGGAACTAGGCTTTGATACCAATTTTTGAACACCTAGAATACTAAAAGGGGGGGTGAATCAATATTCTATTAAACCATTTAGTAATAATCCAACCAATTATCAAAACATATTTAATTGCAGCAATAAATGAGTACATGAATAAAGTCACAAAACAACATAACACATGAACACTAGCATTTTTTACGTGGAAAACACAAGGAGGGAAAAACCACAGTGAGGATTAACTCATAATATATTATAACTGATTATAAGATATTAAAGGGCTCACAACCTAAAAATAGATACAAGACAAAATGGCTACACAACCAAGGTGTGAAATGATGTATGATGTACCTTCCTTATGCTGAATTTAGTTCCAATGAAGTTATAAATACAAAATACTACTCTTCTTAGCAGTTGCTCAACATGTACTACAATTTTGTCCTTATTCTGATTTCACACATATAGATTCACAAGTTTGCACAAAATCATATCTCACACACACTTGATACACATTCACATCATCCATCTCATTTTCCGACTCAAGACTGTTTCACATATATACCCTATTACTTCTGCATACATCAATTAGGTCGGCCTAATTGGATGTAGCCCATTCTAATTCAAAAACTCTTTGTCAACTTCATACATGGAAACAAACTTCTTCGCACTAAAAAAAATTGTACAAAACTTGAATTTAGGTCGGCACAGATGTAAAATAGATCCCCTTAACATCCATAATACATATTAATCTTCATAGCAAAATATCTTCCTTGAATTAAGGTCGACACAGATCTAAAATAGATCCCCTTAACATCCAAAATACATATTAATCTTCATAACATAAGAGGAATAGGATACCTCTTATCAGCCATGTGTTCAAATTCCAAGATCTTCCTCAAGCTGTTAGAATTTTCAAAAGGAACTAGGATTTGATACCAATTTTTGAACACCCAGAATACTGAGAGGGGTATGAGTCAGTATTCTATTAAACCATTTAGTCATAATCCAACCAATTATCAAAACATATTTAACTACATCAATAAATGAGTACATGCAAAAAGTCACAAGACAACATAACACATGAACACCGAGATTTTTACATGGAAAACCCAAGGAGGGAAAAACCACGGTGAGGATTAACTCACAATATATTATAACTGGTTATAAGATATTACATGGCTCATTGCTAAGACTCACTATCCTTTAAAGGCTCACAACCTAAAAATAGATACAACACAAAATGGATACATAGCCAAGGTGTGAACTGATGTAAGATGTGCCTTCCTTGTGCTGAATTCAGTTCCAATGAAGTTCTCAATACAAAATACTACTCTGCTTAGCAATTGCTCAACATGTACTGCAATTCTATCCTTATTCTGATTTCACACATATAGATTTACAAGTTTGCACAAAATCATATCTCACACACACTCCATACACTTTCACATCATTCATCTCACCGTCTTGTGACACAAGACTGTTTCACATATATACCCTATTACTTCCACATACATTAATTAGGTCAGCCTAATTAGATGTAGCCCCATTCCAATTCAAAAACACTTTGTCAACTTCATACATGGAAACAAACTTATTTGTGCTAAAAAAATTGTGCAAAAATTGAATTAAGGTCGGCACATATCTAAAATAGATCCCCTTAACATCCATAATACATATTAATCTTCATAGCACAACTTCAAGCATTAAGTCGACTAGGGATTAGACTCAGTCACAAAATAAGCCAATATTCCACCCAACATCGAACATTCATGCAATTGTACAAGATTGTGCCAACTAAAATATATATAGTGCCGACACCTGTAAATAATTTCCCAAAATTATAGTTTCTAAAACCAAACACTAGAGGAATGCAGACCAAATAAAAGTTATCATCTTGTACTGTATAAGCCAAAATACAGTTTGCCGAATTTCTGTCATATGTAATTTTCAGCTAGATTGACCAAAATCTCTGAAACCTTGAACATAGATGTATTTAGTAGTCCCAAAAAATATACTATAATCACATAAGCCAATCTTATATCATGACGAATCCAAACCAAATTATCGGATCAAAGTGACACAAAAAATTGTTTTATTGGATTAGACAAAGCTATCAACAAACATTGTTGCATCAATGACAACATATCATTTGAAGGGTTCCTTTTTCATTCTTTCAACACATTCACCCCCTTTAATCCAATCCTTTGCATAGATCCTTATATTTTTCTATCATGTCATCATTCTACCAATGTCTATGAGCATACCTCCCATTTCCAGAGTCTATTGTAGTACATCTTCAAGGGATACTTTACATGGAACTAGATGCTTCACTCCTTCCCTATCATCCATCCACTATCTTCCAAATCAAGCTATCCACATCTTTTTACTCATCCTTATCCATCTATACTATTCCAAATATCTAAAAAGGAAAAAAAATTAAAAAAGTAAAGAGAAATCATTTGTCCAATGGTAAAACCTCTTCTTATGGAACCTTGGGAAATTAGTACAATGATGAAAAACTAAAAAACAAGCATAATTTTTAGTCCTCCATCCTATTTCACTCTAAGAATTGGGGGCTCTAATACCTACCACATATTTCATTATCCTTCATCCCCTATCCATCATCCTAACTAAATCCATCCTGCCTTTTCCACCTTTGATACTGACAAGGCTAAGGATATTCAAGCATCATGTTTCCTATTTACCATCATCCTATCCACATCCCTCAATATCCTACATCCTATATCCTTGATCCTACCTCCATTATCCTATCCTATCCAAACTATCCATCCTCCCTTCCCTTCTTTGATATTGATGAGGGCAAGATTGAAATGTCTACAAATTCCATCCTCCATAGCCCCCATCTCTTATCCCTCATCATATTTTCCTTCCCCATCCTATCAAAATGTACCATCCCTTCCTTCCTTTTATATTTATAAGACTAGGGATAAAATATTTATGCATTCATTAGAAAAATCAATGCTTAATCTCTTTTCCTTTTATATCCCTTATGCACTATCCTTCAATCCCATGCATCTTTTCCCATCATCTTCCATCTGTGATTGCACTAGATTTAGTGTGTGGAATATTCTTCATTTACAACATAGTTCTTGGAGATCCCTCCTCCTATCCTATTATCTCCCACCACCTTTATCCATCCACTTAATTCATATATCTTCCATATAAGTAATTCACCCATCCATCTTTTACCAAGCCTTGGTTTTCCCTTGTCATTGGTTCCTCTATCCTAACCATCATATCCTCCTAAGTATCCCATTTTCCTATATTATACCACCATTTTATCATATATCTATCCTTCCAATCCAACCATCCCCATAAAATCCATCCAAATGAAATCAATCCTAATCCATTCAATCCAATCTTGCAATCTAGCACATCATCCTAAAATCAATCCAAATCATTTTGATCCATATTATCTGAAATCTATTGATCCAATTTAATCCAACTATCATTATAGGGATGTATCCTTCCCAATACACATGTTCTTATCATTAAAAACAAAATCCTTGGAGTATGCATAATTCTTATCATTAACTTTTCTATCCTCATAATCTATCCATCAATTGGTTTTTATCTTGACTAGGGACATAATTGTAGATTATTTCTAGATTATTTTGCATGATTGCTT
>VDFB02373365.1:316325425-316357354 GCA_007258455.2 Sequoia sempervirens
GAGTAATGCAGATCTAAAAGAAGATACTTTGTGCACTAAAAACTTGTATTTAGACTTAGTCGAATATTCAACACATTTGTTTTGTACCAAAGTAAAACTCTTGCATCTATATATTAGATTTCCATCACCTCAATCACTTATGCTTCACCATCCAACTATACATCAATATTCAAATCAAACCAAAATGTTGACATCAATGACAATACTGTATATGCTCATGCTCATGCTCATGTTACTAAAAAATATACCAACGACATTCTCCTCAAACTTCCAACACATAGTGCCATATTTCTTCTTCACTAACACCACAAAAGATGCAATATGGTTGGAACTTGATATTATGTATCCCATGTCTAATTTCTCCTTAATATCCTTCTAAATATCCTCTTTGTACATTCTTGAATGACAATATGGAATGGCCATAACAAGCTTGAACCATGGTTCCAATTGTAGGATGTGTTAAAACCCTCTATTTGGGGATAATGTTGGTGGCATGTCATTAAAAAAAAAAACTATTCTTATCTAAAATAATTTGTATGTCAATATTAAATGAACCATTTTTACCCTTGGAAGGATCTTTTGGAATCAACAAGCAACTGGTAGCCTATGCAACTTGGCTCTTATGAAAAATTATTTCCATTACTTGTTGTAGCAACTTTAGGAGCTCCATTTTCAATTACCATCAAGACTAAATCCTTCCCATATGATTTGAACTTGAGTTCCATTGATTAATAGTTTCTAGAATGTTCTCCCAAAGAGTGTAGCCACTACACACCTAGAACCATGTCAAGATTACCCAAACCAATAACATAAAAATCATCACAAACCTTATGATCTTCAAAGGCTATGTTCAAATTTTGAATCCTCATGTTGCATGGTATATTACAATGATATTGACACCTTCAAAATATTATAATTTTAGAAAGTATTCATCTATGAAGTTGTTGCTATCCACAATAACAATTAACATAATAACTCCTTTCCCAACAATGTCTCCATGAACTCTAAATGGATGGTATCTATGTGCTCCCAAGAGTGATACAAATTTGACACTAGTATCTTCCTCTTTTTATTCCTCTTCATGGGGAGGATCTTTAGTATCATGAAATTATTTATAATCATCTAAATCTAATTATTTTTCATAAGTAACCTCTATGTAATGTAATTACCCTTTTCCAAGGCATGTCCCTTAAGATTCTAAAAATAACTTCTATGAATAAAAAAGTGAGTATTCTTTTAGATATGCCAATTACCATAATTGATAATTTTTGAAAATCATAAACATATTCTTCCACATTCCCCATTTTTTTGAGGCAATCCAACTCTTTGAAATGCTCTTTAGGATCCCATCTATCAAATCTTCCAATAAATATATTGTAAAACTCATCATAAGATCTGATTTGGTTATTATTTTGAGAAATCAAACCATGACACCACCAACCATGTGCAACACCCTCTAGATGAAGTGTAACACATTTAATGGCTTCCTCTTTTGACATGGGTTTTTGAGCTAAATAGGTGTCTAATGTTTTAACCAAGCTCTAGCCGTTTTCTTATTAGTCCCATAAAAAGTGTTGAGAGATCATTTTCCCAAGGAATGATCCAAATATTTGGGTTTAGATAGATTTTGTGCTAATGATGTGCTCCACCCTTGTTTCTCTTCATTGTCATAAATTTTTTCAATGATAAGACCTTTTGAATCTGAGGTGCAAGAGCTCTATAGTCACCATAGGAATTTGATATATCATATTGGAGTGAGGTTTCTACATTTGGAATATCTTCCGCCCTCTTTATGATCTTGGGTTTCATGAGTCTGTTATAAAATCCAACTCTTAATATTTATGTAGCTACTTCTTTTTCTTTCCCTTTTCCATTGTTTGCTTCTCTTGAAATAGTAGCTCCATTGTTATTTTAATTATATTTATTTTAATTATTTTTCTTATGAAAAATTTGGACAAATATATCAGTAAGTTTTGTTCTCTCTTGGTCCATACTATCCATTTTTTTCCTTAAAATCCTTCCCTTCCTCATCCATGATCTCTTCTTGATGCAATTTATTTAGCTCTCTTCTCTTGTAGTTGAGCTCTCTATCACTCAGGATCATCAAACACCACACAAACCTAAAAGAAGGAAGGATATTATCTTTGATACCATTGTAATGTACCAACTAATATTTTTAAGAGAAAAATCAGATCTGAAAATATTTCTCAACAAAATTCATAAAATTCAATGAAAACACACCAATTATTTGCACTACTAATACACTAGAAAACCCCAAAACTTTCATAGCTTCTAGAAAATATTAAAAAATTGATTATTACATGTAATTAGGATTTTATAACAGCCAAAAACACCACAAAAAAACCAAATGAAATAAAAAACTGATATTAATGTTCAACACAAATCGAGTGATTTTTACACATTAAAATCTCACAATACATAACCCATTTTTTGCACAAGCATTATAGAGGAAAGGTACATAAAATGTACTAATATATATTTCTGTTAAAAATCCATCTCACATAGCAGAAAACACACCTACAAAAAATATAGACTTGATAAATTATAAAGCTTTCACTTGTAAAAATTCAGTATTAAAACTTTCGTTGATCTACACTATGTGTTGAAGCTCCAATGCACTCGTTGTAAGACCCCATCCCTTGTGGTCTTGTTGATCCTATTAGTCATCAATGGTTTATGTCCTATATTTTATGTTTTTTTTGTGTTGGACAATATACACTAGTGATTCTTGTTCCTATACAACAAGTTGCTTATATTTTTTATTGTTAACTAACTAACTAGTGGTTGTTGTGATTTCGTGTGATAGCTAGATGAGATATATTCCCTATCTACGTAGGTATGTAATGATCGAGATGTTTCATTATTGGTAATATCATTATGTATATTAAATGTATTTCATCATGTAAGGTGATTTTATATTATGAGTGTGAGTAAGAATATAAAGGTAATGATTGATATTCAATATTTTCTTACATAGTAGTATTTGTTATAGGTTGAATAGATTATTGATAAGCCGTAATATTTTGATACTAAATGGCATGATCAATCATTGTTTGACTTTAAAAGGTATTATGTAAGTAGGGAGAGTTAGATTATACTTGTGTAGGTTCAATCCTCTAGTCGATTATTATTCTTGGAAGGTCATTTTTCATATGCCATTTGTTTCAATTACAATTAATTATGAGAAATAATGACACCTTTTTCCTAGTTGAGTAAACAAGTTAAAATTGGCCAATGTTGATGAAGGGGTCACATAACTACTTCCCTTATATTATTCTTGTGAATTTTTAGTATTGTCAAGGATATGTATTCAACCTTGTTTTGTAAGGGTTGTGCATGTGGGAGAGGTTGTTTTATTAGGCTCTTGAGTCACCTTTTTAAATGTCATTACTTATTTTGTGTTTAAATAAAGTCTTTATGTGGTTTTAAATGTTTAAAAAGTGTCATAGGTGGAAGGTCTATAGGTTAGGGGTATTTTTATTCCATAAAACCCATTGAATAAAGTTTAAAACCCACTCTAATTACCCACTTATGAAAAGTGAAAAAAAAGAGTTGGTTGGGTGGTTGGGAAGTTATGGGGAGTTGGTTTCCTTTTTTCCTTCTATATATTCCTTCTCTTTGGAAGGAGATTGGCTTCTCTCTTTTGGCTTGGATTCTCTCTTTTGGATTGGCTTCTCTCCTTTTTATTTTTAGTTGTTCTTGTCTTTGGGATGCTTCCTCATTTGGGAAGAGATTCTTGGTGGAGAAAAGGAAAGGATGGGTGAGGAAGAATGGAAGGAAGGAGTCTTGAGGAGGAGATACTTCCATGTAATGGATAGTAATCTTTTGGTAAGATCTTTCCTTTGTAGGTCTTTCATTGATGAGTAAATGAATGTTTGTGGTGTTTTCAATCCTTTTAGTGAAAATACTTGTTGAATTATTTGTACTCTTGATTGTGAGTTATGTGTTTAAATTTCTTTGCTTTGTGAGTTTGAATGGTGGTCAAGGTGTAAAGGATCATGCTATCATTTTTTGGTAGTCCATGTGAATGATAATTTTATGTGTGGTTTGGGAAAGAGCTATGTGACCCTTAGAGCTCAGGGGTGGATTGTAATTCAATCCTATGGTTGGGAGGAGAGCTAGTGGCCCTATTATTTTTCTTCTTGTTGATTTCTCTCTTTCAAGACTATCAGTTGATATTGGAGGATATAGGGGGACTCATCAAATTTAAAGCTCTCGAGTGAACCTTGAAGCAAGTAATGAAAGTCATCTTGGGTGAGTTTGTGTAAAGCATGTTTTTGTGTAAAATAAATAGGTGGTTGTATGGAAATTGTGTAAACAAGAAAGGAAAGTTGTAAGGTCTAAATTTTGGCCAAGTGTCATGTTTTCTTTCAAATGAATTCTCTCTCTATCATTCTATTGAATTTTAAAAAGAAAAATAAATAAATTAAGGTAAATAAGATAGAAGAAGGAAAATTCGTTATTGATTTAAAAGAGGTTTTAAATTGTTGAAATGCAAACTTAGTAATTGTAGGTAATAGAAAGGGTTTAAAAGAGAGAAAAGAATCAAGGACTCATGAATATGCATTTTGTTTTCAATATTGGTCTAGTTGTAAGGAATCTTGAGTGGAGATTTAATTCCATATCATAATTAATATGATTTTTTACCCATATTATAAGGGATTCAATCCATTTATTATTGTAGTGAGAATTTGAGAATTAAATAACGATTACATTTTATAAGTTAAACTAAACTATTGAAAGAAAATAAATAATAATTATATATAAATACAAAAGAAATTAAATATAATATGAATTTATACTATAATGTTGTGTATATATTTTATTATCAATTTTACATTATTTATTTTAAAATAATGTGTATATGTATATATATATATAATTATTTATAATATATAAAATCTATATATTCATTTATAAGTGACATCTTTTAAAACACAAAAAATAAATGTCAAGTTTTATATTGATATTTTGAAAGATTTACATGTCATGCCCAATGACTGTGGGGCAGGGTAAGATCACCATTATTTGACAGAACTGCTATCACCCCCAAAAATGACCACACAGGGTCAAGAATTACACCAAAGACCACCATACCCATGCCATTGCGATCCAACATATGAAACAAAAGTATATCAAACTATGGCCGAAGCCATCCCAAATATTAGACACCGCCAACAAACTATTAACCACTAGAAACCAGACACTAGACCAAAAACCCCCACAAAGCAAGTAGACATGACTACGGTTACACAAAAACTAATCACCAAACATTGTTTTGAGAAAACACCCTAATATCATACTTTTAGGAAGCATTTTGAACTGCCATCAAACAAAACTTCTTTCTTAGGAAATCCACCCCTGTGGCCGCCAACCTATGGTGCTCAATTAATTCCAAACCTTGTAAGTCCAGAAGGGGTAGAATTTCACCATTTCATTCAAGTCTTCCAAAAGTCCATGATCACAAGGGATTGGAATACCAATACCTAGTGACGTAGCAACCAAAGCCTCATCCAGACTGACCAAAAAATACATCCTAAACAACCTTTGCATAATGACCTTCACCTCAACCTTAGGGAATTTTAAATCCATTAGCCCTGCCAAGACTCTAGAAGATATGTTTGAATCCAACTTGTAGCCTTCAACATCCATCATGAAACCCTTTCCTGTGATGCACTTGATTGGTGCAAATGTGAGATAGTCAGGGTGGAAAATTATTTGGTTCATTTTTAGTGAAGTAACAAGGCCAAGGAAATCCATTTGGTGCTTGCTACTAAGGAGCTGGACAAGGGTGTCCATGCCACTGGTCTCCAAGATCTTCATTGAAATTGGCAGAATAAATCTCCCCATACCAAAATTAGGGGAACTGCCACATTTAACCACAACACCCCTGTTGAGGATACCAATGAGTCTGACATAAATCTAGTGTTGTCACCAAGATTTCACCCGTACTACAAAACCTTTTAAAGTTCTACAATCCGGTGGAACATTGGAATAGTTTCAGGTTGTGGGTAACCTATGATGAAACTAAACCTCCAGATTCTAGGCTAGTTCCTATATGATGATCAATAAGGTACTTGAATGATTCATTTTGAGAAAAGGGTAAGAAGGATTGAACTAAATGCATGAACTAATATTAAAACTTACGTGATGCACCTAAATGATGGTAAACTTGCATAATGATTCACAACAAGATATCTTCAGGAAAATTGAATACATTCATATTTCCTTCCACATTATCTCCCTTAAGACTGCTTCCTTAATGTTTACATGTTAATGCCTTTGAACTGTACTATCACTTGTATTATCTATGACTATTACATTACATGCTTTACAAATTTTTGTAGAAGCATATCTGAAAATCTCCTTGGTATGGAAAACCAATGCAAATATAAGATAATGGATGGATAATTAAACTTTCCTTTCAAACTATTTTAAGTACTAACAACACTATCATTAATATGCTTTGAATGACTCTAGTGCCACTATTTGATATGCATTGTTTCCTCAACTGTGAGCAAAGACACTATATAGATTTAACAATACTTTAGTTATCTTTGCACTTGACCATGGGCTTTGAGAGCCTTGTTTTATAACTGTCATTTAATGCACTTCACCATTTCATCACAAGTTCTCCCATGCTATGGCTGCACTCTAAAAGATCCTATAGCTGATATTTTAAATTACTAACTTCCACTTATGGAGCACACAATATCATTAGTATTGACAACTGTGAATTTCTTTACAATCCTTTGAGTCTTTCTACAACTTTCTCTAGACTTGAATTCCTTTGATAAATGGAATGGAGCATAGATATTTTTTGAACTTAACATGGTTGTAATATACTGTGTCTGTCCATTTATGACATCCATGGCTGTTACTTTATCATTATATGATTATTGTCTATTATAATTGATAAGCAACTATACTTATTTATGCATCATTGTTCCTCCAGAGTCTTCTATAGACTGTGTATATTCTTTTAAAGTTATGAAAGACATTCCAATGCTTGAGTACTCTGTTTCCCTTCAGTGTAAAGAGGCTCTATACTTTATTTAAATGCAATGTAAATGAAAAGCAAAGCTAAAATAGGATATCAATGAAATTGATGATCTCTTTACAACATTATTAATTTCAACCATAATACTAACCATCATCGTATTAATTTAACTAATTAACAATAACAATACGCATCTAAATCAAACAATTAACACATTAAATTGCCACTTAAAATGAACGTCGTAAGATAAGATGATACCAATTAGAATGGGAATTGACAGATAACATCGTCAACCGATGACAAGATGACATACATGGATGAGGATACTTTCTTGTCAAATCCCTAAACCACATTATATCCATTGGGTATGTTGGGCATGCTCTGACCCGATGGTACGGGTGGAGTTGGTGCCCGGTACTTGCAGCCCTGCATAAAACCAAGTGTCGAAACAACATGTATACTCAATACCAAACACATCATGAGAGAGAATTACAGTGTGGCATGGTGCTCATGGACGAGCGATGCAACACCATCCCCCTCACCTGAACCTCAAACAATATCACATTATCATAAATATCATGAAGTGAGTATAAAACAATTTACATAACCACACAATATAACATAATCAGGTAAAGATGAACACCATGCATCATTATATCATTAACATCATAAAATAGTATCATGTGCATCCAAGCAAAACACATAAGTGAAATAGGGGAAACAATCACCAACGTAATCACGAGTATGCATCAAACATAACAATATTTGAACGACATCTATCATGCACAAAAAGTATCATAGGAGTGCAGTAACGCGGGTGGCACTACATCCTCCCCCTAGAACTAGGCTTACTCCTAGAAGCCAGAAAACAAAAAAAAGAAAAGTATCTCGAATGCAGGATACATCCTCCCAAAGCAACTGCTAATCCATCATAACATAACCATCAATCAATAATGTCATAATCATCAGAGTCAGATAAACTGTCATCCAAACCAATCTGAAATGGTAAAAAAAGCACCAATAAGATCTCAAGGTACATAATATATCATAATGGGTATTAGTGCAGTAAAAGCAACATGAGAAGCACTACATTGGTCTCCTATACGGCTGAATTCCCATGGGCTCCCGAGTTAGCTACCTATCCACTACTTGTAGTCTCCACATTTGTGCCCTGATGCTCTACCTGGCCATCATCAACTACTACAATTGCTCTGTGGAACCTGCCCGCATCATCCCTTGATGGCTCTATGACCATCGGTTTCTGACTAAATTCAGGTGTGCTCCTCTGAGTACATTGCCTAGCTACGTGGCCTTGTTGGCCGCAAGAGAAACATCCTGCATTTCTTCCATTTCCTCTACCTCAAGGAGGTGCACTATTCTGCCAAAGTCGACCCCTACTAGCTACAGTCTGAGTGCTTCGAGTTGACTGGTCAGGTCGATAAAGTTGGGCTTGCAACCAACTCCAGATTCTCCTAGACAAAAGATGACCACCAACCTGGACACCAATCGTCCAAGTCTCATCCTCCAAACTACCATTATGACTATGTAAGGTAGGAGAATTCTCCCTTAAGAGGTCCATTATAAGTCTCGCTACAAATAAACCTCTTCTCCTAGGGAATCTTTCTCTTTCCCTTACCATCTGTTGATTTCTCTCCTATCATGGGCCAAGCCGGTTAAGAATTTCCTCAAGCAAGGGACGTAACTAAGGGCCCAAGTGTTCCTCATGATCAACCTCATGGGAATTTAGAAAATGAGTACTCTGGCGACCACCCCTACAATCATTTCCTTGACCTCTACCATGACCCCTATCAAGATCACAACCTCTAGGCATCATCCTACACAACACCACCGAAGAACAAGTCTCAGATATTAGATGAGAACAACAGAAGGAAAGTAAACAAAATTTCAAGAATCTAAGTACTATATCCATGATTAACATACATTCTTCACATACACACGAAATCACATAACTGGGAATCACATCACAAGGCTACACAAGGGTCCATCTGGACACCGAAAAGCAGTATACTAATCCATGATATCAAAACTATGAGCCAAGAGCCAATATCCATCTCACATAATCGATATCTCACACTTAGTGGCTTGATGGTGTTAGGCCACACACACATGGTGAGACCATCCAAGCAAGACCACAAGGACCTACCTCTTGTTGTATAAGGTGGTTAGCCTCCAAGAGATACTCATCACACATAGGTGGGTAGTGGGTCCTAGATGTAAAACAGCCTCACATACCCCCATCCTCAAGGTTCCTTGCGTCTGCTTCCTCGTATACACTCACCAAGTCTGCCTCATATGTCCTTGGAGAGGAATCACAATACAACACATGGCTGACCTCAAAACAATAATGATAAACTAGTTTAGCCACCAAAGTCATAAAATAAACATCAAATAAGATTCAATTTCAACAATAAAGCAAGAAATGTGCACAATGTCAACTCTAAATAAAATGTAACCACGAGGGTTACAAGAGAATAAGATCACAAAGTGTGGCTAAATCATTACAATCAAGCATAAAACAAAATGTTGGCCTTCATAGTCAATTGAAAACCATCAATAACCATAAAGAAAGTCCTCAATCTTTGAAATTATACTATACAACACTGCATGACTAGATACTAACCACCAAACAAGGAAGGATGGAACATCGTCAAGCTATAACAATAGCCCTTATGTGGTGTGGAGTGAGCATGCCATCCACATGACCCAAAGTGTACTCCTTAGCTACACCCTGCCTCACGTCGTCACACGGCATGGTCATATGCCAATCGAAGAAGGAAGGCACTAGACGTATGTCGCATGGTAGTGTGTCTATAGCTCCGTGGAAGTAGGCACGTGCATAACACACCCCGCATAGCGATACCTCATGGAGAAGGAACATACAGGTACTCACCATCTCCAGAGGTATACATGGCTAGGACATACCCATATGCTAACTGACCCAAACACTATTGAAAGAAAACATGAGTATCCCTCTACAAGTGTGTGAGGCCCCATTACGCTCATCTCAAGAATAGGTTATCATAAAAAAATATCATAGTGCACCTTCACGTGTCTATGCATGTGACATTGTGTCCTCAAGCCCAACTCGCTACCATCAACAACATGACATCATCACCAACACTGTGTCGGAACATCAGTGGGGTGTGGCATCATATCCATTGCATCATGTTGGAATATGTGCAGATACGATGTATACAATACATATATGAGTATATCAATATGGGGCTACTCGAGCTTCACCTCTCATACAGACGAGGTTGACTCACTAGTGCCAGCTCAATGTCCCTACAGATGACTAGGCATAAACTAACAATCCAATGTTGTTGTACTCAAAACTGTGGGGTTTAGGCTAGCACATATGGATCAAGTACCCTGATCGATCGTAAAGGGAAGTAGTGAGTAGGTTTCCTCGGGATCAATTGAGCTAAGACCGCTCTGCGTCACAATGTGCGTACATTGCACACTCCGCCCAAGAAACTTGTGGCAGCTACCACCCCTTCATGGATTGAGGGGCTAGAGAACCAAAATAAAATATTCTATGAAACTACCTTTTGGCTACTCTTATATATATATAGAATTTCAGCCACATGTGGGTTGGCCCTCAATCAGGTAACAAACATACAAACACACATAATGGTATGGCTAATCCCACACCAAACACAACATATTTTGAATAGATGGGTACACCATATCACCATCCCATGTGCCCTGTGGGTTATGGGCCCACAAAGCAAGTACGGGGTATTCACAACACTCAACCAATGCATAGTTACTAGTTTCTCACATTTATAGGGGAAAAAAATTACATACACAATTCCATAAATACACTAATTCCCATCAATGATGTGACTCCTATCATTACATTCTTTCCAAAACCCTTTAACAATTCTTCTTTCACTCTACTCTTTTCCATAGATCACATGATGCTAAATGAAAATGCCGTGATCATCGTGATCACTTAAAAAATTCACTAGGACAACATAATGGGCTCAAATGAAACCAGAGTGCCCAGTGTATGAACCTAGGCTCTGATACCGATGATGTAATGCCCTACCATGTGAACCCCAAAGGACAACATAATACCGCACTAATTTTTTTTTGATAGGGAAATATTGCATAAGATAAGTTTGTACATTCATTACATGAAAGAAATTATACATTTACAAAGTCATCTACGTCCTCTAGCGTACATGAAACAGTCATTACGATTCATAAAATTTTATAAAAAATGAAAGCGAATAAAACCAAGATTACATAATGATGACATTCAACCATCCATGATTTAAAGAGAGGAAAATGATACATCATTTTATTACAATTCAATTCATAGTTCCAATGATACAATTGTGGAGCATATTTCCACAGATACAACACATCATAATTACATTAATACATTATGTAATGTTTCCCTTATAACAATGAGAAGAGTACATCAAGTACAAGAATAATTACATTAATGGAGAATAAGGTACAAAGTGAGGAAAATTCTTCAACAACATGAAGCTTTGGATACTCTGCATCTGCTTCCACATTACGAACATAACCTAGGAACCCAATGGGGTGTATAGCACATTCCACCAGACCACGTGGACCTAAAGGCCCACCCCCGTGCTAGGAGATGACAAGAAAGACACATGACCAAGACAGAAAAACAAAACAATCATAAGACTAAACCACAAGGTCAACCAAAACATAACATACAACAATCTCAACGACTACTTACAAGGTGACTACTTCCAGAGGCATACAAACGAAAAAGGAAAGGGATACTATAACACCAATATTCAATGCTCCCAACTGAAGGGTATGCAAATACTTGGATTCCCAAAGAAACTCTTGTCAAGGCTAGGCTTATAAACTCTTCAACACGGAAAATAAATCAATGTAGAATTCAATCAATCAGGAGAACACAAGAAATCAAACTTTAACCTCTCAACACCATTCCATGTAGCGAACTTAAAAGCATATTCCATACCCCATGTAATGCCCTAAATTTAACACTCCAAATACAGTTAAGGACAAAACACAACTATCAAATTTCGCTCAAGAACGCTTGCAAAACTCACAAAGGTGCTACCAAAGAAGGCACTACAAGGAGGCATACAACATTTGACCAGCTATAGATTAATATATATTGGTTAGACAACTAGATTACTTAGGCAATCTTAAGAGGGTTTTCAAATAGGGACATGGAAATTAAATCATCAAAACATACTTAAATAGTCTAGCCAAAATATTCATAGATTGAAGGCACAATCAAGTCATAAGCTAAGCAAACACATTATATCAATATTAACTCAAAGTAAATAAATAAATAATCAAGCAAACCCTAGGGGCCAGACCTAATTCATCAGAGGCTCATCTCAGACGGCCTTGCCTACGTATATACTTCGCTGAGGAACTATAGTTTGACAAATGGACTTCAACCATCACACACTAGGTTGGCTGACCAAAGGGGTAAAACCACTCAATTTCTAATGAAGTCTCTACCTCATTTAATACTCATATACTATTTAGGTTTAACTCACCAATGATTTCAAGATACTTTAGTGCATACATTGAATAGATAATAATGGTTAATCTACATGAGTATTCTCACTATTTAGTGAAGTGGTAGAAAAGAGTTATAGAGGTAGCTCTCCCGGCATTAACACCTTCTATGTGTACCATAAAATTTCCAACCAAAAGTTATGCTTATGATCTAATGTTATACACTCTATTCAACATTCCCACTAGCTAAAAAGGGAATGCAAAAATAAAATAAAATGTATTATCATAATATCCCTTGGACAACCTTCAAGATGAATCTCTTGAGGTGACTCGAACAAAAGGGGGTCACCAACACGTGAATCAAAGCATGAATTAATAAATGAAATATTACTAAATTTATTTAAAGATATTACCAATTCTAAATTTACTTTTAAAACTTTACCATCATTATTCATGGGATAATATTTATTTACTATTATTCTATTAATTTTACTAACTATAAATTAAGTAATAAATAAACTTTAAAGGTAAATAACTTTACTCTTAACATCACTCATAAAATTTCTATTACTAATCGTGATTCAAAATTGTAATAAGGAAAAATATTAAACTCCATATTTATCTTAACTTCCAAATTCAATGATTCCTTCCATTGTTTAAATACAATAAAGAAGGTTGTTCTTTGCCATACCCTAGAGTCACATCGAGCAAAGCCACGCATAAATACAATTACTTGACAACTTGTTGTAGCTCGCAATACCTTTATTATTGTTGTATTATTGTTGTAGCAAAAAAGACAATATTTCTTTTAATTTTTTTTATTATTATTATTTTATTACTTTTATTTCTTTCATTAAATTCAACAAATACATAATATTTTTATTTATATAATTATTCCTTTTATATATATATAAAATATTAATATGAATAAATATATTTACTTCCATTTATTTTCACATAATAAAAGGATTAAGAACCCATTTGAAATAAACAAAAAGAGATGCCTTCCCTTTAAAAAAGTAAAGTCCCTAAATATCTATTTTATTCTATTTTAAATTAATTACATTCCCCACCCAACATAAAGTAGTTTCCTTTATTTTATTTTATTTTTAAGATAAAAAGATTACTAATGAAACTGTATTTAGGAAAGGACTTCATTAAAGGAGTAAATGTGGAGACTTTTATCCTTTCTTATATGTTTATCTCATGGTAGAATATACGTGTATAAACTCCTAATACAATTATTAATTGTATATAATTCTTATACCCATGTTTTTCCATCAACAAACATGGTTATGCCAAGTTTATAAATTTTGATCATAAACAAGTATATAGAATAAACGTGGAGACTTTTATCCTTTCTTATATGTTTATCTCATGGTAGAATATACGTGTATAAACTCCTAATACAATTATTAATTGTATATAATTCTTATACCCATGTTTTTCCATCAACAAACATGGTTATACCAAGTTTATAAATTTTGATCATAAACAAGTATATAGAAGCTTGTAATGATTATAAAAAGACACAAAATCAGACAACCATCTTAAACGATGTAAAATAAAAATATTTATTGACCTATATATATATATATATATATATATATATCCTTGTTAACATCCACCATTATAATATCTTAATATCCAAGTCAATATTTAATTAGATTCCTCCCCGATGTAAATATTTTAAAACAAATTGCCTCACATGATAAACTTTGGAAAGAGAGCATGTAACAACATTTAAGAACAATAAGGAAAACCTAATAAAATACATGCAAACCCTTTTTTTTAACGAATGGCTAGTGATTAATCTAAATTTAATTTCAGCACTTAGTTACATTGTTTTCCAAGCTAATAGGATTATATCAGATATGCTTGGCTAACAGTTAATTTATTCCAAAAGAATTAAAAAGTGGAGACAGTATGGTTGTGGCTGTGGCATTGGAGAATCAGCATCTCATGGAGGGAAATGATTGCAGGACTTGTACAAGATGGATTTATTAAAAAGGCTTTAGAAACTTTCAAGCAAATGCAATTGGCAGGTGACGCCAAAAGAACCAGGGAGGTTATTAATGGCTTTGATGGGCTGCCACTGTGCTGCAATGCACCACCCATGGAAATCACATCACCAGGGGTAGGAGTTGATGGTGTTGAGGGTGCAGAACTTGGGGAGGAACCAGTAGTATTTGCAGTTCCTGAGCTATTAGTTGGACCAGAAGATGACCCAGGCTGCTTTAGTGTTCTTCCATTCTGACCTTTAGAGCCAGCCTTTCACAATCGCAAAAAGAATCAGAAATAAGTTTTCTCAACCAAATTCTATTAAAGACTCACTTGGAGGTTTCCAGCTCAGGTGCATAAGCTTTACATTTTCTCTAAGAACAACTTGTTCTGTTTCATAGGTGCTATAACCGTGTCAATATTTACAGTTACACAGGAAGTCAAGAAACAAGGATATCTTTTGTAATTGAAAAACCTTTCTGAAACACAATATACAGTGCATTAAAGTATGAAAATGTTCAAGTCTGCATCCATAATGTTCATTGCAAGAGATAGCATCACCACAGTTGTAACAACTACTTTTCTGGTTCTAATAAAGGCCACATATATTCGATTCCGCAAAATACAATAAACATCCTCAAATACAAATGCTATGCGATGAAGAAAATGATGGCATCTCTGATAACGGAATCTGGGAGATAATACAAAGCAAAGAACAGACAGTGGGCCATTCCTAGAGTTGTAATGGAAGTCAGGGACGGAATGCCCAGATGCTCCTCTCCGTGATCTCTAATTCTGTTTTTTTTGGGAAAACTCCAAAAGAATTTCTCTGTAAATCCTTTTTACCTTACAGAATAATTTCCCCTCTCTCTCAATTTTCCCACAATTCCCAAAATAAATCAACGCCAAAGGAGATAGGTGTCGATTTTCACAATCTCCAATTTTACACTCGGCAATTTCTTTTTACCAGAGTTTCCACATGTTAGAAAAATCCTTACGTTTGGAGAAAATATAAACCTACCACCACTTAAAATATTATCAATTATTAAATTAAATCAACCATTTCATCCTTAATTTAATATTTTAACAGTTAAAAATATCATACTTGTTTAATTTAATAATTAAATAATAATAAAATAAAATAATTAACAAAATATTTATTTTTGAATTAATCCTTAACAATAATTAAATAATAATATTATTTAATTAACTAACAATGTTTTTTTTTTAATTATTATTAGGTAAGTGTTGTCAAGGGGACAACACCCATAAAAAAAAAATATTCATTTTTGAATTAATCCTTAACAATAATTAAATAATAATATTATTTAATTAACTAACAATGTTTTTTTTTAATTATTATTATTAGGTAAGTGCTGTCAAGGGGACAACGCCCATAAAATAAGAACGAGTGCATGCCCTATCCACCAGGGGTGCAACAATAAAATTGTACTTTCCAAAACCAACCATTCTATCCTAATAGAACATACATCAACCCAAAAATGGGTGTGACCACCAGTTATACCTCTGAAATTCCTTCTTTCTTTGAGGGTCTTAGGGTCATTGGATGTTTTTGCTTTGAATATGGAGTTTTCTTTTTCTTCAACTCTGTCCAGACATGTTCGACATCCGAGGAAGAATGTTGGCCCAAGCACGAATCTGCCAGCAAGGAAGAACCAAGATTGCAATCTGCAGTAGTAGTCGTCAAAAGAGAAGAAGGAGTAGTATTAGAGACCTCCAAAGAAGGAGAAGAAATGCTAGCATCGACTTGCTTTGAATCAAGTGCGGGCACTTGATTTTCAACGACCGAGTGGGAGGGGTCACGAGCAGGAACTGAGGGATTGTCAACACTTGCATTCTTTACAGTAGGAGAAACAACATAATGTTTGGGCTCCACCCCAACCCTCCATGAGGGATTGCTGCATGGGACAACTCTGGCCTTCTTCCCAAAGCGTCTTTTACTCCATTGTGCAGTAACATGATCCATGGAAAAGAAAAATCTACATCTGAATGCTATCTTTTCATAATCTATTGGTTGGCGCTAAGATCTTTTTCCAACTTTGAGAAAAATTTCTGCTGGGAGACCTTTTGAAACATCCATTTCAACAAATAGGCGAGCAAAAGTTGAATTTTCATAGTTGACTGTTTCATTGGAGAGACCATGGTATTTCCCCAAACCATTTCCAATCGCTTTTAGACAATCAATTTCCCAGAACTAAAGTGGGAGGTAAGGTAAACAAACCCATAAAATTGCAGATGAGAATTTCTCTGTGCGTGGATCAAATGAGGGGGACCAAGGTTTCATGCACATAAAATCCCCTTGGAAGAACCAAGGTCCAGTTTTTAGCACCATTTCTTTGTCTTCCAAGGATTCAAATTCTAGGATAAAAAACCCTTTTGCACACGGGTAGATACTGATTTCCTCTTCTAGATCATCCTTCCAGTTTGCATCAATCCATGAATGGAGGTCACATAATTTAGGCCAAATTTTAGTAAATCTACAAACCAGGGTGTGATCTTGCAAAAAGTCTTCTCTGTCACAAACAAGGCTATCCAGACAGATCTCTGGGGCAGTGGATTGACTAACAGCAAATGGAGGGCGAATAAAGGCTCCTCGATGAAACATAAGAGGCTCGGACTATCACTTGGTAGGGGAAAAATCGACGGATGGAGAACCCAGGGAAAACCTCGACCCTTGAGAACCCTAATGCAGAGAGGAAGGACGAGCAGCAAGGGCGGCGGCGAAGATTTTTTGCCTACAAAAAATGCCATTAGGGCCCGGATCTCTCGCGCCATCCATCGCATGATTGATAGCATCAGTCGGATCCAAATTTGCAGCCAACAGAGACCTAAAAATGTCATCCCTACCGCACACCAGATCACACGCAGAATGGGGAATGGTCGAAACCGTGGTTGAACCCGAAGTCTTCACCCATTTTGCCCCCCTGAGGGCACCTTTACCATGTTCGTTCACAGAGTAGGGCTCACCGAAGATCGGAGCAGAGGCGGAAGTTTTCGGAGTAGACGCCATTTTTTAATAATAATATATTTATAATTAACTAACAATGTTATTTAATAGCTAATTGGGAATTTACATAGCTGAAATTAAAATATTATTCTATTTATAATTAATAAAATTAAATACCAACAATTAAAATAATATTCTTTTAATTTTACAAGCACAATTTAAAACTTTCAAACTAATCTAAGAATTAATTAAATCTTCACAACACACACTAATAATTAAATTTAATGTTTAATTTCAACCATAATACTAACCATCATTGTATTAATTTAACTAATTAACAATAACGATACGCATCTAAATCAAACAATTAACACATTAAAAATGCCACTTAAAATGAACAACATAAGACAAGACGATATCAAACAGAACAGGAATTGATGGATGACATCGTCAACTGATGACAGGACGATGTACACGGATGAGGATACTTTCTTGTCAAATTCCTAAACCACATCATATCCATTGGGTATGTTGGGCATGCTCTGACCCGACGGTGCAGGTGGAGTCGGTGCCCAGTACTTGCAGCCCTGCATAAAACCAAGTGTTGAAACAACATGTATACTCAATACCAAACACATCGTGAGAGAGAATTGCAATGTGGCAGGGTGCTCACAGATGAGCGATGCAACACCTTCCCCCTCACCCGAACCTCAAACAATAGCACATTATCATAAATATCATGAAGTGAGTATAATTTTTTTTACGTAACCACACAATATAGCATAATTAGGTAAAGACGAACACCATGCCTCATTATATCATTAACATCGTAAAACAGTATCATGTGCATCCAAGCAAAACACATAAGTCAAATAGGTGAAACAATTACCAACGTAATCACATGTATGCATCAAACATAAATATCATGAAGTGAGTATAATTTTTTTACGTAACCACATAATATAGCATAATCAGGTAAAGCCGAACACCATGCATCATTATATCATTAAAATCGTAAAACAATATCATGTGCATCCAAGAAAAACATATAAGTCAAACAAGTGAAACAATCACCAACGTAATCATGCGTATGCACCAAACATAACAGTATTTGAATGGCATCTATCACACACAAAAAGTATCATAGGAGTAAAGTAACATGGGAGGAACTACAATAAAAATCACACCTCCCTCATTTGATTGACTACCAAAGACGTTATTTGGAGGCATATAGATGAGATTAACCTATTTCTCTATATTTGCAATCACATGCTTTGGTAGAATCATGACTTGTAATTATGTAGACTCTTCTTCGGATAAATATTTGACCGAACACCCTTTTCAGAGGATAAAACTTGGCCTCTCACTGTTGCCTTCATGCTTATTTACTGTTGTCTCTACATTTTGCTGATTAGACTGCTCCATTTGCAGTGTAATATTTTCTTCCTTCTTGTTGTTTCACCTTCTATCTCAAAATCAATCTGATCTGAAAGAGTTGGTTCACATGAATGAAATGAAGGAATTTTTTCCTCTTTGATATGAACAAGTTGATCACATGTTGCTGGCTCATATAACACTAGATTATCATTTATGTTAGAGAAAAAAACCTCTATGATGCGTAAAAACATGTTCTCATCTAACTCATAATTTTGGATTAAATCTAGATGAGCTTTTTCATTCTGCTACTCAAAAGTAGGCACTAATGTTAGTATGCATTTACTATCTTTATCCTCGTCTACAAATTCAAGTAATTCATCAAACAAAATAGCTAAATCCTGTGATTCAACCTCTATTTATTTCTCCAAAACATGTTCAACTTGATCTTGTTTTCCATCTAAGTTTGACAAAAGGACTCAAGATCATTCCAAAATGAATCCTCATCAAATCTTTCTTGGTCTTTTGATAAAAAAGGAATATTTTTTACCTTATGAACTATCCTTTCCTCATGTTTATTTTCATCTTTCAGCTGCTCGAAGAATTGATTATTATATTGATTGTCTTCTATCAACAACTCATCAGATTGTTTGATCTTTTCCTGCTCATCCAACTCAATAAAAGAAGGAAGTTCATCAAATAAAAACATGAAAATATTGCTTTTGATACCTTTTTCAGGCTTCTCAACCTGTTGTCCTAATTGATCATGTTCGTTCACCTCCTACTGCAAGTCTTCTTTTCCATTATGTCCATCCAATGCAAGCATATCCATATCAAACACCTCTTCCTTCTCTGCATCATTTATCTTCAATTGATCGTGTTCATCAAACCAATTATTTTGACAAACAATTGATTCTCCTTTGAGAAAAGAAATGGTATTAGGACATGCATATGCATGTTGGCTCTCTTGAGGAAGAACAAGTTCTTGAGATGGCTTCTCATGAACCTTCATATCTTGTGTTGCATGCATTTTATTTTGCAATAGAAGAGGATCTCTAAAACTTGGAATGGGAGCCTCTTGAACTAGATTTGGCATTTTGAAGTCAGGATTCTTGGTCCAAGAAGGTTTCCATAACTATTTAGTAATTTGATGACTTGGTTTAGACTCTGGATATGGCTGAAACTGAGGGTTCATGGGCTCCTGTAGGGACTAATCTATTGAAGTAGAGGGAACTTGAGGAATCTTTTAAATTTCTTGGAGGAAAATAGGCTCTTCAAGTGGCTGGTCTTGAGGATTAATTTAGATTGTACCAACATAGGCTCTTACATCGGTAAAGCATCTCTACAACTTGGAATCTTGATTTTAAAAGGGTTAAGAGACTCACTTTGCTTGAAACCTGGAAACTTAAAATTATGAACCTCCTCCTAAAAAGGCTGATCTTGAATGTAAGGAGCTACTTGGACCTCATGCCTCTGTGTCTGAGCGAGCAAAAGCCTCATCTTCTCCTCTTTTGCAGCTAACTCTTTCTTGAGTTTTTCTTCAAATTGTATCCTTTGAGTCTCCAACTCTTGTTCATGAAGGTGAGTCTGATAGTCTAACTCCTGTTGCTACAAATCAAGTTCTTGTTGCCTCCTGAACTCTTTAATTTTCTTTGTGATGTCTAACAATATGTCCTTGGTGTCATTCATGCTATTCTTTATATCATCAACCTCTTGGAGCTGATTTTGGACATATAAATGTTGATATGAAGGTTGAGCATGGGTGGGTGGGAGGTAAGCATGTTGAGCATGTTGATAAGCTATTGTTGCATGGTTGTTTGGGATAAAACCAGCAACATGATTAGCTTGATATGGTCGATAAGGTGATTGCTTGACAATATTTTCATAGTAAGGGGGTGGGTGTACATGATATCCATGAAAATATGTCATTTCTACTCATATAAATGTTGGAAATCAGAATATTAAGCTTGTATTTGAAACATACTAGAACTAAACTTGTTGAAACCAGTAGATGTGTTCAGAGTCACCAGGTATAGATTATAACCTCTGAAAAGAAAAATATACACTGTTGTATATACCAGGATAGTAGCTTGAAACTCTTGAATTATTTCTCTGAAGTGATCTTCAGAGTCCCATCGGGCATGCCAAAAACTGTTGTCACAAGGATTGCACCCGTGCTACAAAACCTTTTAAAGTTCTGCAATTCGGTGAAACATTGGAATAGTTTCAAGTTGTGGGTACCCTATGATGAAACTAAACCTCTAGATTCTAGGCTGGTTCCTATATGACGATCAATTAGGTACTTGAATGGTACATTTTGAGAATAGGGTAAGAAGGATTGAACTAAATGCATGAACTAATATTAAAACTTCAATGATGCACCTAAATGATGGTAAACTTGCAGAATGATTCACAACTTATATCTTTAGGAAAATTTGTTAACACGGTCCAATTTGAGCACTTTGAACACATGAATAATTCATTAAAAGGTTGTATCTATTATTTTCCTACTAAGGAGAACTAAGTTTTCACAAATTAGAGGAAAAAGAAAATAACTTTTGAGCACAATTAATGACCTGTGATGAACTGCAATTGTGTATATGCATGCATAAACAAGACAAAAATTTGAAGGTTTCGAAAATGAAACTCATCAAAATTACATCAAATTATTTAAACAATACGAAACACTTGAAATTGGAAAGGTGAACTCTATTTCAATTAATATCATGAAGGAAAAACTCTGTAGAAATGATAACTTATGTAACCTGTAAAGTTGTAAAACTGTATTAAATCTAAAATGTTGAGTTACAAGATAGTCTTCTTTACAGAACGCAAAGGTAGAAAATAAGAACTAAGGAAAAAAATAATTTTTTTCCAATATATACAATAGAGGGCTTCAAAAAGCCAAAAAAGATAGCTCAAGTCAAAATATCTGAATCTCAAAGCCATCCACGAGCAAAAGCAAAAATGGTTGAAAATTGGACTCTCCAATGCTGTAAATTGAGTAAACATCTCAGAACTCCATGTCACAATATATGTAATTGAATGGTAACTCTTAAAGGCTCCAAAATGCATGGAGTTGGCACTGGAAGTGAATTGAAGGTAAAAATATCCTCCTACATGCCTCTCATGAGTAAAGATGAAAATCCTAAAAAAAAGGCTCATAACTAAAGAAAACTGTATTCCCACCATCTCAAACTCCTCCTTAAGTCATGTGTGAACAAAAGGCCCCTAAAAGATCTCAGTTTGACTCAAAGTCACAAATACAACCCCAAATGACACCAACTATCTTCAGTTTTTCTTCACGTGATATTTTGCATTATTTTTTGGAAAAAAGGATTTATTTGATTAAATATTAAACATAATCAATATGATTATTTTAATATTTAGTATATAAAATTTCTTTCCTTTTTACTCTTTGAATATTATATATTAAATATCAAGGTAATGTTTATTGATTATTACCATTAATATTTAATTACAATATTGAATTTTTCCTTTTAGTCATGCAAAATAAACAAGTCAAGTTATCAATATTGATGAAATTTATCACAAACTCATAGGCCTCCCTAAGCATGATTAAGTTTATTGACTTAATAGTCAATACCACATCAATGATTCAAAATGATCTAACTTTGAAACACAAGGAAAAAATCAATAAACATGATTAGGGCATCTTCTCAAAACACTCGAACCCTAAAAGTCTTTAATCATTTTGCATTTTGAGTTTTGGAGAAAAAAGAGCAAGCTGCTATGCCACCATGCCTGGGTAGGATTTCAACTTGATCTGCACTCTTTCCTATCGATTTTGATGATTCTTTGGGAGATTAAGAACAAGAAAGGTAAGATGAATGTTTTTCAGTCACAAATCTAAGTCTTCTCAAGCATTTTAATGACTTTTTTGGGCCTCAAGGCCGCAACTGTACATAATTTTTGATGATTTCATTATATTTTCTCTTGTTCATGCCTTTTGTATTCGATGCTACCATGAATGAAACTGGCTCGAGCTCTTGTTTGTTGGAAGACTCTCGTGTTTGAATGCATTTTATACAACAAACTTGTGGGTAAGTGTTCTATCAATGAATCATGTATTTAAGCTCATAGCTTTATCTCTGTTGCTCTTGCTTTTATTATGAATGATTTTTGAAAGTTTTGTGCTATGCTTGGATGCTTTAGATTTTACCTTCATTCATTTCCTTTGTATTGTGACTGAAATCTCAGAGTTCCTTTTATTTCATTTAGCTTTGTGGTTCGAAAAGCAGTCTTGAACCTTGATGTCAGCCTTGGTACAATTCGATTTCCATTGTAGCTCATAATGAAAATATGTTGAATACATTCATATTGCTTTCCACATTATCTCCCTTAAGACTGCTTCCTTAGTGTTTGCATGATTAATGCCTTTGAACTATACTATCACTTGCATTATCTATGACTATTACATTACATGCTTTATAGATTTTTGTAGAAGCATATATGAAAATCTCCTTGGTATGGATAGAAAATGCAAATATAAGATAATGGATGGATAATTAAACTTTCCCTTCAAACTGTTAAGTACTAACAACATTGTAATTAATATGCTTTGAATGACTGCCACTGTTTGATATGCATTGTTTCCTCAACTGTGAGAAAAGACACTATATAGATTTAACAATACTTTAGTTATCTTTGCACTTGACCATGGGGTTTGAGAGCCTTGTTTTATAACGATCATTTAATGCACTTCACCATTTGATCACAAGTTCTCCCATGCTATGGCTAGACTCTTAAAGATCTCGTAGCTATTATTTTAAATTACTACCTTCCACTTATGGAGTGCAATATCATTAGTATTGACATCTGTGAATGTCTTTACAATCCTCTGAGTCTTTCTACAACTTTCTTTGGACTTGAATTCCTTTGATAAATGGAATGGAGCATAGATCTTTTCTGAACTTAACATGGCTGTAATATAATTGTGTCTGCCCATTTATGTCAACCATGGTTGTTACTTTATCATTATATGATTATTGGCTATTATAACTGATAAGCAACTATACTTATTTATACATCACTATTCCTCCTAATCCTTCTATAGACTGTGTATATGCTTTAAAAGTTATGAAAGACATTCTAATCCTTAAGTACTCTATTTCCCTTCAGTGTAAAGAGGCTCTATACTTTATTTAAATGCAATGTAAATGCAAAGCAGAGCTGAAACAAGATACCAATGAAAATGATGATATCTTTACATGTTTTGATCATTCTTTTAGCACGATGAGCAATAAGATGCTTGCTCAAACTATTTTCATAATGTTGAAATAAGGCTGCTTTATGAATCTCTTCTTGGTTACAACAACTTACCTTAATGACTATTATGAAAATTTATAACTCTCATGTGTAAATAAGAGAGTTTCCTTGTGATATACTGGGCTCAACCCTTGAGCCCATTTTGCTCCACATATCTGATGAAATTCATCATGAATGTAATGAACATGTTCCTGCACATTTAAACAAACATGTTAGCAAAATGAATGAAGCTGAAAGCTTCCATTGAACTTTGTGCTCCCTGAACATCTACCTTTTTGATGACTTAATCATCTGGTGAATTCCTGATAGGATTAAGATTACATTTCTATGGGAAATATAGGGATAAGGTAGAATGTGATTTTTCATTGCTCTAACACCACCTTTCAACAATTTTGAAGGTAAACCCTAGAGCTGGAGTTGAACCAAGAGATGGAGCTGAACCAAGATCAACACAATTGTAAGAACGATTCATCATTCTAGGCAATGACGAATCACGTTCTCTCCTTATTTTTACATTATCTTCAGTTGTGTGATGTGAATTTCCTTTTTGTATTAAGTATTTGATCAAGTAATCAAATTAAGCTACTCTCATGGCTTGTGTGGTACTTTGGTTTTTACAATATGAATAAAACAACATTTCTTACGCAAATTTATGAGTTTTTTTCTTTTACAAACATTTGCATAATAATACTGGAAATTCAAAAGTAATCAAATTTGTACAACAATGAATACCTAGCAGAAAACTTTGAAATTACTGGTGTACCTTTAAATGATGAATGCAATTCGGCTCTACCTATTTTGAGCTGTAGCTAAAAATAGGTAATATCTAGCTCACACAAACCTTGATTAAACTGAGTGGTGATCAAAACCACACACAATGAGTACTTGGAAGGATGAGCTTGTCACCATCAAGAGCCATTAGGCTCAACAACAAGCAAAAGCTCAGGTAAAATTATGGCCTAATTGTAACTGTATTAAATCATGAATGTAAATGATGGTATTCGAGCCACATGAACATCCACATACCCTCCCAACTTGTGCCACACACCCCATGACATTTCAGTCACTCCACATAAGTAATTATGGAGTGGAACCCACCTTGCCACCCACAGATTGACACATCAATCACCACCCTTAATACTGGCAATTTCCTTAATATAACACTCATTAGCCCCTAAATTCGATAGGGTATCCACATCTATGTTACCTTTGCGAATAATATGGTTAATAGTATAATGTTGAAATCATCTAAGTAAATCTATAGTGTCTTCTAACAGTGATCCCAAATGCCAATTCTGTAACTTTCTAGAGTGTAAGGTGTTAACAATAACGATCAAATGCCCCTCAACTACAATGTTTGGTAACTTTAATTATGCACAAAAATTTATGCCAAGATGAGCAACTTGCAACTCCATAGCATTGTTGGTGCCAAAATCCAGAGGTTTTTTCATCTTTCCAACCATTGAGCCTTCCCAATTCCTCACAATGCAGTTAGCTCCAAAGCAACTAGGATTCCCCCTAGACGCCCATCAAAATTAACCTTGTACTAGCCAAAATCAGGAGGTTTCCATTTGAAATTTTTGTGAGCCTCTTGTGATTTGATTACCCCCATCCCAACACATAGAGGAACCTTCAAACCATTCCAATTCTACCTCATAATTACATCCTATCTTGAGAAGTTTGCATTTGACTTGCTTACCCCTTCAATCCTTAAGTTTTTGAACTCTACTATGCTTGCTTCCACCTTGTTCAAAAAGGAAGGGAAGGGTAATTCAATATCTTGGAACATGTGTAGTTCCTTTCCTTCTAATTTTCCCATAAAAGGAGTGAAGGGTACAACCACTAGAGACTAACATACAAAGAGTTCCTACAAAGAATAGGCCAATTTTTAAACATACTCAAGATATCTCAAGGAAAGACATTTCTTAACTACAATTTTGTGCAAAGCTATTTCCAGCACTTGGTAGTGAAGGGGAAATTGAGAAATAAGTGATCCCTAGAGTCTTCCTCAAATTTGCAAAGCATGCATCTAGAAGGACCACAGTAGCCCATTTTCTTAAACCTGTCTATCATCAACACCCTACCTCGAATCACAACCCAATCAAAAATACCCACTTTTGGAAGACAATTGTTGTTACAACACAACATATTGGGTGGATCTAACTCTACTTCCTATTGTTTCACCAAAATTCTATAGCCATCTTGGGCGTTGTAGGTGCCTGAGGCTACACCATTCCATCTTAAAACATCCTGACCTTTCCTTATGTAAATTAGACATCCACTAAGGGCTTCATCGTAAGTCAAGGCAACCTCAATGCTAAGGTCCAATTCCTTAACATCCTTCCAATGCCATTCCAAGCAACCATCCATAATGGAGACAAACATATAATCATTGACTTGACACCCCCATACTTGTTTTTTATATAGTAAAAGATTTCCTTAAAAGCATATTGTCTGCCATCTTACAGTATACACCCCATGAATCCTCCCAAAAAAGTGTCGAATGCCCATCTCTTATGTCCCATGTGAGGAAATTAGAAACTAAGTCCCTACAACTACATATGAAGTTCCAAACCCATGACCCTTTCAGGAGGGAGTGAGAAGTGAAAATGCTTGTTTCCCCTACTTCCAAATACTTGGCTTTCATGATTTTGACCCACTTGAGATTGTTGCAAAGACGACTGTCGTTGCACCAAAAGATCGACCTATCAATGCCCCATATAGCTACTAGATTTATACAATATAAAGATCCATAGGAGGTGGTTAAACCATGTCACAAATCCCAAGCACTGCACTGGACTACACCTACCATAGGAAGAGGAGACCAAGGGTCACACCTTGTAACAATCCGCCCCCTAGTGCAAGTGAGGGGTGACCTCAACTCTGATACCAATTGTTGCAAAGACAGATGTCATTGCACCAAAAGATCAACCTATCAATTCCTTATATAGTTGCTAGATTTATACAAGATCAAGATCCATAGGAGGTGGTTAAACCATGTCATGAAGCCCAAGCGTCGCGCTAGACTACGCCTACCACATGAAGAGGAGACCAAGGGTCACATCTTGCAATAGAGATACTAGTTCGCATAAATATGCCACACCATTTTGGAACCTAGTGCCTTGTTCTGCAAGGTCAAATTATTTAGCCTAGTACTAGGGTATGTACAAGATCATGATGGGCCAAAAAGTGGCGATATGTAAGTGATATGATGGCCCATGTGGCTGATGACTTTTTTTTACCCAAAATTGATGAAATGAAAAGGGTTTTTAAAGGAGATTCTCAACTTCCCACCAATATAAATTATTCTTTACTTTGAATTTAATAGATATTTATTATTCATTTTCTATTTGAATTATGACTAAAGTCCTAATTGATAGGCTGATTGAAAAACATCTATAGCTTTCAAATGGTATCACTTTTTTTGAATCTAAAACATGCATCACATTATATGTTTCACATACTATAGGATTAAAAAAAATGAATTTTATGAAGTTTTGACCAAGTTAAGGTGGTAAGACATACAATTTTTTATATTTTTTAAAAGTTGTAATAAAAAAATCATAATTAATTATTTACTTGGAAAAAAATTACAAAAAAATATGCATCACATCAATACATGATTCCTCTACTTATATCTGAAATCTTATAAAAAAATATTATCATTTTATTGTGGTTAGGGTGGTCAGACAGACACCTACTTATTTTTCCGTGAAATTTAAGTACTACTGCATTGAAATTTCAAATTTTCACCAAATAGATTTTTTTAAAAATAAATCTAGTAGTTTAAAAACTATATTCAATTTGCTATAGATTTTATTCTTACATACTTTTGAAATAATATAGATAACTTATTCAAATTTTTATGTCAAGTTGCCTAACTCTAATTTTTTTGAATTTTTCACCACTTAAAGGCCTATTTTTTTCATGATGATCCTACACATACCCACTAGCCACCTCCTATGATTTGCATATCCTTTCCCAGCTAATTAGCAAAAGTTTCCTCTGCTTAGAGTTTCCTTGCCAATTTTTTTTTATCTTCTTGTTGATTTTGTTACCCACATTGCATGAGAGAGGTAGGAAAGAAAGCATGTATATAGGCAAGGCCGCAATGACTACTTTTATCATTGTTCATCTTCGGACCCAAGAGAACCACCTCCCTTTCTAGGTGGCGAGTTTTTTTTCCACTTTTGAGATTAGTGGATCCCAAATCTTTCCTGGTTGAATTCCTGTTGCTAATGGAAAACCCAAATATTTGCACAATAATTTTCCCTTCTTAAACTTGAGTATTTGAAAAATTTGCTTTTCATATATAGGATTAGTAAAGAAGAAAAAAGCTTCATATTTTTATCTAGCCTTACCTCTTGACTAGAGGCTGCAGAGTAGTCTGAAAGGATTTTTTTGAAGAGCCTTCCTTCCCCAGTCCCGATATGACCAAATAGCATGGTATCATCAGTGAATTTTTGATGCGTTGCTGTAGCCAACCCACTTGTAATTTGAATTCCTTTGAACTTACCAAGCTCGGTAGCTCAGGAGATTGATCTACCTAATTCCTCCACCAAGATGATAAATAGGAATGGAGAGAGTGGACCCCTTTTCCCAAGGCTTCTAGAGGCTCCAAAGAAACCTTCAGGAATACGATTTGCCAATACTGAAAATTTTGGGCATGCTATCCAGTTGAAGATCCAATCAAGCCATAGAGTATTGAAGCCAAATGCATCAAGTACTTTGAATAAAAATCTCCAATTGACCTTATCATAAGCCTTCTTTATGTCAAGCTTCAATAACATAGATTGCTTCCTTGTTTTCATTATAGAATGAATAGCTTCTTGAGCTATAATCACCCCAAATGTCGAGTATATTTTAATAAGAAAAAGAAAAAATATATTTAGGGGAAGTGACCAAGGGTTGACCCCAAGGACGACTCATGGTCTCCTTGTATAGGCCGCCAATGGGCGGCTCGTCGGGAACCCATGAGGTAATGTTTGCCCTCTATAATATAACCCAATCACCATTTATTTTACACCTTGCCCTATTTTCTATTTTGGACCTACAACTGATAGGAAATTGGGGTATACATGGGATCAAATTTTCATATTAACTATTTTTTTTATAGTTTCTGAAATAAATTGCATTTATTAACATACAATTAAATATTTATTTTTACTATATTTTACAGTTAAAATCTTCAAATATAGATACGTGACCATCAAATCTAAGCCCTGATTATCTAATGAATGAAAAAAAAAGAAAAAAAAAAAAACTACATTTAATTAGAAAACTAATTTTATTTCTAAAAAAAAATTAGAAAGTTGAGGAATAAAGAATTTAAAAAATCAGTTTTAAATAGTAATTTTCTTCCTTTATTCCAAGTAACCTTAAAACATGATATTTTTTAAAGTTTATGGATTCACATTTCTTTTTTTGGTGATTTAGAAGGACTAAAATTTAATTAATATTTTAAGAGAACTTAAATGAAAATAATTTAGAAGAAAAAGAAAATGTGATTGCTTAATTTATGGTAGTGAGTGCAAATTTTTAATAAATGATACTTTTTGGTTTTAGTAATTAAAAAAAAAAAAACCTTAAATTAAGCAAGATTAGTTTTCTAAGTGTTCTATTTAACTTCTTTTGGGGGGTTAAACTAATTATTTGGATTATGATCTAATAAGTTGGAATACCAATGATTAACTATGAGTATCTTAGTTAAGATACTAATTAAAGTTGAACTCATGTTAATTTATTATAAGTCAAAAAATCAAGTACACGAATAACTATTCTTTTGTAATAATATTTGATATTATGTGCACTCAATAGGTCTTATAGGCATCATGTAAATAATTTAGGAATGTACTTTCTTTTAAGGGGTTTTATTTAGGTAAATGGGTTTTCTATATGTTCTCTTGGTAATAATATTTTTAGTACTAGAAGTGAGGGTAATAATTAATATAAATATTGTGAGTGGCATAATCATTAAATTGGATTATTAATTAAGGTGGTATTATGAAATAAAATATTAATATTGAGTATTAAGATAATATTATTATAATCGTAAGAAAATAATAGTGTCAATATTAATAATTTTAGTGAATATAAATATTAAAAAGGAATGGTAGGATAATGGTAATTATGATACTAATATAAGCATTATAAAATCATTGTTAGGGGTATTGAATTTTTTCCTTATCTTTAGTATGTTGCTATCGTCATGTGCGGTTGAACAATTAGTAGTGATTATACGTATGTGTTTTAAAAAAATTGATGGTTGTGTAAAAATTTGGTGCATGACACTCTTAGAGTGAGAATTCCCACATGAATCATAGGTGTTTCATGCTATGAAACTTACAAATCATGCGGTTTCATCCACAAGTTGTAATCCTCCATGGTTTTTTTTTCATAAAAGATAATTGAAGAACAAAGTGTTCCTACAATGTGAAAAGATAGAATGAATGGGAAAAGGGATCCACCATAATTTGTTGAATGAACAAGAAAACTTAGAGGGGGGATGAATCATTTGTAGTAAATTAAAACTTCAAAACCATCAACAATAATCAGGTCCGCATGCATTCATTAAACCCTTATTTTGTTAAAGTGATTAAACATGAAATGTAGATAATAGAAACTGAAATAACAACACCATATACAAGAGAACACCATATTTACATGGAAAACCTTATAAGGGAAAAACCACAGTGAGGATTAGCTCACAATATAAGTAATTGCAAAACTCGTACAAGGGATCACTTCTAGAATAGGAAACACTATCCAAAAAGGCTCACAACCAAGGCTCACTACAACAAAAATAAATACAAGAAGATATAAGAGAAATGTTACACATAGAACACTTTCTCAATGCAACAAGGAATCCACCACAATGCTCCAACAATCTCATAGTATTGCATGAAATATTTTAGATATATTCAACTCACTGCCTTCAAGAATCCAAACACTTGAAATTCACATTGCTCTGCTCAAATTCACTTCACAAATCACTCACATCGATCTCGCATCTATCTTTCTTCTCTATTACATCTCACAACATCACCACTCTTACTTATATCAATGCCAACTTTGAAAAGCTTCTCCAATATCGACAACTATCTGTTATACTTACATATTCAAAATAGGTTGGCACCTAAACATTCCCACAATGGATAGGAACAAAGGTGACCCAAAAAAATCCTTAATTAGGACCCACATAGATCCCAACACACCTAAACACATTTCCATAAAATTCACATGTAGTGTTAACACAAGTTCGAGTAATACATGTGTTATACACCATAAACATTGAGTACACGCTTCCTTAAATCAATTTGAAACTTCCAAACAACAAAATTCACTTGAACACAATCTAGAGTAATCCACAAACTATTTGAGATTCATCAAACACTTCATCCAAACTTGCATCATGTAAATACTTCAACTTAGAACAACTAATAAACCTTGTTCACACACTGACAAATGAAACTCACTCTATACTTTACCAAATCAAGTAAAACCTTGAATACTAAAAGATACAAACATTATAAGAAACTTATGAAATCCACACCTGAAGCCAAACAGCAAAGAAATGTGGAGAAAATATATTTCTCTCGACCCACAAAAAACATTAATGACAAACTGTTTCACACATTGGTGAAAATATCTCACACTGTACAACAATCTAGAAACCTATATTTTGAATATAGCAACCGGGGTAGGTGCAAAAAGATGGGTGGAAAATTTGTGGCCAATTTTTTTAAAAAAAATTGAAAGCTCATAA
>VDFB02373365.1:316357454-316429389 GCA_007258455.2 Sequoia sempervirens
CTTATGCTAGTGTTGTTGGTATTTTAATGTATGCAATGGTTTGCACTAGATTGGATATAGCCTACAATGGGAGTACTAAGTAGGTTCATGTCTAACCCTGGTAAAGAGCATTGGACTTTTGTTAAGAGGGTGTTTAGATATTTATGTGGTACTTCAGATTATTGTTTGATTTATCATGGTACTAATGATGTGGTCAATTCATGGCACATACAAGGGTTTTTTGATGTTGATTGGGAAGGTTAATTGGATAGTCAAAGGTCCATTAGTGGCTATGTATTTACTTTGTTTGGAGTAGTAGTGAGTTGGATGAGTAAGAGAGCCTATAGTTGTTGTGTCCACCATTGAAGTTGAGTATATGGCTGTTACACATGCCTCTAAGGAGGCGGTATGGTTATAGAGACTTTTTAATGGCATTGGTTTTGATTATAGGATGGTGAGGATTGGATGTGACAGTCAAAGTGCTATTTGTTTGGCCAAAAATCATATGTATCATGCTCGTACTAAGCATGTTGATGATCAGTATCACTTTATGCAAGAGATGGTTGAGAATAGTAAGGACTTGATTGATAAGCTTGACACTTTAAATAATGTTGCAAGTTCTCTCACGGAGCCAATGACCACAAATAAGTTATCTTGGTGTAGAAGGTTATGGGAATTGATCACTATACGTAATTTATTATTATATATCTTAGATGCAATTTCAATATATAATGTAAAGTGGGAGTGTTAACCCATTTTATCCTTTGGTCTAAATAGGTCACACCAAGTTGCTCATGATTGTTACTGAGTTGCTAGTTTATCCCAAGGAAATAAAATGCTTTAAAGAGTTTTAGTTTTTATCAAAATATTTTAATGCATTGACTTAGTCAAAGCCACATTGATCAACCTTTGGAGGGAAGATTTGAAGTGAAAAGAGTTCAAGTCTCTTTGACTAGTTTGACCTTTAGGGTTCTTATTTTTCATGTTGCCTCCACATATTTTGTAGCCTACAATGGTGGTCCAAGCTTTTATGGGAGCATATAAAGTTGTTTCAAGCTTGTTCAAATGGTCATAAGGGAGGTTAGAGTCATTATCATGCCTCAATCCAACACCATGCATGTGGGAGAAAAGAGAAATGCCAGAACTTAAGAGAGCTTGCAAGAAATCAAGTTGATTGGTTTTGTAGCATGAAGAGTGGATGAAACTAAGTCATGTGCATATTTTAATGCTTAGCCTGAGTCAAGCAAAGATATACAACATATTATTGCAGTTTTGAAGTGGAAGTTCTAGAAAACATGAGCATAGTAGATGGATTATACAAATATTGAGTAGTGGAACAATTGAAAGTGACAAAGAGTGTAGTCTTGTTTTAAAATTTTCTTTCTCAAATGTGATTAGGAAGCTAACAAACTAAGATAAAGTTGAGCCTTCTTTTATCTGACCCAGTCTAGATGTTGGAGAAAGGTATGTTGTTGTTCACAATCAAAATATTTTGTACAGTATCAGGGGTGAATCTTGTTGATGTATGTAGTTTCTCTTGTCATTCCATCTGGTGTTGGAGTATTTTAGTGCTTTGCAGTACTGGTCAATTAGTGTGGAACTGGCCTGGTGTTGCTAAAATTTAGGGTCTTGTGCCTGCAAATTCATTTTTATCATGGATACCTGGGTTAGTTTCCTTTTCATTTGACCACTCTTAAATGATGACTCCACTTTTCTAAATGGTAAATGAAGCTATTATGTACAAATATTTGTCTCATAAAGTGTATGCTATTGAAACAAGTTCAATGCAAAATGTATATCATGCATATATGACATATTATTATGGATTTGTCAACGACTTCTTTCACATAACTATCTTCACAATCTAGTGCACACAGTTCAAACATAATGAATGGTCATCTATTACTTCCATCTTCCTACATGCTTGTAAATATGTTCCAGTATCATGCGTGGAAGAAAGATGGTTGCTCAAGAAGACATTTCTTCATTAGATGTGGTTACAAAACATTGTTGTGATTTATTTTTTGAGATTATTTGGTCCATGAGAGTGTCGTTGACTCAGAGGATCCTAAGATGTATGTGAAGGTAGTCTATCTAATTATTTTGGCTAAAAAATGGGTTTTATCTAATAGTGGATAGGTGAACAAAGATGGAAAATGAGTTAATGGTTTCTAAAGACCGTGGTGTCGCATTGATGAATTTGTCAAGATGAGTGATAATGCTTCTAATATGTTACATGAATAGTTGGAGCAGAAAATAGTGTCAATTGTAAAGGTAGGGTTCTATAGACATTGTCACAACGATCTCAATCAACAGTGAAGGGATGAAGTATATGTAGTGGGCTTGGGCATTCAGTCAACTGTTAGCAGCAGCAAGCCCTCATAAACGTGGCTTTGATGAGAGGAAGATAGAGTTGCATGTATTCTACCATAAACATTTGTTTGATGCCACCAAAGTTCATAGAGAAGCATCAGAATGTGAAGAGGAGCAAAGCCAATAGAGATTGGATAGAGCATGCCAACTTGTCTTGGCTAATGAGGCAAAAAAAAAGGAAAATAGCCTCAAGAGGCTAAAATTGATGCTTAAGAATGATGATTTTCTCAAAATACATAAGCGCCATGATGCTTGTATCAATAATTCTCTACAATAATTTTCTAGGGTATCCAAAGAAGTATAGCGATGTAGGCTTCTAATAAACTCAAACACGGTTGAAGAAAAGCTATGGTAGATGTAGTCAAGTGTTTAACCTTCTAGAGAGAATGAGTTGCAGCTAAGTTGTATCATAATAGAGAAGAGGGATAAAATTTTCATAAGATAAAGTTATAGTCATGCACCCTACATTTGTTGTGTTCTCAACATCCTTGTGTTACAGGAGGAATCCAAAAAATGTGATTATGGAAGATAGATTTAAGTATGCAGTAGGATAATCATGTTTACTTGCAGAAGTTATCCATAGTTGATAAAAATAAAAGTGGACAACACATACATATGTGAATGCAATATGGAAGTAGAAAACAAAGCTCCAAGGAAATTTTCTAGGGTAGTTTATCAATTTTATGATGGTCAAGGAATTTGGCATATTTAATATATAGGTATGCATATAACAATAGCAGTGTCAATAGGGATACACATTTGCAAGTTGTTCCTATAGTCCTCTATGATGAAACTGATATTTTGCAAGAGGAATGCCCCTAAATTTGATGGATTACTTCTAAATGTGATTATGTACAGGATATGTATTATGGAAAGAGGAGTAAAATCTCCAAGAGGTAATCATTCAGACTATGGTCTTGTTGATGGCATGAGTATTTTCTATGAAGGAAAAGGTAGAATTTGTTTTGCTTACTGAAGTAAACATATTCTATGGTAATATGAATCTCAACACAATAGAGATGACAATTTTTTGGAAAATGATAGCATGAGCAAGGTAATGTTATAGCAATGAGTTTCCATCATAAGTCACAAACCTAAGTATGAAGGCATTCATGAGCAAATCTTTGGAAGGGACAACTTGGAGCTTTTGGCAAGGTCTAGAATGAAATGATGCTGATGAAGATGAGTCAACATTTTAAGTTTCTTGTGGCATGTCAAATGTCGAATACCTTAGATTGGGATTCAAAAGAGTATGTGATAGTAGATAAATAGTGGTTTCTATATAGCAAGGGAAGTCACAATCAATAAATTATATTCAATGTTCAAGAATAGTGATGAGGAGCAGTAACAAAATGTAGTCATTATGAAATGAGCATAGGTGACAGTCATGGAAACTTGAAATGTTCATGGTATTTAGGTCCCAAATGGATAGTGATTGTAGAGTCACAACCCAAGACATAAGACTCTTCATCCACAATTTGTGCATAAATTAACAAGTAAGTGACAAAAAATTGAGTCCCTTTAAGGGGGCTATGGGTTCTTACCTCCAGACAGCTGTAAGTTTTGGAAAACACAATGCAAGCATAAGGGTTAGTGATGGGTATGTGCAAGATCATGATGGGCCAAAAAGTGGTGATATTATGGATATGTGTAGGGTATGTGGTTGATGACTTTTTTTTACCCAAAATTGATGAAACAAAAAGGGTTTTTAAAGGAAATTCTCAGCTTTCCACCAATATGAATTATGCTTTACTTTGAATTTAATAAATAATTATTATCATTTTATTGTGGTTAGGGTGGTCAGACACACACCTACTTCTTATTTTTCCCTAAAATTTAAGTACTACTGCATTGAAATTTCAAATTTTCACCAAATAGATTTTTTTTTTTTCAGTAAACCTAGTAGTTCAGAAACTAGATTCAATTTTCTACAAATTCTAATATTACATATTTTTCAAATAATATAGATAAATTATTCAAATTTTTATTTAAAGTTGCTAACTCTGATTTTTCTAAATTTTTGCCACTTAAGGGTCTATTTTTCCCATGATGATCCTCCACATACCCTGATGCAAAGCATTCATGACCGTGGGCAACAATCAAAGGAAATGAAGGCATGGTGAGTAGGGAGACTGAACTATGTGACAATGGTACTTTCAAAAGGATGTTTACATTGACAAAGGTTCGATGAAGGAGTAGATTGCAAACCACAATCCAGTGCTAGGAATGCAAATTTGTTGTTGATGCATCTAGAGAAATTCAAGGATACAAAGTAGTGACAAAGTGATAGTGTCTCTTAATGGTATTAGTTCAATGCCAGCACTGTAATATCTCAATCTCTCTCATAATTCCTTTGAAGGTTTGATGCAAGATGTACATGGGAAGCTATGAAATTTTGAATATGTTAATCTTTCTTTTAATTTGTTGTTAGAAAGGTACTTAGTGCCAGGGTTAAAGAGTGAAATAATAACAAATGAACTAATAGAAGCACAGTCAAAGATACAGGGACAAAAGTGATAAAATATATAGGATAGACTAGAAAAATGACAGTATTTTGTGCAACAAAGACTAAGATCAGCATTAAAGAAGTTTTAGGACATAAGACATGTGTCTTTCCCTAAGAGGTTTTTGACCATTTCAACTATTCCTCACATGACCTATAAGCATGGGATAAGAAGTTGCAGTAGTTGAGTAGGATTAATGGCCATTCATGAGTAGTTGAAGGACATCTACCAGTGGTTTGTTGGATTGTGCAACAAATTGATAGCATCTAGGGGGCAGTTTGACCTAGTTTTGGATCAGCTACAAGCTTTTAGGAGTTGTTTAAGGTGTTTTGATGATAGAAGAGGTCAAGGAAGGAATTTTTCAACACTCAAACAACCTTTTGGAGCAGTTTGAGGGGCTAAAAAGTAGGGGAAAAGGTTTTGGACAACCAAAGGAAGATTGACTCAGCCCAACTCAACTTCTTTCTCAAGCACATGTCCTTTGTTGTAGCAAGTTGTTACACAGCTATAAGGTTCATCTTTTAGGCCTTTTTTTAGTGAGTTCTTTCTATTTACCAACTGCATATTATAACTTTTATGAGTTCTTTCAAGCATGAACAGTATTGTAAATCATTTTCAAACTTATACAAGTTGTAAAAAACACCTTTTATCAATAAAATTAAGTTGATTTTACCTTCTCAAAGCTAATTTCATTGTGTGTAAAGTGAAGATTGATGAATGTACTTGTGAAATCTTGTGTGCTTCCTCTTATGTATGTCTCTTTTAGCACCTTTAGGCAAGATAGATCATATCTTCTATGCAGGTCATATGACTGTGTCAAGGATAGAAGCAACAACAAGTTGTGAAATATTCTTTCCTTCTTGAGTTGAGTGTCCCACCTTTCTATGAAACACTTATGCATAGGTATGATGAAATTTTGAGTTGTTTTATGCTACAACTGAATAATTGAGCAATTTTGTGTGTCAAACAACAAGTTATAGGTCTGAGAAAACAATTTGGTGCATCACCTAGTTAGTTGTAGTTAATCATTTTTAGGCATTTTGAAGTTATTTCCAATCTTCTTCTTAGCATTTTCCTTCAAAATAAGTAGGATTGATCAAGTTCTAGGTGATCAAGCAAGAGGAACCAGCCTTCTCGAGAGGTTCATTCCAAGCTTTAGGCAACCCACAGGCCTAGGAATGCTCCCATGTATCAACAGGTAGTTGAGTTGATAGCTTAGCTTCAAGTGCTTACTTTGTTGATAACAATTAGTAAGAAGTGAAGAATGGTTATATGGATTGTCCATCAAAATCAAGATTGATGTATGATTGATAGTATTTGAGCTTTTAGTAATGCACATTTTATCTTCATAGAGCATTTTATATGTGATAAGCGGATGTATGCACTCTAAAGCATAAATTGTGATGACAACTTTTTTTTTTTGCCTAAAGATTATGATATATGGATAAGTAGATATGTGTACACCAAGTTGAGAAAAACCTTCGTGACGTTAGTATCCATTTGTCAAAGATTCAGACACATCAGATAAGGAGTTCCTAGATTCGTACTAATAATAATAGAACCTTGTTGGAATATGTGAGGAAGTAACCATACATCATGTTAATCTTGATGCAAGAAATCATTAGTTGATATTTAACATGGATAAAATGTTTTGACTATGCCAAATGGAACCCAAATCACACGCAAAGAACTTAGTTTTCCCAGTCATATTATCAAGATAAACCACAAATAGAAATCAACAAAAAATATGTAATGATTCATTATCACTTCTCTAATCACTTGTGGATATCATCGAGTAGCATAAGACCATGGCATGAGATAAATTAGATAAAAAGATAAGACTAACTAGACCAAACAAGTCAATAGCCATTTATGTTGAGAAAATGTGTCTCAACCTTGCAATTACATAAGGTATTGTTCATCTGATGATAACGGGGGTGGGCGGGTGGGTGGGTGTGGGGGGGATCCCCCCATGAGGGGTCCGGGGGGATCATTCCCCCTAGTTGGTGGTCTAGGGGGCAATGCACCCTGGTAGGGGCTTAGGGGCAGTGCCCCCAAAAGCCAAATTTTATATACGCTTTATTATTGTAAATTTGGACCATTCATCATTATGTCTCATATCATATGGCCAATATTTTATTAGATTGACTTGCCCTAGAAGGAAACCCTATTTTATGACAGTGTTGTATTACGACTGTGTATTACAATGTATTTTGTGTCCGATAGCGACTATGTTGCCTCTAGATCTTTGAGTGGTGATACTCCTGTGAGAAGCTTGCTCTGCAAGTCTATTATAATCTTTTTGATTTTTGAATAATATATTGGATGAATTTTGTATTGTGGGGTTTTTCTCTTGAAAGGGTTTTCCCCACGTAAATCACTATGTTGTGGTATGCATGATATTTATGTCTATTTTTGTTTAAGTTTTTGTAACTGTTAAAGATTTGTAAGTTTTTTGCATTATTCTCCTCTCAAGATTAGTGTAGGAAGTTGTTCTAATACCTTACCTTCCTTACAAGTGGCATCAGAGTTTGGCCACCTTTGGTTTTAGTTGTGGGTTGTTGGTTTTTTTGAACTAATCCAAAGTTGAGTGGGAGCTTCTACAGAAGACAATTTGTAATCTTGTTGCAAGAATTTTCAGATGGCAAGCTCATTAGGGAGAATAAAGGTGGATAATTTTTTTGGAAATAATTTTGAAATGTGGAAGCTAAAGATGGAGGCTCTGTTAATAGATTGAGATATATGGGATGTTGTTGATGAGAATGTTTCAAGGCCTGCAAATCCTACTCAGGTTGCTCTATGCATCATAAAGCCAAGGGTCTAATTAGATTGTGCTTAGTAGACTTTATTTTAATCAATTTCCATGAAGAGACCTCTGCACAAAAACTATGGAAGAAGCTTGGTGAGATGTATCAAGCCAAATCTTTAGTGAACAATATTTTCTTGAGGAAGAAATTGTATTCCTTAAGAATGGAAGAGGGTGGATGAATTATAGACCACCTAGAAGCATTCAATATGCTAATGGCTTAATTGGAATCATTTGGTGTCAAAATGGATGAGGAAGAGAGATGTCAGATCCTACTTTGTTCTTTGCCTAATTCATGGGATTCTCTTGTTATGGATATTGGGAGTACTTCTATTATATTGAAGATTGAAGATGAGTACTGTTACAAAGCTAGTTGAATATCAGAAACCAACGTAGGGAAAGATCATAGTTGGAATGCATAGACCTACTTTTTCATGGTCATCTGTAGCCCTGAACTTATGGAAAGAGATGCAGGAAAAAGAAAAAGAATGGAGAAGAGAAAAATGCAAGCTATAGGAAGAGATTGATAAGAAGAATAAGGAAATTGAGGGAAAGAATGCAAAAATTACTACATTGCAAGAAAAGGTAAGCAACGTGGTGACCCTAGTACTACAAATTCTAGAATGTAGAACTCCTCCATAGGTGTATGCATTACATTTGAAAGAGCGTTATCTTTCTTTTAGATTGTCAAAGGTTATTTTTGGTTTAAGCCCTTCCATTGAAACCCCTCAAATGAATTCTTTCAAGCTTATCAATCCTCTCCTGTAGAAGTTAAAAATTTCCTGTGTGAATTGTATCTGCATAATTATGTTGTTCCTAATGATCATGAATGGAATCCATTGTTGTACATTGGGGATTTTCATTTGAGAGCATTGATGTCATGGATTCAAAATGAAAACAGTTGGGGAGAACAATTCAAAGCATACAGAGAAAAGGAGCTTTGTACACCCCTATTTATAAGAGTTGAATCAAGTAATCCTGCAGAAATCTTTAACACATGGCACAAGTTTTTTTACAGGCCATCATACAAATAGAGGATCATGCCTTTTAGAGAGGAAGCATACAGGTAATATGAGCAGGTAGTTGCTACTATAAGAACAGTATTGGGATACTTGTCACAAAGGTGGAATGAACTACCAAATCAATTAAAACAAGTTGAACCCACTCTCTACAGAATTATCGTGCAGCTTGTAAAATGAGCATTAGGTACATGCACCTTGGAAGAACAAGGTAGCAATATCAACTTCCATTGATATTCCAACCACCTATTTTGTTGTGGCCAGTGCCTGACTACAAAACTTTTTAGTATGATATAAATGTAGAAAGGCCAAGGTGGGGCAGATTGGAAAGTAAGCATGGGTTCTACTAGGATCCAAACTCAGATACTGCAGAAAATGATAAGGGGTAGACAAAAGTTGTTGATTTTAGGGCTATAGTGAGACAAAGGAGTTAAGTTCCCTTTGTTGAAGGACTAGCAAAACATTAGGTTGGGGGGAGATGATGAGTCCAAATAATGGCTCAGTTTTGTTAGGTTTTTATCATATGTTTGTTAGTGTTGCTATGGGTTTTAGTACCTAGTTACCAATACTTTCTATGTTATTTACCTTAACTTATTAATATTGGACATGAACTTATTCTTATAACCTTTAATGGTATTAACCTGCTATGTGATATATTTATATTAATTTTGCATGTGATTGAATGAATGTTATTCTAAGGTGATTATCAATATACAATTGCTCGTGCACGCTAATGTCATAATGCAAGTTTAGATAAAGATGCAAATATAAATGGAGCTTGCAAGGTGGAAGGAGTTCATGCCAAAATTGTCGATTGTTGAAGAAGTCAAAAGAAAATGGACATTAATGAAGTCTGCGGTTGGAAACTTCCAACTCATGTGGAAGTTGGCTTTAATGACCTTTTCTATTAGTTGAGTAGATATAGGAGGTGTTGTTATGCTAAATCTGCGTTGAGGCAAGACTGGTTTGACCAAATCCTACACATGCATAACCTCCTTCCTCTTTTCATGATTTCAATAAATGGCATCCTCCTAATGTGTTGGAGTCGACTACCTTATTAGTTAAGTTAGGAGATTTCTTTCTATAAATAATAATCAGATGCTCCTTCTCAGAAGGTTGAATGTTCTGATATTGTACTTGCATTTTCAGTTTTCAAGAAAAACAGTTATGTTGCTGCTACTATGTAATCATGTTTTCAATGAATAAAATGATACTTTAATTTGCTACATCAGAGTTAGTTTCAAGGGAAACTCACCCAAGGGGGCACTTGGTGAGAATTCCATCCATTCAGTTCAGTCATCACTTTTCTATTCAGCAAATAGTTATGGTTTTAACAATTGTCTGTTCCTACAACCACTGGAATTTCATTGTGTTTGTTCCTACAACCAAGGCAGACAGAGTAACTTCCTATCTCTTTGCTAAGATTTCTATTTATTTCATGCATTTCAGTTCACTTTAGTTGTTGGTTTATGCTTAGTGCTTATGTTACTCCCTTTCAAGCAATTTACTTTCAGCACCATTTCCTTTCTAGTCATAGGATGAGGATGACTACAGTTGAGCCCTAGTGCACATATAGTGCTGACCCATTTCAAGTTCACATCCCTGGGTTGATGATGAAATGAACCTTCATGATGAACAAGATAGCTACTCAGTGCAGATATCCAATCTCTGAGTTGCAGCTTTAAGGGCTTAGTTATTGAACCATTAGAGGAGGCCAACATGTCTCATCCTAATTGGCTATGCCGATATCATAGAGTTTATATAAAGTATAATAATATGTGATGACAAATGTGTTTAAATATATTTCTCACATTTTATTTAGATGTAAGGATAGGGAAATGGGGTCAGTGGATCATATGGCATATGCATAACAACTCATAATTCTAGAGTTTAAAATAAAATAACTCTCAAGTAAATAAAGTATCTTTTGTTAACATTTTTTATATAGTTATATTTTATATATATATAAAGAATAGAGAGGAAAAAATGAATGGAATAATGAACATGGTAGCATACACACGCTCCCAAGCCTTCATTGCTCACTTAGAATCAGTGGGCAAGACATTCATCGAGAGGCGTGTTGCAAGCAACAGCCTCAGTATTCACGCTCTGACCTGAGAGCCTTATTTCATCTAGATTTGTGTGCTTGTCTAAGTTTGATACGCAGATCAAGTAGTACAACCTTTAGAACAGATCCTGTTCAAGTAAGGTTGTTATATAGTTATATTTAAGATATCTATATTATAAATATGGGCAGAGATTCAAGGAGAGTTTATAGAAGTCATACATAAAAAAATTGTTTACACTAATAACCATGTGAACACTAATTCCCAACAATCTACAATAATTTTGTTTACTTTAGATCTATTTTATTTATTTTAGAGTTATTGTATTTTACTTTAGAAATTTTAAATATATGTTAACTATGTTTTGGTTTTTATTTACATAGTCAAGAAATGATCTTGTGTGCCTTGTTGCCACTATAGGACCTCTTGACATGATAATTATTAAAGATTATTATTTTTACTTAGTACCTCAAGTTTTTTCCTTGTCTTGAGCTAGGTGAGACCAAAGATAGGGGACTTCATCCTTGGCATGAATGCTTAACATCAACACAATAGTCCAAACTCGTAAGCTCAACAACCCTATAAGCTTAGTGGCCTCGTGAGGCATTTGAATTTAGAAGGGTGAATGATTTAAACCCATGATCTCAATGATCCACCAGTGGCTCAAAATTTGTAAGCTCAATAGCCCAATGAGGGTTTGAACCTTGGTGGCCAGGACAACACCACCATAATTTAACCACCATATTGTGCCATGAACGCCATTCAAAATTTAATTTAATTGTTGTAATTATATTTAATAAATATTTGTTTCAATTTTATTTAAGAAATATTTATTTTAACAATCAAACTTAACTTTAACTATATTAGTGGTGATTAATTTGATGAAAATGCTATATCCTGATCACTCTCAATGATCAACATAAAGATAATACAAAATTACATATGAATCAATTCACCATTTAGAATAAATTCCTTTCCTTGTACACATGTTTAGATGTTGTTCCCTCAATCAAATCTAAGTTTGTAAAAATATTACTATAGAAACTTTTCATCCATGATCAATAATCCAACCACAATATAAAGCCACTAAACTCACTATAAACCTTCAAAAACACTATGAATGTCATCCATGCAATTTTTTTACAAACTAAAGGAAAATACTAGCTACTATGTGGCAAAATAAATAGCTATAACAAACTAATGTAATTCATGCTACATTATCTCACACTTATGCTCTCTACTTCCTTCTATCTAGAGGGATATGTTTGCTTACTGCTTCTTCGTTCTTCTCTTAGGATTGAAAAAGATCCCTCTCCTTTTAATTTATAAAATATCATTTTTCTCAATTTATTAGTGGAGTTGAATGACTCACAATGAGTCCACTAATGATTGAGTCATGATGACTATAAGACCCATAATACTTTCTAAAGATGAGATTGAAATCCTATCTTCCTATTTTAGTACTTTTTGTAAGGCAAGGGACTGTCACATTCAATTTTTCTTAACAACCAAATTAATAATTGTACCTCTTACCAAATTAAAAACTATTTTTTTATGGACAACAAATATTTATCTTTTCTAAAGTTAAGATACACTAAGATGCACATTTTTTAACAAAAATATCTTTAAAAGGAATTATTGCCAATATGATTGGCTGAAATTATTTGACTCATTTTTGTAACCTTCATGTCATTCAAAAATGAATACTTAAAAAATAATAAAATATTAAAAAATTAAATACATTGTGTACTATCTGATATGATGACATTTATGGTGAAAGATTTTTCCTTTGTCATATGATTTATCTATCTATTCATATCCGCAATCAGTGGAATGCCTAATACGCTTTTGTATTAAAAGTAATTTTTGTAGCCTTTTAAAGCTAACACTACACACTTCATCTACCTGTGCTCTCATTTATTCTCTTATGAAGATGGAGAAAAGTAATGGTACGATGGTATTTTACATTATTTGTACCTACATACAGTAGGTAACTATCCCATCACATTTACTTTAACAAGTAGATTAATGTATGTACTTATTAACCAATTGACTATCAAAATTTTAAAATAATAAAAGATTAAAAATGTATATAATGTATTAAATTTAGTTGTTTGTTGCCTAAAAAGTTGTTAATTTACACTACCATACTTGTTTTCATTTATGTTGCAATTTGATTATATAGCAAAATAACTGTCATGTCTCTTCAATCAACAAATAAAGGGTGATGTAAACATTCTTGTCATACAGTGATCAAAAATAGGCAAATAGAATCCTTATACCCTTTCCACTCCTATATCTTTGTGATTTTAGATTTATTTAATGGTAGGATATATTACTCAAGAATGGTAGGATATATTAATTAATAATTAATAATATTATTATTTAAATTATATTTAATATTAATGATAACATATTATCTGTTAAATAATATTAAATATATTATATAATATTAAATATAATTTGAATAAGTACTAGAAACTAGAACTTACACCATTTGATTCTACTACTACTACATCCACATCTCATCCATATTGGCACCCTCATTACATAGATAGAGGACGTTCTCCTTATCAAGACAAAACATGACGTTTTTATCACCAAGCTTTTGGTATGACAGTATAATTGTTCCCAAACTGATAACAAAGATGTGTGGATGGTAGAATCCTAGATCAGTACTCATTATCAGGTTGTATGCCCAAATTGATTATTTGATTATGTAGACTATAAACATTTAAGATGTTGTTTGATAGTTTCCTCAATAGTGCAGTTGTTTGATTCCCATGATAAATACTTTTATAATTGATTAATTGGAAATCGTCTCTTCTAAACAATTTCATATGGAAACTTTTATTAGTTGCTTCACTTCTATTTGTTGTAGAAAATCATTTTTTCTAATTTAAAATAGAGGGTTTTATACTATGCAACATTTAACATCATTTAGAGAAGAATAACACCATATTGGTACAACAATGAAAAACTATTGATCCATTGAAAAAAATCAATACAAGTGTTACAATGTTATAGTATTTTTAACAATGTTGCTCAGTATATTATTTGTTTCCTAAATAAAAATATACTATTCCAGGTACATGTAGAAGAGTAAACTAAAAAAAATGCATTAGACTTGTATTATATTGAAAAAAATTCAGCTCATAGAACATGGAAAAAACACAACTTAGATGTTTGTACAAACAAAAATTACATGAGAAAAAAGAAGTGTTGGTAGCTTCCTAAGCAAAACAACAACATACAGTCTTTCCAAGGATACAATCGCATAAAGAAGAACCCAACAGAGTAGCCAAAAAGGAGAAATACTTTCACAATAAAGAAAAAAATTTCTCATATCCAGACCTATGGAGATGAAAGAGCATATTATCAATAACTATCCTTTTTAATTTACAACTATCGAACATGCAAATAAAACTAGTGTAGGTTCATGCAACTATGTGTAGGAGGAGTTGTTTATAAAATAAGTGTTATAATGTTTGCAAGACAGTTGTAAAAAAAGTGAACAAACAATGAATGGTGGAGGGTGCTACATGTCAAAAATGATTCGGTGGTTGATTAAGCATTAAAACTTTCTCTATTGTGTGTGAGCATCCTAAAAGATACATGTTGGAATAATAGATAATAACATGTGATTTTTTGGAGTACTTATTAAGACTTATACCAACACTTGCAACAATTAACTTACTTGTGGAAAATATTGAATTGTCTAGCATTTGAAAAATGGTTCATCCTTGGTTGGCTGAGACAATATATCATTAAAAAGGAAATTGAGAACTTGGAGACCCTTTTGGAGTGGAGACAAACCAAAATAATTTCCTTAGGGTTGTGGCTCCTCGTTGTTTGTAATAAAACATTTCAAAACTACCTACTTATTTAGATTCACTATCTATGCTTCTTATAGCTTTCAAGTCTCTTGGTCTCTGCATTAATGGCATTTTTTGTTAGTGAAGGCATGAAATGCAAAGGCATAAATAGTTGAAGAGAACTTTTAAGTTAGACACACTAAATTACTTGGCTAATATTGGTGTAGTAATTATGGAGCAAGAACTTTGATAGTAATTACAATGAAAGATCTCATTCTAGGGCCAACAAATTCTTGTAATTTGATGGTGCATAACCTTATGCTTCTACTCCATAAATTTGATGCATTTGCAACTATAATAGTCAATGAAATCCTTCTATGCAATATGCTTTGATGGATGTTCATGCTCTGGTCCAAAGCTCACCCTATTTTGTCATTGGTTGTAAGGACACTAGCAAGGTTGGACAATATAACTTGAATATTTCAAAAGCCTTTCCAACAAATCCATTTTTCCCATTTATGCAATCATAACATTTGGCAGTGCCACATGTGCTTCACAACTAAGATGTCATGCAACTCATGTAGCTCTTTTTCGTTGAGACGTGGCATTTTGGGTTTTTAAATTTCCAACCACCTTCACCATCTATCAAATAAATGTATTGCCAAATAATTATGAGTTTTTAAACAATTATGGTTGGATACTAGTTTTTCACAGACAAAGGATACATAAACCTGGGCATTTCTTTGATAATATTTCCCTTCGAGTCACTATTGGTGATAATTATTTTCCCTCTATTTTTAAACACAAAAATGATAAACTCCTTGCTCAAACCATATAAAAAATCAACATGACTCCCTATTGAAAAAGCACCACCCTATCAAAAATCAACATGAAGAATTTTTTATAAAATTAATTATATATATATTATTTTATTTTATTATATATAAATATATAATGTGCAGATGAAATATATAATATAATATAAATATAATAAATAATATATTATATTATATAATTATATTATTTATATATTTGCATATTGTATTATAATATAGTATAATATAATATATAAATTATATATTATATTATTTATAATATATAAGATATAAATAATATTTTTTTATATTATAATATATACAATATATAATATATATAAATATATATTAACGGTACTTGCCTTTGACAAGATTATAGCAATGCATATTGTTTAACTAGTAGATTAATGTTTGTCCTTTCTAACCAGTCAATTGTTAGAATTTTATTTAACAAAAAAATATTTTAAAAATTATTTATTGACAATGTGATTAGCTAGACAAATTTAACTATTCTCAAAGCCTTCATATTAATTGAGATAAACAAGTACTAATAAATCATTAAAAAAATGACAATAATATTAGTAAATGGTACTTTTGGAGGGAAAATTTCATTTGTGAAACTATGAGGGGACATTTTATAGTACTATGTGTTTAATAGTAAATTTTTAAAAAGTAAAAAAAGGACATTCAAACAAAGACAATCATATGTGGTGTGATAATAAATGGCACCTATTTTCCTTCAGAGAGGTTGATGTCTCTCTCTCATAGCCTATGCTTCAAATCTAAAGAATACATGAGGCACAAGTTCTCAACATACATATCCATGTCAACACACTCCAAGATTTTTAACAAGCAAGGTAAAGTGTGTTGCTTGACCAGCTTGGTGGCAAACAAATTACTGAACCTAACCAAAACCTATATGTGTAAATTCAAATTAACATATGATCCCTTTTTTTCACACACAAAAACCTTGATGTCGTTGCTCTCTACATTATTAAATTTGTAACCAATTCTTTTTTACTGTTACAATTGATTATTATTACTATTGTTGTTATTACTATTTTCATCAATGGTTGTCTGGATTTTAAAGGCCAACTTTGTTAGCCTTGGTGTTCCATTCAAATTCAAAGCCTTTTGTTCCTTGTGAACATCAGCGGGTTTGGGATTCGAATCCCTAGGATGAAGAGTTTTGGGAGGCTTTGGATTTTGGAGATCTTTGAAGTTTTTAAGGTTTTTTGTAACGACAACTAGAGAAGGGTAGGGATCACAACACTAGATGCCTCCTTCTAGATCGTTTTCCAAAGGTGCATTTTGAACCCACAACCTATGATGTTTTTTGTTGTTTGTTGACAACAATGTTGTTGTAGCTTATGTTTTCTTGTAGTGCCCCTCCATGACTCACCCTTTTATGGTGTTTATGACAGACGCTTGTGGATTAATTTTATGTCTCAGGTACTCTTTGCTTGTGGATAGAACAATTTATAATGACATTTATTATAGTGTGTTACTATGTTAGATGATGTAATACTCAAGACTTGTTAGGATGCTAGGTTTACATAGGTTATGTTTATTGTTTATGTTTACTACGAGACTAAGAGTTATTTCTTTATGATTACATGTTAATGATGTATTAGGATGTTAGCATACTAATCATTGTTGATGATTTATATGAAATGATCTAAGAAGTGCAAATAGTTAATGTTTATGATAGCCCTTGTTTAATGTTTTTATTTAAGGATATTTGATGAAGTACTAACGTTCAATAATGATAAGTTTAGATCATTGTCATGACTATGTATGATGTTCTAGGTTAGGACTTATCACGTGTGTTTATAGATATGCTTATCATTTTGATATATGCTTATGGATATTCTAATGACTAATGGAATGGTGATGTTAGATGTTTATTAGTCTTTGATTATTTTGATGATGATTATGATATGTTTATGAATATGCTAGAAATAGAATGTGTTACCTTATTTTGGAATGGCTTATGATTATTGATGTTACGAGATGTTATTTGATATATTACATGATGCTTTTAAATGCTATTTAGGTGTGGAGGGAAGAATGTCATATTTCTCACTTGTGAGAACCCTATAATGTTTTGATTTCCTTTCACTAGGTATGTGATGATTATATATATGTGCAAAGATGTTTGTGTGCTGCAGGTTGCAAGTACTAGGCATTGAATCCACCTGAATTGGTAGGTTTGAGCGTGCCTTAAACCCAATGGAACAGTTGATCAGAGATAGAGCTTGGTCCCCTACCCTAGCCATCATCCTCGAAGAGGATGAGTATCTAGTCTGATACCTCGTCAATGTTGTCAATTTATCTATGGTCAGTTGGTCTTGCTTTTTTATCCTGGTTAGGGTTTAGGTAATTGTTTGGCATTTGGTTTGTTTAATTTAAAATTGTTTGATAAATGTTGTTTTTGGTTAATTAATGCATAAAATAAGTTATTAAGTAAAAAGGTACTTTGATAGATAAATATAAATGTATTTATTAATAATCGTATTTTATAATAAATTAAATGTATAATGTAATATTAAAATAAAATAAAATAGAATTATGGTGAAAAGTTATGATTAATAAATAGTAAGAATAATAGGAAAAATAGAAAGGTTTTTCATGCAAGTTCATGCACAAATTTGAATAGGTTGTCAAAAAAGAAACTTAATGTCTTTTTGGGGATTTTGAGAGATTTCTATGGATTTTTGGTTTCAAAAAAAAATCAGCCTTCTTCTTGTTAATATTTTTCCTTTTGGGGGATCATTCATCTTGTCTTTTTGGGGAAGGGAGTAATTGTTTGGAAAAATTTCATTTATTGTTGTTGTTGTGGGAAAATTGAGATTCCAAGAGAAAATTGATTGAGGGTTTTGGGAAGATTTTTTTTGTAAAATAATTTCATTCCATCATTGATTCTTGGAAGGGAGGAACATAGAAAGATAGGCGAAGGAAGGTATCGTATCAAATCAATTTGGGGAAAACAAAATTATAGATGATTCTTCATTCTTCTTACGACAATGCTATTGTTTGATTGTTTAATGATTTAATCATTTTGTTTATAATCTTAGTGCAAATATATTTAATGCATATCCTGTAACCATTGCATTCCTGAGAAAACATTTATTTACTCCTGTCGATTGCATTTGTGAAGTTTTCAATAAACCCAGTTTGTGCGTATCTTGCAATCATTGCATTTTTTACAACTTTTCATCCCTTGAGGCATTATGGTTAAAGATTGGGTTTGCATGCATTAACTTACATCTCTCAATCGCATTTGCTAGAAGGTTTTTAAGTTTTTTTCAACAAAATGAATTGTGATTATCCTACAGTCATTGCATTCCATGAGACACCATTGTTCTTCACCCGCCATTTACATTTGCTTGAAAGTTTCTTAGCCTTCTCAATAAATCCATTTTGTGCATATTCGGTAGTCGTGTGTTCCCCACAGTCGAATGCATTTTTTGAATAGTTTCTTAAGCCTCTTCACTATTTCTTTGGTGCGCCTGCTAACATGTTCTCTTTAAAAAATGAATTTTCTTAAGGTCGAAGACTTGATTGTTATCATCAACCTGTGTGCTAAGCTTGGCGTCTAAGCCAACCATGGCTGGCCGGCCGGATGTCTCCTCTCCCTGCAAACTGGCCGCCTTCGTAATGCATAAGGGTTGGTTCGTTGTTTCTTTGAATACTACATATGTCACTTTCACACTATTTGCTGCAATTTCATCCTTGCCTTAAACATTAGATAAATTATATCGGGTATTCGATGAATAATCATTATGATGGAATTTGATTTATATGCATTGTAATTGGTAATTGGTGGATACACATTATGTTTGTAAATTTGAATAATATGTTTGTGCTCACAATTTGATACTTGTATTGTAACATCCCGCTACGCAACCCCGAAGGGTAAGAGCCAAAATAGGACAAGATAAAAAAAAAAAAAATTAAAAAAACCAAAAGGATAACATACACACAAAGTTGTTGCCAATACGATTTATCGACAACAAACAAGGCCAAGAATGGTTAAGTGCACAACCAAGAGGGGAGGACTAATTAACCCTCCAAAGAAAATTTGAACAGGAGCAAATAGGAGAGCTCTGGAAATTTTTTCTTCAGTGCTCCAGAATTACTCTGCGCTGATGCTTCAGAATTACCATAGTACAACACAAAATAACAAGCTACGTTGCACTGGAATTAAAGTAGCAGCAACATAGAACAACAAACAGAGAGTTGTGATGTGCTAGAACTTTTGTAGACTATTGCATGAAGGAAATACACAACTAAAGCTTTGATTTTTGAATGAAATTTTTTTAAGGAAAAGCCATAAAGATTGTCATAATACAAGTGAGTCTGATACCAACACCTCACCCGTAAGCCAAATATAAAACATCGCATTTCTTCTCATTAATCTATATGATTACATCTCTTCTCTTAAGAGAGTACAATATACATAAAATATTATACAAGAGTACAATGGCATAGCCATGATAAAATACATCAACTGAAGAGATAGTACAAGAGGGATCAGCTCCAACTGGTGCTCCAATAACCTATACACCAGTCCCCCAATGGCGGTAGCAACACCTCCCTACCATGTGGACTCAAAAGAGACCACCCCACCATGTTCGAAGGTATTCACAAGGCCCAAGCAGAAATTACAAGGTAAGGGTAACATATGGCCAACACTCACATCAAACTCAGAGCAAACATAGAATATAATGCATTAAAGTCAATATCACAACATGAAGATGCTCATACAATAACATGTCAGGTACTACTCATGACTCCTAAGGTATAAGGTACTAGAGTGTTGATCGGATGGACTATCATCATGTGTGCTCGAAGGGATGGCACCACACGGAACCAAGTACACCTCTCATACAAACGAGGAGACTCAATCATGCCCGTATCAATGCCCTACAGACAGATAACTCAATGCCATTTAGACGAATAGGCCTTCTCGTTGAACCAAACAAGGAATCCATAGAAAATATGAAACAATGAAAAAGCCACTAAAGCCATCATTGAAAACATTTAACACAGCAAAGCAGCATTGTTATGAAATCATTCAAACAACTGATCTCATACACTCACAAGTAGATCAAATACATTCAAACATTCACCATTAACTTCATAAAAGAACCAATCATACAATCAGTATAAACCTTATTAAATCATCCCGCAAAATCACTTTTAAATCAGATAAAATCTACTAAGTGGCAGTGGCACAAAACATAGTTTTAGTTGTTGTTCAAACACATGAGAAAGAGGCATAAAAATTCCATAAAAGATAAAAGTGCCCAGATCTAAAATTAGACAACAATCTAGTTCATATTTCGATGTTTCTAGATGGATTTCATCTTTAATTTTCAATTTTATGACTTGAAATAAGGTGTTGTTTAAAAAAACGTCATTTTAAGCATGGCTGGGCAAAAACATGAAAAATGAAAGTGCCCGAATTAAAAATCGGACAAAGACCCAGTTGAGATATGGGCATTTCTACAAAGAATCAAATTTTATTTTTCATTTATAACATGGTTAAAGAGCAGCAAAGAAAAACATTTTTTAACAAGTAGGCACAAATTTGACTAAAAATGAAAGTGCCCATAATTAAAATCTGCCAAAGACCTAGTTGAGATTTGGGCATTTTTACATGGAATCCACATTTATTTTTCATTTTTAACAAGCGAAGAAAGAGAAGCAAAGAAAAAACATTTTTTTATAACAAATTGGGCAAAAGAGAAAGAATGTGAAAGAGCCCAGAAATTAGATTTTTCTAATAACCCATTTCAGATTTGTTGAAAATACTCAAAAATATGCCATACATAAATATTATAGAGCAGAAAATGGAACTCAAACATCCATTATCCAAACCCCAAGCAATCACAAAAACAAATAGAGGAGTTCCCTCAAATTTCTCAAAATAAAAGTAACCCAGAATTGAAAAGAGATTCAAGGCATAAATCTACATAAATGAATGCACAGATCACCAGTCATTCAAAAATTCAAGAACAACAAGGAAAAATACCTCAATTCTGCCCCAAAATAGGAATGAAAGAATGCTTTGTGTGGAAGGCACAACCCAATTCCAAAGTAGGATAGCAAGGAGAAAATGGCTCACTGAATTCAACAATCCAATACCCACAAATTTCTTCTCAAGAAATCTCCATGTTTCTTCCCCAACTTAGCTGCCCAATGCGTGGGGTTTTTCCTTCTCCTTCAAATCAGGGAGTTTTTTTTCTCCTCCAAAAGAAATTATGTCCCAAAACAAAACTTTTTTCCCTTTTATATTTTCTCCCCAAAACAATAAAATGGAATATGGCATTTTATTAAGCAAGCTATTAAAGCTCCTCAATTCAATTAATTAAAATCACTAAATATCCAACATTCCCTCTTTCATATAAAAATAATAATAATCTAAATCTAAATATTAAAATACACACAAGCTCCCCAAGAATATTTAAATAAAACTATGAGGGCTCACAAAATGGATTAATAAAATTATTTAAAATTTTCTAAATGAAATATATCATTCTCTTGAATGATCAATAAAAATCATTTAAAATAACATATTTAAAATCTCATGGATATAACCATTCAAATCTCCCATCAATAAAACACTATAACATGCCATATATGAAATCATGAAAATATGTCAAAGAAACCACATCAACACACTAACAACCAATTAAATATATATAACCTCATAAAAGATTAACGGAAACAAAGACAAAATACCCCAATGAGACATACTAGTAAACCACATACAACTGAAAGGTGCTCTAGACATACAGCTGAAAGGTGCTCCAGACATTACCGTTAGGTAACCAGACGGTAAGACATCAACAAGGAAACACTACACTAACAGGGTACAATGGGCTAGGGTAGGGGACATTTGGCCTATGACTACCTCCAGTAACCACCATCAGGGAATATGAGTACACTCAGGTCTATGGATCCAGGTGGAGTCGATACTTAGTACCTACATCACTTCCAATTACACGTCAAAATACATGTGCATATACATATAGTCAAAGCAACATCAATCATTAGGGAGAGGGTCATGATATTATAAGCCTCTCGGATACGAGTGTTACGACATCATCCCCTTCTTGTCCATAATCATACAAAAGCAATGATAACATTTTATAAACATATAAACTTGTAATCCAAAATAATAACTAACCATGATATCCTTTCCCATAATCATCAATGTCTAATCTCATTATGATAACATTTAACATTTAAAATATCGAATCAAAATCAAAATACTATCTTACCCAGGCTGGAGTTAGAGAGGTATTGCATCCTCCCTCCCTAAGATTTTACTTACTCCTAGAAGTCATGTAAACTCAATATGCAGTCATGTCACACATTAGTACTCAAAATCTATTAATCAACATTTAAATATTGTACTTCATTCCAAAGATGAGAAATATACTATACATCATTCATCACTAGACAAAATAGAAAGGACATCCATATATCATTCACCTTTCTCAGAATCACTATCAATATATTGACATATACCTTACTCATAAGGTCTCAACATGAAACAAAATAGCATGGTTAATCTTACTAACATCACATATGCCACAATTCTCATCATAAGCATTTAATTTAACATCCACATTCATTCAAGGATACATTAATTTCCACTAAGAATAGGGTAAAAAAGATGCATAAGCACTCAATTCTTTCCAAAACACCATTGTTTGCAACAATATTTATTTTCTAGACACTTCCAATCTCACACATTAGAACATATTTGGCATCATTTTCAACAAAATATAACAATTTACACTTTATAAAGCAGATTAAGCCAACTTTTGAACTTTTCATATGAAACCATATCCAAGATGAAACATGCATTTATACATACATACATACTTACATCACTGGGAATCACATCACAAGGCTACACAAGGGTCCATCTGGACACCGGTAAGCAACATACTAATCCATGATACATAAACCATGAGCCAAGAGCCAATATCCATCTCACATAATCCATACCTCACACTCAGTGGTTTGATGGTGTTAGGCCACACACACAAAGTGAGACCATCCAAACAAGACCATAATGACCTATCTCTTGTTGAATTAAGGTGGTTAGCCTCCAAGAGATAGTCATCACACATAGGTGGATAGTGGTTCCTACTGTGTAACAGCCTCACATACCCCCATCCTCAAATTTCCTTGTGTCTACTTCCTTGTATACACTCGATCGAGTCCAGCTCTCCCGTTCTCGCTAAGGAATCACATTACAACACAAGACTAGCATTTGAAAACAATAAATAGAAAATTAGTTTAGCCACCAAAGATCATAAATAATTATCAAATAAAGATTCAATTTCAGCAATAAAGCAATAAAATGTGTGTAATTTCAACACTAAATCATATGTAACCTCAAGGGCTACAAGCAAAGAAATTTCACAATCTGTGGTTAAACCATCACAAGCAAGATAAATCAAATTTTTTCCAGTCCTCAAAGTCAAAATAAAAGTCATCAATAACCAAAATAAGATTCACATTTTCCGAAATGGCACAATGCATAATTATGTGACTAAACTAGTCACCCAATGAGGAAGGAGGGAACAACGTCTGACTATCGCATTAGCCCCTCATGTGGGGCAGAGTGAGAACACCAACCACATGGCATGAGGTGTACTCCTCGGCTACACCCCACATTGTGTCTCAGCCCAGCATGGTCATATGTCAACCAAAGAAGGTACGTATTGGTCGTATGTCGCATGACAATGTGTCTTTGGCTCTGTGGAAGTAGGCACACGCAGAACACACCCCGCATATCGATACCTCATGGAAAGGGCACACGCAGGTACTTGTTGTAGCCAAAGGTATACATGGCTAGGACATACCCATATGCCAACCAACCCAAACACTGTCAAGAGCAAACATGAGTGTCCCTCTACAAGTGTATGAGGCCTCATTAAGCTCATCACACAACTAGGCTATCATAACACAATCTCATAGTGCACCTTCACGCATCTAAGCACATGGCATCATCACCAGCACTATGTCAGAACATCAGTGTGGTGTGGCATCATATCTATGGCATCGTGGTAGGACACGTGCATATACGAAATATATAATGCATATATGAGTATAACAATATGGGGCTACTCGAGCCTCACCTCTCATGTGGATGAGGTCGACTTGCTAATGCCAGCTCAATGCCCCTATAGGGGGCCAGGAAATGCTAGCTCCACATCCCTACGGATGGCCAGGAAATACTAACAAACCAATGTTGCAGTACTCAAAACTGTGGGGATTAGGCTAGCACATATGGATCAAGTATCCTGATCCATCATAAGGGGAAGTAGTGAGTACTTTCCTTAGGATCGGTTGAGTTGAGAATGTTCTACGTCACAACATGCATATGTTGCACACTCCGCCCAAGGAACTTTGTGGCTGCTACTACCCCATCACAGATTGAGGGACTAGAGAACCAAAAGAAGAGATTCTACGAAACTAACTTTTGGTAACTCTTAATTATATATATAAATTTCAACCACATGTGGGTTAGCCCTCAATCAGGTAACAAACATACAAGCACACATAATGGTATGGTTAATCCCACACCTAAAATACAACATATTCCCCATAGATGGGTACATAGTCTCACCATCCCATGGGCACACAAAGCAAGTACGGGGTATTCACAACACTCAACATGTGCACTAACACAAGATGTTCACATAACAGGGAGTACCCTTTTCTAATTTCCTCTTACCAACATAAAACCATTGTACACCTCTAATTATGCAAGATCAATACAACTTTCCAGGAACATGTACTCCCAACATCCATACAATACATCATAGTGCTACATGAAGTAAATAAAAGATGCCATGATAACTCTCGCATTCACATTCACTATTATTAAGTGGTAAATCACATTACTACACATATATGTTAACCACATTTATTTCCTATGCACAGTGCAATATCACTACAATGTTTACTCAGGACAAGGTATGCAACATTATCACCTCAACATTCATTTAATATTTTGCATTTTGAATCCAGGTACAATAATTTAACATCTACATGATTTCATAAGACTTAACAATAAAGTTGGGGACTTAGGTCCTTAACCCAAGGTTGATCTAATAAAACAAACCTTCAAGAATGCATAAACATTTGCTCATAAGAGACAAGCATACCATGTATTTCAATACACCACACACTCAAAGACAGACATCTATGTTAAACCAACAAGAAGAGAGAGAGGGAGAGAGCGATTTACAATTCAGACACAGGCATGAATGCAAACATGGTTTCATCATCACACAATCCTTTCACACAAATGAATCAATCATATGAGAGCATACAATAATCTCTATGAACTAACAACATGATCATTCATTTTCTATTACCATATTTAAAATCTCAATGCAATATAGCATGCAAAAGCAACTTCAAAAATACATAGGGTCAATCAAGTAATCATTAATACAAGGAGGTAAAGCACAAGAAGACATGCACCATAAACTTGCATGGTGATGAAAAAAATCAAGACTCAAGAAGAGAACACACACAAAAGGAACTTCTTGGTACCCTCAAGGTCAAACAGACCTTCCCACAACATGAGCAAAGCAACCAAGCAAGGGTAATTTTAGGAAACACATGTCACCTGCAACCCACCAACAAGCTAAGGCCCAACATGCCCACCTACAACATAGGATATAGGAAAGTAATCAATCTCAACCTCAGGAGACTCTCAACCAAGGGAATCACTCCAATCTCGTAGGGTAAGGCAGGACCTAGGAGACATCATTCCTCCACAACACAAGCCAGGGTTGGGAAACTCAACCCTCAAAAACATCATACTAAGGCACTCAAGGCAAGAGGTCCTATGACTATCTCGCCACAACAAGCACTTGGAACACACTACAACCACATGGGCTACAACAACACTCAGGGACCACTCAAGGGTCACAATCCTTACAAAACAAAAAATCCACACATCAAGAAGAAAACAAATCGAATACACTTCTTGGTAGGCTTGAGGGTCTAACCAACCCTCACAAAAGCATTCCTCAACAAGACATGCAAGGGGCGGAGAACAACAACATTTGTTGCTATCCACCACACACAACACACCAAGTAGGTATCAACCATAAGCAGGGATCCTAGTGCTGTAACATGGGCTCTACCTCTAACTCTACCTCTGGCTCTGCCCTTGGGGGCATCCTAAAGGAAACAAGGAACATATCAAAATAGATCATCACAAGGATGATCTATACACCATACTAAGGCATGAAAGCTAATCAACAAGACTATGAAAACAATATAACAAGCTCATGCCACACACACAAAACACAACATAACATAGAAGGCTCATGTATGCCAGAGTTCCCAGTGTGTGAACATGGGCTCTAATACCATATGTAACATCCCACTATGCAACCCCAAAGGGTAAGAGCCAAAATAGGACAAGATAATTTTTATTTTTTTTAAACCAAAAGGATAACATACACACAAAGTTGTTGCCAATATGATATATCGACAACAAACAAGGCCAAGAATGGTTGAGTGCACAACCAAGAGGGGAGGACTGATTAAACCCTCCAAAGAAAATATGAACAGGAGCAAATAGGAGAGCTCCAAAAAATTTTGCTCCAGTGCTTTGGAATTACTCTGCGCCGATGCTCCGGAATTACTCTACGTCAATGCTCTGAAATTACCATAGTACAACACAGAACAACAAGTTGTGTTGCACCAGAATTAAAGCAGCAGCAACATAGAACAACAAACAGAGAGCTACGATGCGCCAAAATTTTTGCAGACTATTGCATGAAGGAAATACACAACTAAAGCTCTGATTTTTGCATGAAAACTTTTTAAGGAAAAGCCATAAAGATTGTCATAATACAAGCAAGTCCAATACCAACACCAGACCCATAAGCCAAATATAAAACATCGCATTTCTTCTCATTAATTTATATGATTACATCTTCTCTCTTAAGAGAGTACAATATACATAAAGGATTATACAAAAGTACAATGGCATAGCCATGATAAAATACATCAACTGAAGAGATAAGTACAAGAGGGATCAGCTTCAACTGGTGCTCCAATAACTTGTACACCGGTCCCCCAATGGCGATGGCAACACATCCCTACCATGTGGACTCAAAAGAGACCACCCCACTGTGCTCGGAGGTAGTCACAAGGCCCAAGCAGAAATTACAAGGTAAGGGTAACATATGGCCAACACTCACATCAGACTCAGAGCAAACATAAAATACAATGCATTAAATTCAATATCACAACATGAAGATGCTCATACAATAACATGGTGGGTACTACTCATGACTCCTAAGGTATGAGGTACTAGAGTGTCAATCGGATGGAGTATCATCATGTGCGTTCGAAGGGATGGTACCACACAGAACTAAGTACACCTCTCATACAAACAAGGAGACTCAATCATGCCCATATCGACGCCCTATAGACGGACAGGCCTTCTCATTTAACCAAACGAAGAATCCATAGCAAATATGAAACAATGAAAAAGCCACTAAAGCCATCATTGATAACATTTAACACAGCCAAGCAAACATTGTTGTGAAATCATTCAAGCTGATCTCATACACTCACAAGTAGATCAAATTCATTCAAACATTCACCATTAACTTCATAAAAGAACCAATCATATAATCAGTATAAACCTCATTAAATCATCCTACAAAATCACTTTTAAATCAGATAAAATCTACTAAGTGGCAGTGGCACAAAACACAGTTTTAGTTGTTCAAACACATGAGAAAGAGGCATAAAAATTCCATTAAAGATAAAAGTGTCCAGATCTAAAATTAGACAACAATCCAGTTCATATTTTGATGTTTCTAGATGGATTTCATCTTTAATTTTCAATTTTATGACCTGAAATAAGGTGTTGTTCAAAAAAACGTCATTTTAAGCATGGTTGGGTAAAAACATGAAAAATAAAAGTGTCTGGATTAAAAATCAGACAAAGACCTAGTTGAGATATGGGCGTTTCTACAAAGAACCAAAGTTTATTTTGCATTTATGATAGGCGGTTAAAGAGCAGCAAAAAAATCATTTTTTAATAAGTAGACACAAATTTGACCAAAAGATGAAAGTACCCAAAATTAAAATATGCCAAAGACCTAGTTGAGATTTGGGCATTTTTACATGAAATCCACATTTATTTTTCATTTTTAACAAGCGGAGAAAGAGCAGCAAAGAAAAAACATTTTTTTATAACAAATTGAGCAAAAGAGAAAGAATGTGAAAGTGCCCAGAAATCAAATTTTTCCAATAACCCATTTCAGATTTGCTGAAAATACACAAAAATCTGCCATACATAAATACTATAGAGTAGAAAAAGGAACTCAAACATCCATTATCCAAACCCCAAGCAATCACAAAAACAAATAGAGGAGTTCCCTCAAATTTCTCAAAATAAAAGTAACCCAGAATTGAAAAGAGATTCAAGGCATAAATCTACATAAAGGAATGCACAAATCACGAGTCATTCAAAGATTCAAAAACAACAAGGAAAAATACCTCAATTCTACCCCAAAATAGGAATGAAAGAATGTTTTGTGTGGAAGACACGACCTGATTCCAAAGTAGGATAGCAAGGAGAAAATGGCTCACTGAATTCAACAATCCAATACCCACAATTTTTTTCTCAAGAAATCTCCATGTTTCTTCCCCAACTCAGCTGCCCAATAAGTGGGGTTTTTCCTTCTCCTTCAAAACAAATTGTTTTTTTTTAATCCTCCAAAAGAAATTATGTCCCAAAACAAAACTTTTTTCCCTTTTATATTTTTTCCCCAAAACAATAAAATGAAATATGGCATTTTATTAAGCAAGCTATTAAAGCTCCTCAATTCAATTAATTAAAATCACTAAATATCCAACATTCCCTCTTTCATATAAAAATAATAATAATTTAAATCCAAACATTAAAATACACACAAGCTCCCCAAGAATATTTAAATAAAACTATGAGGGCTCACAAAATGGATTAATAAAATCATTTAAAAATTTTCAAATGAAATATATCATTCTCTCGAATGATCAATAAAAATCATTTAAAATAACATATTTAAAATCTCATGGTTATAACCATTCAAATCTCCCATCAATAAAACACTATAAAATGCCATATATGAAATCATGAAAATATGTCAAAGAAACCACCTCAACACACCAACAACCAATTAAATATATATAACCTCATAAAATATTAACGGAAACAAAGACAAAATACCCCAATGAGACATATTGGTAAACCACATACAGCTGAAAGGTGCTCTAGACATATGGCTGAAAGGTGCTCCAGACATTACCGTTAGGTAACCAGACGATAAGACATCAACAAGGAAACACTACACTAATAGGGTATAGTGGACTAGGATATGAGACATTTGGTCTATGACTACCTCCAGTAACCACCATCAGGGAATATGAGTATGGTTAAGTCTATGGATCAAGGCGGAGTCGATACTTAGTACCTACATCACTTCCAATTACACGTCAAAGTACATAAGCAACATTAATCATTAGGGAGAGGGTCATGATATCACCAGCCTCTCGGATACGAGTGTTACGACATCATCCCCTTCCTGTCCATAATCATGCAAAAGCAATGATAACAATTTATAAACATATAAGCTTGTAATCCAAAATAATAACTAACCACGATATCCTTTCCCATAATCATGAATGTTTAATCTCATTATGATAACATTTAACATTTAAAATATCAAATCAAAATCAAAATACTATCTTACCCAGGTTGGAGTTAGAGAGGTGTTACATGTATTATGTTTTCATTTCGATGAATGTAATATATGATTGGCATTCGATCTTATATATATATATATATATATATATATATATATATATATATATATATGTGTGTGTGTGTGTATGTATGTATGTATGTATGTATGTACATACATATATATATATACATACATATATATATTTATGTATGTATATATATATATGTATATAATTATGTTTAGATCACATTATAAATTGATATATTGTTCTAAAAATTGTATTCTGTCAATATATATGTGTATATATATATATATATCTACATATATACATATATGTATATATGTATATACATATATATAATATATATATCTATATGTATATACATACATATAATATATATATCTATATGTATATACAATATATATATATATACACACACACACATATATATTATGGTTATAGTAAAAGAATATTTATGCTTATGTAATTAATTGATTATGCTAGATAAGTTAAATTGGGTAATTAAGTAGGCTAATTGGTATTTACATAATTGAAGGATTTGTTTAAACAAATGAAATAGATTATCTTTTGTTAATTAATGAGTGTTGATTTCCGTCATAATTATTTAATAATTGATTTATAAATTCACTATGTAATGAGTTATTTAGAGTACTTATTATTATGGTAAATGATTCATTAAGTGAATTAGTGGCTAAGTTAATGAGTTATTTAAGGAGTATTTCATGGTTGCATTGTTTATTTGATTGTTTGTATTGAATAATGAGTTTGATTAGTGGAATTGGGGTGATTTTGGTTATTGTTCCAAAAGTGGGAGTCTTTTGTGAAAAGTGGTTAAGGTTGGCTTCCAAAGGCTTAAGAGGGAGTATTTTTGTATGTATGGGTTTTATGTTTGTTTCACTTGGAAGTGGTTGGTAATGTTTTAAGTTGTGTGCAAGAGTGTCAATGCCTTGCACTGTGTATAAATTCTTGTGATTGTGATGTGTGCAAGAGGGTCAATGCCTTGCACTATGTATAGATTCTTATGATTGTGATATGTGTGCAAGAGGGTCAATTCTTTGCACTGTGTATAGATTCTTGTGATTGTGATATATGTGCAAGAGGGTCAATGCTTTTCACTGTGTATATATTCTTATGATTGTGATATGTGTGCAAGAGGCTCAATGCATTGCACTATGTATGGATTCATGTGATTAAGTTAAGTGTGTAAGATGGTAAATGTCTTGCTTGATGTGTAGGGTTTACTAGTTACAAGTAGGGGTCTGACTCTCCATGGGGACCAAGACCCAAAGTGGTGCCTAGGATAACCCATTAATGGAGGGTTTCTTAATCTAGTGATAACCTTAATAATGAATTAGGGGGATGGGTAGATTTCATTTTAATCAAGATAATGTATGCCTCACTCATGGCTCAAGTGCTCGTTTAGGCTTGAGATGAGATGGGAAGGCCTGGAATGGCAAGATCAACTACCTTGTCCTCATGAAAGGTATGTTGATTCCGCATGAGTTTGTATGGGGGCCGGGGATCGGGAGAGGCTGCCAGGATAACCCAGGATGGGGGTCGAGAGCCTAGGAAGATCCACCAAGATAACCCATATCAAACTATGTGATGACACTCCTCCCTATTACAGTCTAGCATTCCCTAGCTGTACTTTTCCCTTTTGTTGTGTGAATGCCTCTGGAAGTGAAGTAAGTGTTATAAGTGAAGTCAATGTTGTAAGTGATGTTGTAAGTGATGTTGTGTTGTGAGTAGTGTTGTGTTGGAGTCCATGTATTACCCTTGATTGTGATAGCATGTTGCTTTATTGACTGTCTGTTTGTAGTGGGACCTTGTGTTATCTCCTAGCACAGGGGGTGGACCTCAAGGTTCCACATGGTCGGGAGGTTGGTGTTTTTTCCTCCATTGGGTGTCCTTGTTGCATTTTTGTGCGTGGAGATTATTCATTATGTTGTGGACTCCAGATCCTATTCCAGATTAAGATGACAAACTATATATATATATATGTATATGTATTGAATTGTATATCAGTTGTATCTTTTATTGTAATCAGATGTATTCTTCCCACATGTACTCAGGGAAGCATTGTTGTAAAGATTGTAATGATGTATTGATATTGATATATTCTTCTTGTAATGAATACTATAATGTAATGCATCTTGTATATGTAGTTAGCTAGAAAAAAACTTAATAATGTTTATCGATTGATATGTTATGTGGAATCATTTAATGTGATGCTTTTAAAATGAACCTTGCTTGTTAGGTAAATCATGATATCTTGGTAGTTAATGAAATGATTCTAGTTATCTGGATTATTAGTTTTGTGAGTAGTGTGGTCATGGAACCTTAGAGGACCTAGGTTTAGATTATTATGATATCCAATCTACTGTTATTTCTTAAAAAAAAATTGCTCCATTAATGTGGCATAGATAGTGTTGTCCTTTGGGGTTCCTTGGCGGGGCGTTACACTTCTTCTGTCCCTTGACAAATCTCTATTTTACCATTGCAATCGTCATCATTTGTTAGCAATTGATTTTTTTGTCAGTTGACTGAAATTATTCATTGGATGGAGTGGATGCCTCTCTAGTCCTCTTAATGTTTTGATTTATTTTATGGCTAATCCTCAATTTTTATTTTTTATTTTTAACAAAATTATCTCCACTAAGGTTGTCATATTTATCATGTTAGTGTCATGATTATTTTGATCTCTTTGATGTGACCTCCTTGTTTGTGCCCTTTAATAGTGATCCAACCTTCATTCCCAGGATAAGAGGTGAAGCATTAGGGGTTCAAAACCCACCACCACCCACTTTGAGGCCAAGTTTTTATCAAGAGAAAAATGAGACTTCTTTGGTGGGCTCTATGTCTATTGGTTACTAGGGGTAGAAGTTGTATTACTGAGATCATGAACCACTCTCTGAAATGGTAATTTTGAAATCAAAAGCTTAGTGCTCTTCTCATATTTTTGAATTTCCTTGATGCATACCAAAGTTCATAGTACACAGGCCTACATGAGCATTTAATTACTATTTAATAATTATATTTGACTAATACTTAATCAAGGTTAAAGAATAATATTTAATTATATAGAGTAAAGACACACAATTAAATTATTGTCAAATGTAATCAATTCAAGATATTACATCATTGGTCCATTCTGAATATATTATATAATTTATATTTATATTAATATTAGTATTATATTATAGTATATTATATTATATTATTTATTTATATTATTATATTATATTATTATCTAAAAAAAATGTTATATTATATTAATATTTAGTTATATTATATTGTTCATAATTATGCTTAGGGTTAGAATTAGAGTAGGAATTAGGGTTAGACTTAGGATTAAAACTAGGGTTGGTCTTAGAATTATGTTTAAAAATAGGGTTAGGATAGAATTAGAATAAGGGATAAAGTTTGAATTAAATTTCAAATCAAGGTTAGAATAAGAGTTACATCTATAGTTAGAAAAATGTAAACAATGCTCTCCATAATTACAATTCACAAGTTGTCTTAATGTTACAGTTAAAATTAGAGTTAGGTTTAAGGTTAGAATTAGAATTAGAATTAGGGTTAGTGTTAGGGTTATAATTATGGTTAAGATTAGACTTAGGTTTAGGCTTACAATTAGGGTTAGGACTAGCATACATATATTAATTAATAATATATGTAAAACACGTCGAGAGTTATCTTTATCGAGATGCCTATTGACTTGAGAAAAAATGTTTACATTTTCATGAACATGAATTTGAAAAGCAATATATATGATTTCATTATAGTTTCTATCATTGTTTATTTCAATTCCCATATATAAGGGTACACATTCAAATTTAAAATCATACCAACTTGTATATAACAACAATCAACAAAGAACAATAATTTTAAAATCATAAATTTTCATCAATCATTAGATTTAGTATTGAAAGCAACAAAGAATAATATCACGGCAAAAATCACATCAACTAACTTAGATATATCCATTGGTTTTTTTTTAAATGTTTGAATACATTGTTAACATGATATACATTCAAGCACTTGAATGTCATGAAACCTATAGCTTTGCAATTGAATCTAATAAAGCTTTGCTCTCAGATGAATAATCAAACTTTTTTGTTTTTATGATTGTGCATTTAATCCTTTGTTCATTATTATAAGTCTCTCTTTTCACTTGAAGTTTAAATATGTATCTATTGAAAAGGACCTTTTGTATAATGTGTGCAAACTTAACATCATCTTGTTCTTCATGCTTCAAAATGTTCAATTCTTTTGTTGTAATACCCATAATTTCTTTTGTTGCTTCTTCAAAAGCAACAATCCAAGTGAATGAAGTATGGTCTTGCACTTTGCATTCAAGTATATATTTATAATCACATTCAGAAAAAGTTTTATCACATCTTCCACAATACCATTGACCATTTGCATTAGTGTTTACTGTTGACGGGTGTTTTCACAACTTCTCAACACAGGCAACACGAAGGTGTACTACCTCTCTTGAAAGGAAATCTCCAACTGCAAGCTGCTGAAAATCTCCCCAAGGTCTCTCGGGTGTCAGGTCATGACTTGCGTGGAACTCCTTAGTTGATTTTGATGTGATTTTGCTAGTAATCACAGGGAGGACTTACGTAGCTGGATACGAGGTAGATCCTCAAATCCGAAGCTTCTGAGATGGAGGTCAAGTTTCACTTTGCTGTAGGTTCGGACAGTTGTCCAAAGCTTCAATGTTTTCTTCAAATTTGGCTTTACAATGTGCAATGAACCATAGCATAGGCTATTTCTAAAAAAAAAGAAAAAGAGTAGGGAAGATGGAAGGTTCCTAGATCTACAACTAACTGTGAACAGTAATTTTGGAGTTCCTACAATGGACAGCTTCCTTAAAACTAGATTTCATTTAACCAGAAATCTCACAATCTCATGAAATTTGTGCTATCTTCTAAGGTATGCAAATATTTCACCTTTCATTCACCATATGTATGCATGAACAAAGATAAAAGTGTGGAGCAGCTTTGAATTTAAGCCCAGACTAACTTTACATAGCTATCTACCAGCAGCAAACAACAAAAAGTATGGACTAAGAAGGCATCTACACAATAGGAATTTTCACAACTACGGAACAACATTTCTAAAATCTATCAAAGCAAAAATATAGCTAACTAGAACAACAATATAAATCTAAGTAAAGCATTTAACAATGGAGGTTGAATCAAGTAACATGTGAAAAAATCAGAAAATGCACCAAGTCAATGTATTTTCATTATAAATTTCTGCAGCATGTCTTTACAACAACTCAACTCCCCTTGCAAATGAGAGGAGACCCCCTATTTATAGTGCCCAAAAAGTTAAATGAATGGCCAAGATTAATTCTCATTATGTGGCCAAGATTCATTATAAAATAGGGTTTCACCCACCTCTAATATATTACAATTTAAAATTACATTCTTGTCTTTGTCTCTATTTTGTCCTTTAGTGACGATACTGTAGCACTTTGTCTTTTGTTGATTGCACTCTTTGTTGCAGCTATTCCTCTGGGAGCTCCTCATTGATTACAGGGTTGTCCTCCTGCTTTGAAGCTGTATATTCCATGAATTTTAGAATAACTGGCTGGAGTTTTTCTACCTCAATGATCTCGTACCACAACATCTGGTAGCTCCATTCTTTTGCATTATCCTCAAGCTTTTTTCAGTCTTCATCATAATTTACGCCCTGATCTCTGAACAACTATGATTGGTAGAAGGCATAGGCAGAAAAACTCATGAACTCCACTGTTATTTCATTGGACATCCCGTCCTCCATCTTCTTCTGAAAGTAAGTTTTTATCTTCTCTAGATCCATTTGCACTGTGGGCATATCATACTTTGTCACCAGCTTGAGATATTGGGCCCGTTCCGTCCTAATTTCCTTGACCCATTCGATGTCTGGATCCACCTTACTCATTATCTGCTCCAACCTTTCCTTTCTATTGCCGAAATCTTATCTCCACACATCCATCAGCCAGTGATCGTCCCTTTTGAATGCAAGCTTCTCTTCCCATGTGGCTTTTGGTAAATGGAGGATGGCCTCAATCTTTGGATAGGTGGAGTCGTATGATGCAGGGAAGTCGATGCAGAGCTTCCTTGTGCTCTCCAGAGATTGTTGTAGGTCCAAGAACTTGTTGGCTATTCGAACTTCCTGGCTAATACCCATGTTTTCGACGTACAGGACCTGTCAGAGCCAGCTCTCTGTAGTCTTATCCAAGTTCTTTCTCCTTTCTAGTTTGTCAATCTGTTCCTTGGATAGCAATAGTGGTGGAGCCGCGGATGTGGTGGGTATTTCTTCAACTAAAGACCATTGTTGGATGTAAGTTGTTAGATCAGCCACCTGGGCTTTAAGCTCATCCTTTGAAACTTTGTCATGTTGTATCATATGTACCATCATGGCTACAAACTCTTCGAGGTGCTCCACCTTCTATTCCCTAGTAGCAGTTCCTAGATCAATGGTGGAGATGTTGTAGCTTGTTCCTTCCCTGCCCACCACTAGCGTGCCTATTTGTAGTGCTCGAGACCTAGAAGCATCCCTTGTTACCTTGGATCTGATCTTAGGGTTCTTCTCTTTTCTAGTTGTGATCTGCACTCAGGCTAAGATAGCCTCCAGCTTGGCTCTTGGATCCTTTGGTGTGGGAGTTTTCTTTTCAAGTTGTCTCTCTAGCCATTTAGGCATAGCAGACTTTTCTTTAGGTGATTCACGATCACCCTCGCCTTCTCGGCTAGGATCTCTATTTTCTTATTTCCAGGGGCCCTTTCTTCCATTTTAGCAGCATCTCCTTCTTCTTAATAGGAATCCTAGATGAACACAAGGTGCTTGATGGGAGGCTTGGTAGGTAATTGCTTCTGGGGACTTTCTTCTTTCTCTATTTCCTTCCCCTCCCTTTCTCCAGTTTGCTCAACCGTGTGCATGTGCTCCTTGGGCTGCTCAATTTTGAGGCCCTTGACAGTTTGAACCTCACTCTCACGCTTATCTTCTCCTACACTTTCCTCCTTTTGACAAGGGGACAACACACCCTCTTGCAATTCCCCTGTAGGGAGCTCCATGTCTTATCCTGCCTTGTCTTCTTGTTGTTGTCCCTCTTCTTTGAGAGGCGACCTTTTTTCCTCTTCTTCATTGGCCTTTAGCTATCGGGCCATCTCTTCTTCAAGATCATCATCAAAGGTCTGTACGATGACCCTACCACCAACATCCTCTTCCTCATCCCTGCTCTCTAAAGAGCCTGTCCCTTCGTCCTTGTAGGCCACCTTGTCGATTGTCTGGTGTTCATAGTCTGGGTGTTCATTGTATTCGTCGACTTCCTCTTCAAATGGCTTTGAGGCCTCTTGCTCCCGTCTCTCCCACTCCTTGGAGAATAACATGGTGGCTTCCATGGTCGGCGGTCCTACCGAAGGCTGCGAAGGTTTAGCAGTAGCAAGGACCTGCATTGGGGCCACCTGAAGAGTGGGGTCCATGAGGATCTGGGAGAGCTTGGAAGGGAGATTCTACATGTGTTTTGAGAAGGCCTCAAGCAAGGTGGGAGCTGGTATTGGTTTCATTACTGTAGCTAATGGGAGTGATGTGGTAGGTGACATGGCAGCAAAGGAAGGAGGGGTAGTTACGGTAGAGGAAGAATCAATTACTATTATAGGCTCGGTCGGAGGTGAAGGGGCAAGATCGATAGAGATGTCCACTACTGGCAAGGATGTGGTGACCATGGCTAGGGAGGTAGATGATGGGGCAGTCGAAACAAGGAGAGCCAAAAGAGGTTTTAACTGATCTATACTTTTTGCTTCTTCCTCTTGGCTTACGGACTACTCCGTGGTGCCTCCTGGATCTTTCCTTGTATATACTTTGGGGTTTGTGGACTGCTTCGTTTCTGTTTCCTTCCTCTTCTTAGATCTGGTGATTGGAGAAGATTTGGACGTCTCGCCCATTGAAGTTGTGGCGGCGATATCTTCGATGTAACTGGGCTCACTCTTTATCCATTCATATGTAAGGACCACCCCTTGCTATTTTGATCAGGCCACCTGTCCATCAACCCATTCTTTAGTTCGAGCCAGAACCGGTTTAGTTATAATAACGAGGTCATTGACCTCCTGTTTATCCCAATCTATTGTTGGTAGCGGCAAGTTGGTGACTATAGGGTATCTCGGATCCATTACGGTGCTTTTGTCCTCTTCGACCTGCTCTGGTATGGGAAATGGTTGCACCCATCTTATGAAGTACGCAGTCATCTACATGTAGTGCCTTGCACGCACTTCCTTGTCATCTTGAAATTCTCCCCAAAAGTCCTTAACGTGGAGCAGATGAGCAAATCCTGACCTCAGTGCTTTCCTTATATGCCAATAAGGGTCCATTCGCGGGCGAGCAGTGTGTAGGCAGAAATGACAATCGTTCAATTCTTTCTTAGAATTCCTAGTGCACTGCGAAGTTTGTAATTTGTACATTCCTCGGCCGAAAGTTAAGGGATAGGAGATCCCTGCCAAGTGTTTGTTGCTGAAGACGGACTATATGTGTTGGAGCTGCTGAGAAAGTTCCAATAGGATGATCCGGTCGTTGGGGTATCGGGGCAGCTTATTTGGCCTTTTTGTGAAGCCCTGGGCGCAAATTTATGTGAACTTTGGATACTGAATGAAAAGGAAGGCATACTACTTCAAGAATGCTCGAGCACTATGAGAGACCCTTCTCTCGTAATCCCCTACAATCACTATGATGATATGGCCGGTGAAAGCGTCGTTTACCCTGCAATATTCCTTCTTGAAGTTTTGGTGCTGGAGCTCGGGGTAGCTGTCATAGACCTTCAATTTTTTACCCTGCTCGCCATCAGGTGCCACAAATAGTCCACTATACTACCTTTGGTCTGCCAAGGAGTAGACCAGATAGGAATTCATGTAGAATTTGGAGCTTTTCTTCATGTTCATGAACTGCTCATGGAAGCAGTCGCTTATTATGCCTCCCTAGTAGAATGAGGATTTTGTGGTGACATCTTCATTCCTACGTAGGATCTGCTCAGTGAAGTACACCATCCATTCCTGAAAGAAGGCAGCAGTAGGGAGACCCATCACCCTACTCAGCATAGTGACTAAGTCGTGGTAATCTTCATCGAAATCACTATGGAAGAGTTCTTGAGGAACCTTCACAACGCTACCCCGTTTCTCTTTGAGCCAGTGCTGATTTATCAATCTCTTGCAACCCATCAGGTTGTCGTCCCATGATGCTTTGCATTCCTCTATGGTAGGTGTCTCCATCTCGACGAAGGTGGGAATGTGGAAGGTCTTTGTAATTCCCTTAGCTGACATATCAGCAAGAATGTTCACATCCCGGTCAACAATTGTTTGCGTCTGGGGTTGATATGCCTGTCAGCAAACCATGACCAATTCAAGGGCCACAAGGGATGGAGGGAAGCCTGTAGCTTTTGCAATTCTGCTTTTCTTGATCAGCCTTGCATTCTTGGTTGTCGAGTTGATTCTAACCCTTTGCTTTAATTCATCAATATCGACGTGGCGGATATTGGTATATGTGATTTCTTTCCAGTTGGTGATAATCTTCGAGTGCAACGGTTCACCCTGGAATTGGTACTTCATCTGGTCCTTTTCCTCTTTTCCACGAGGAGTCTTGCCCGATTTCTTTTCTTTGTCCTTTTTCGCAGCTGCCCCCAAGGGTCCTGAACCTAATTCCATATATCTTGCAAGTAAAGGCATAGCCAGTGCAACCGATCATGAAAGCTTCAACGTTAGTCAAAATCCCATGGACGAAATCAACTTTAGACAATTTATCATTCATAAAATCATACTTTTACTTCCAGATGTCATTAGTATTTCAATTGAGGGATTTCAGACAATCTGGGGCCTAGAGGCCTAGACTTTCCTGGCAAGAATGTTATTTTGAAAGGGAAAACAGGGTAGTGCGATCTAGGAGATTTTTTCTGACTGAATTTTGATAGTTAGAAAGGCTCGTATCGAAGAAAGCCAAATTTGAGCACGTGGGTCGAGATTAGATTTCAAATTTGAGGTCATTTGGATCAATTTGAGAGCATTCTGAGGTACAAGGCCAGAAAGTCGTCAGGGGTTTGTTGTTTGAAACGGCTAGACATAAAGGGAATTACGGGGATGAAATTTTGAGGTCTGGGACTCAGAGGGCCGGAAGGCGGCATATGCTTTTCCTTCGCATTTGGAGGCGATCGGGCCTGGAGAGCCGAGAAGTCGTCCCGCTTTCACTGTTCGGAATGGCAATCACTAGACGGAAGTCCGGAGGGAGTGGCCTGGCGGATCAGACCCGGTAATGAGGTTGGGTGTCAGATTTTCCATGTCAGGTTCTCATTCAGTGAATGGGAGGGTGGGCCCGAAGGCCAGAAAGGAGCATGCACTTTTCCCTTTGGAACAGCAGAGATGGGACAGAGTCCTGGTGGGCAGAGCCCGACAAGGGCGAGGATGTCAAAATAAAGTGTTTCTGGTTACGCGGCAAATGAAATCTCGGGGTCTGGGAGGTAGACGGATGTTAGTGATCAGCCATTTGAAATGGTGAAGAGGCCACAAAATTCTGCAGTTGAAAGTCCATGGACCGGGACCCGGCGAGGTGTTAGAAGGTGGGTTTGCGTGAATCAGCGGACGACGAGAGACAAGGCAAGCTCTGGAGCTCAAGTGGATGGGTCGACTCCGCCGTTTTGGAACAACAAAATCATCGCGGAGTTTCAGACATGGAAGTTCGGGGACCCAGGCCCAGAAAACCAAAAGGGAGGCCGAATGAGAAGTTTAAGTTATAAGTTGACAAAAATCGGACAACAGAGATCCGAGGTGTCGGGCCCGAGCGGACAAATCGTCGTTTGGAGAGAATTTTGTTTCCAAGTTGTGATGGCCATCGAAAGACACAGGCCTAGAGGACGTGAACACCTCTAGGCAATGAACGACCATGACGAGGTGAAATTCCAGACCAATTTTGAGGGCATCTTCAACATTTTTTGAAGATTCTAGGACATGGGTTTTGTGTGTTTTATTAAGTTTTATCAATTGAACGTGTTTTTAACCCATGTTGTTCATCATTTAGGCATTAAAATCATAAAAAAAAATCTTGGGAGGGTGGACGACAAACCTACCTCAAAAACCTAATGAGGCAAGTCATGAAATCCGCCAAGGGTCGGCAAATGACGGCAACGGGTGCAAGGGCGATGATCGACAAAGGCAATGATCCTCTTTGGAAAACACTTTGATCTCTCTAGAAAACCTGACAAATGAAAATGACAGGTTGGGCAAGATATTTATACCCAAAAATGCATTTAATGTCCCCATTTAATACAAGTACAGCTGCCCAGTTGTTTAGTGGATTTGAATTCGCGGACGACGGCAGGAGGTCCGAGGTCTGGGGGCTGGAAAGACGTGAGGCAGTGGCTGTTAAAATTCATTTTATAAACCAATGGACGAGGGGATCTCAAGGCCTGGAGGGCAGAGTTCCATCTCAAGTTCGTTGTCGGGAACGATGAAGTCCTCACGAAGTTTCGGGAGTGAAAATCTGGATGGTCAAGCCCGAAGGAGACAAAGGCAGGCCGAAATGTTCACAAATTTCACTAGACGGGAAACAGGAAGCTGGGTCCTAAGGCCCAAGAAGGCAGAAACCTTATGTTGTTCAGAACAGCAAACACAAGAGGGAAACCCAACAAGGTGGGCCCGCCAGGCTCCAAGGCCACTAGCAGAGGCAAACTACCAAGGAGACTCCGCAAGGCACCATGACATGACAAAAATTGAAGGGGTGAAACACGGTCAACTCGAGATGAGACTTTGGAGGTACGTTGACCACCCATGAGACTAAAACGAGGGCATGCAAAATGAGGTGGCAAAAAAAATGTCCTGGCAAGGCAAAAGAAGAAGAGGGTTCGTGTTCCAAACGAGGCGTGTGTGCTGAGGGCACAACAAATGGCAACTCCGCTGGGAAACACTCCCGAGCATTCTAAGGATAAGTATTCATCTGGGACCCAGAATCTCTAGTTTCACAGACTGGGAGTGGACTTCCAAAGGTGAACTAGGAGAACAGGATCCTTAATTGGGTCAGTCTACAGGACATCTCAGAAGTGTGTGTAGTGAATTCATTCCTTTCCGCAGGACTGTGACTAGTGGTTGCTAATCCAACTGAGCAAGCTACATAAACCATTCAACACCTAAAGTAACCTAGACATTTCTCCTTTGCCAGTCAGGCGTCCATAGCCCTGACGGAGTTGTCACTACGATCCCACAGATATTGCTCTACTATCTGCCAGGCGTCCATAGCCCCAGTAGAGTTATCCGCACACCCATACGGTTGCTTAGTTTTTAGAATTTATTTTCTCTTTTGTTTTTATATTTCTTTCAATGTCCCTTCTTTCACTTATCTTTTGCTCGACCAGGTAAGCACTAAAGCCTACAATGGGTTTGGGGACCATAGTGGTCACTAGAGTAGACTTAAGATTTTTCACTCACTAGGGTGTCATAGCAACCATGGTAGAGTCCTTTAGAAATGATTAATATGTGTTTTGTGCGAGATCCGAGATGTGTGTAAAGAGATCCAACCAAAGGTCAAGTTCTAAGGCAGAGTTCTAATGAGGAAATCATTCCTAGGCAGCCTTCAGAGACCAATAGTTAGGAATGAATGCTTAGCCGAAGAACACCAAGGACGGACAACAGAGCAAACTGTTCATCGAGCGAGCATGGCCACCGCAAGGGAACGAAGAACACCCTTTTTGAAATAAAACAGTTAGGGGAACAAGAAAATAGAGTGACACGAAACAACAAGATGTAAGCGAACCAAAAGGCAACCTACTCTAACCTATTTACAAATATTTACAAGGAAGAGCTCAAGAGAGCTCAGGCTTGAAAGTAATGTTTCTAGTGTTGCCCATTAACTGGCAACGGGACGTCTTCACCAGTTAAGGTCTTTAGGTGGAAAGCATTGTCTCCCAAAATTTCAGCTATTTGAAAGGGGCCAAGCCAAAGCTTGTTGAATTTGTTGTGTCCCCCTTTCTTTTCATGGGCCTTGTCCCAATACAAGACCAAATCTACAATTCTAAAGGAATTGATTTTAGCTCGGCGGTCGAACCATCTCTTAACCACACCCTGATGTTTGGAAATTTTTTCTATTGCATGGTCTTAGACTTCTTCTAAATGCAAGAGCTCAACTAACCGAGCTTCTCTACGATCCCCTCCATTATAAAAGTCGTTGATAAACTAGAGAGGGAATCTTCAGGTGAATAGGGAATACGGGCTCTAGGCCATAAACAAGATGGAATGGGGAATCACCAAGGGAAGCCTTATGGTGAGTGCGGTCCACCCAAAGGGCGAAACAGAGCTGGGTATGCCAGTCCTTGGGATTCCTATCTAGCAGTTTCTTGATCACAGTGATCAGGTTCTTATTTGTGGACTCAACGAGGCCATTTTCTTGAGGGTAGTAATTAGACGAAAACTTTAGGGAAATCCCGTAGTCGAAGGCCCAACTAGAAAATTTTAATAAAGAAAATGCAGGTCCATTGTCACAAACCAATGCATAAGGACAACCAAAGCAATTTAAAATGAAACTTTCTAAAAAATTAGTAACTACCTCAGTTGTGCATTGCTTACATACAATTGCTTATGTCCATCTAGTACAATAATCAGTAGCAGTAAGAATGTACCTATGTCCCACAGATGATGGAGAGCTTACCAGACTGATGAAATCGAGGCCCCATTGCACGAACGACCTTACCTCCAACACAGGCTGTAGTGGGACAACAACATTCTTCTCCTTGGTGGCAGCTATTTGACATGTGTGACATGAATGAACATGACAGTGGGCATCTTTGAAGATAGTTGGCCAATAATATCCTGCCCTTAATAAATGATGTGTTGTGGAAGGACCAGACCCATGGCCAGTGCCAAACTTATCATGAAACTCCCTCAAGACTCGATTTGCTTCTTCCTTACCAAGGCATCTCAAGTAAATGCCTTCATGATTTCTCTTATATAAAATGGACCCCTGCAACATATAACCGTTGCTTTTCAATCTAAGAGCATGCTTTTGGAATCCCTGTAGGTGAGGCGGACACTTGTGGTTCAACAAATAATAGACGACATTCTCGTACCATTCTCTCGGGGAAACATCCTCGAGCTGGTAATGTTGCACAGTGAGTTCGGGTCCAGCCTTTGCTGCCGCTACAACAATTGTGCGGGTAAGTGCCTGTCCTCTCACCAACTTCATCGGTTGGATTTCCATATCAAACTCTTAGAGCAAAGTGACCCATTTAGCTCTTCATTCGCCCAATTCATTTTGCATAAGCAACGTTTTCATTGTTGGGTCGGGGACAATGGAAAACACTTTATTGCGCAGGATATAATGCCAAAATTTCTTCACCCCCTAACAAGGGCATATGTCTCCTTCTCTACATTGTGGTAGCATAATTTAGCATCTTTCAACGGAGCACTCATGAAGGCGATCAGGTGCTCATTTCCTTCATCATCTTTCTGATTCAGAATGCTAGCGCAGGAATTCTCTGAAGCGAATGAATAGATGTGGAATAACTTCAGGTAGTTTGGGCTGACTAGTACAGGTGCCTCAGCAATGGCCCATTTGATTTCCTCAAAGGCTTGCTTGGCTTCGGGAGTCCACTCAACTTTGGCATCCTACTTTAACATAGCATTGAGGGGTTTGACAATCTCAGTGAAGCTCGTGATAAATTTCCTGACAAAGTTGATCTTTCTGACGAAAGATTTTAATTCTTTCTTGCTGCCTGGTGGTGGGATCTTCAGCAAAGATTGGATATATTTAGGGTCTATGGAGATTCCCTATTCTGAAATAAAATGCCCAAGCAATCTACCTTCAGTCATGCTGAAAATGCACTTCTTGGGGTTAAGTGAAACCCCAAAATCCCTACATCGTTGAAACACCTTGCATAGATCAGAAACATGGTCACTTCTCCTTTTAGAAAACACAGTTAAATCATCCATGTAAATGATTATGCATTTTCCAATCAGATCTTTGAAGGTGATATCCATGGCACGTTGGAAGGTGGTGCCAACGTTGATGAGCCCAAAAGGAATTCTCCTGTAAGTGAATGTCCCCCACTTAGTGGTGAACGTTGTTTTATGATGGTCTTCGTACTGCACAATCACCTGGTTGTACCTGAAGTACCCATTGAGAAAAGACATCATTTGGGAGCCGTTGATGATCTGCAACACCTCATCCAATGAAGGCACTGGATAGTTGTCCTTCTTCGAAGCTCGATTCAAATTGCGGAAGTCTACACACAATCTGATTTCTCCATTATTTTTTCTAACCGGGACCAAGTTGGCCACCCATGTAGAATGCCTGACTGGGAAGATAATCCTTGTCGAAAGCAACTTCTGTACCTTTTTGTAAATGATGGGCTCCAACAAGGCATTAATAGGATGATGTCACTGACAGAATGGCCTCACTTTTGTCTTGAGAGGGATGGTGTGCATGATGATGGAGGTGTCATAAGTCTTTAAATCCTCATAACTCCATGCCACCACATCAGGATACTTCTGCAAAGCATCAATGATTCCATTCTTTTCCTCGGGCGTGCATACTTTGCCAATAAAAATATTCTTGATCTCCTCGGCTGTCCCGAGGTTGTGAGCATCGCATTGGTTGCTTATGGCTTCTTTCTTCATTTATCGATTTTGATCTCTGATCTAGTCCAAATCAAATATGCGTTCCAGCTGAACCATACCTTTGGGAATTGTGTTGGTTTTGAGGTTGATGACTCCTTCTATGTCCAATTTGGCCTCTTTCGGATCAGCCTCATCAATTATTTGGGTGGCGAAGACATCAGAACTCGTGATGAATTCAAGGATATGTTTGTCATTATTGAAGACCTGAAAGTGAGTGACACTATCTAGGACAGACGACATAGATGTCAACTCAACTTTAAATTTCTTAAGCCTAGACAAGGAGAGGGGTTGCAAAGTGTTGGCTACTTGAGCCAAGGCATCGATTGTATGATTATGAGCACGAGGGATCAGGTGTATATTGAATGCATCTAAACCTTCTAAGAGATCCCAAACCTTATGCCTATAGTTTGCAAGTATTCTATCATGGTAGGAATACAATTTTCTTACTTGTTTAACTATGAGTTTAGAATCCCCAAAAACTTGCAACATTTTGACATTTTTCTTTAAGGCCATAAGAAGGCCATGGACTAACGCCTCGTATTCTGCTACATTATTGGTGCAATAAAACTATAATCTATGGGTAGCAAGAAAGGTCTTACCTTTTGGGCTGATAAGTTTGAACCCGACACCAGCTCCTTGTTTTGACTTGGACCCATCAAATCAGAGTGTCCAAATTTTGGAAAGTTCTTTGACTTCGGGTCCAACTAAGCTCTTACTCCCTTTTGGCTGGGTGGTTGCCTCTGTAATCTTAGGGGAATCTTTTAGCTTAGTGCATTGAATAGTGGGTGGTTCTGCCAGCACCTCCTTTGGCGTTTCCTTCTGAAGGACAACTAATTTTTTAACATGCTCTACTGTTGTTTGACACAAGCAACAATCAAACTCAAAGTGGGCAGCATTGTGAATCCTACACCAGTTTTGCAATAAGAGATCCTAGAAATTGATTTGGGTGCCCAAGCCGAGTTGATCCCTTGCATACTTTTCTATGAATTCCTAGAAACCACTTAGTAGTCCCCAGTTGTCGTCTTCATTGGTTTTATCATCTGATTCTACCAGCATTTCTGTACTTTGAGGCATTTGAGTAAAGTCAGTTGGAGGACTGCACTGCACTAAGATTACTTCGGCAACACATTCTTCTTGAGGATCGAATTCATATTGGCAGACAAAGGGATAGTAATTTCCCAATTTTGTCTCAACAAACAACATTTTGTTGAGATTATTGTATTTTGTGATCATATATTTCATACGGGGCTCGCAGATGACATAGATTTGATTTGGCAACCCTTTCCATGGAAGCCACATGTGAGAATGGTCTGTGGCAGCATACCCATTTAATGTTTTCATGAATTCTCTTCCCAGGATGATCCCATATGTATTGGGAATATCAGCCACTTGAATATCAATGACTTGTTGTATCCTCGAATCCACAACGATTTGCATCGGGATCCGATTCATTTCTCCCACAATGTTAATTTATGTTTTGTCCAGCTGGGTCACCTTCCTCCTAGAGGGTGTGGGAGTAATTTCAAGAGCCTTACATACTACCAAAGGCATAACATTGGCAGACGCTCCTGAATCAAGTAGGCAGTTGTGCAAGTTTTTCCCAAATATTTGAATGGTGGTGAGAAAAGGGGGAGTTTCCACTCTTCCTTTGAAGAGGCCCATAGGTACGTCTACTTGAGCTACTTGAACTTTGTTCGTGTAGCTAGTTTTATCTTTAATCTGCCTAGATGACTGATCCTTAGAACTCTCCCTATTGTTCTAGTCTAGATCCCTTTCCGGCTATTTACTGGTAGACTGACTTGAGGGAACGTCCTTCCTTTTCCTAGTATTATCATGTATCACAGGTTCTTGCCTAGGCTCTTCAAAGGTGACTCTCTTAGCTAATGTTTCATGCATTGTGTTGGAGGATGGGGTCCCATTGAGTACCCTAAAGAAGGCATGCCTCACAGCAAGGACCTTGAGCAATTCAAAGGCAGACAAACTGATTTTTACTTTCTTGAACTCTTTTTCCACATATTCACCCATCTGCTCAATTTTAGAGCCAAAGGCTTTACCTATTGCAGAGCTAGGAGGTTGGACTTCCCTTTGACCTGATTGATTTCAGGGCTGGCCTTGAGGCTGATTTTGCGTCTAATTTTGAGGCTTATCCTTGTCAAGATATTGGGTGGGTATATGGGGAAGCCCATGATTATTGTTGGCATTAGGGTTAGGCGAGGTAGTAAAATTGTTTGGTGGTGTAGAAGTTGTAAAGGGTCCACTTGTCTACCTATTTCTAAGGAAGTAAGGGGTTGCTCTCTGGTGAAACATGTGAATTTCATCTACATATGGTTCTTCCTCATTTATCGGACCATTGTCTACTGAATCAAAAAGTTGAGCCAAGGTTTGCTCATTACTTACCTCTTGCACTTCTTCGCTTTTAATGGGAGCAAGCTCAACCTCGGGCTGATTATGGTCACTCCACGAAAATGAAGCCTGGTTGACCATGAGACAGGAGGAGTCATAAGGCTCAGATGGAATGATGTCTCTACAACTGGTACTATCAGCAGCATTTTGGACCTCAATTTGGAAAATTTCTGCAGTTGTCTGGAATTCAAGGCAATCCAACTCAGAGTGTCTACTAGTCTTGTGAATTCGGCACCATCCAAACAAGGCTACCTTAGCGAGGTACACCCCACTGGCCTTTCTCTCATTGTTGGCCGACTGATCTAGAGGAGTAGGGACATCTCCATTATTGGGCTTTCTATTCCACATGCGGTTTTGCCTCTGAAAAGGCCTCCTCTTGGAACTTTGGTTTAGATTCTATCCTCTACCATAATTCTGCCCAAAAGATGTGCTTGCTTCCCGATTGTCCCTACTGTCCCTGTTATCTCGGCTATCCCAATTAAGATTGGCATGGAGGTTTTGTTGGGACGCCTGTAACTGATTATTCTGATTCTTTAAGTGTGTCATTTATGTGGATATTTTCTTTATCATCTATGTAAGGTCTTCCAATTTTTCTTTCTCAGTAGTGTTGTTTGGCTGTAGTGTCAAATTTTAGAGAAAGATAGGTAGAGCTACTGGTTGATTCTAATGCACTGGGGGGAATTCTGATCCTAGAAAAAAGAATGGTGCTTGCGGTTGTTGAGAGTACACTTGTTGTTGTTGGGGAGCCTAAGTGTAACTTTGTTGTTGTTGGTACTATAAATAGGAAGGAACGAAAGATGCATAATTCATTGGTTGCCCCAGGTGTGAAACGATGGGTAGCTGAGGCACTTGGTTCATAAAAGGCGTTTGATTAGCGAAGGCTTGGTTAAGACCTTGAATCTACATCAGGTGAGCTACCGGTCCCAAAGAAGGTAGTGGGCCGAAGATATTCTGCCCCAAATCTGCACTGGAAACAACAGCCTCAACGTAGGTGGTCACCAGCGTGGTGAGCGGCAGGTGCATCCTTTTGACCAATGCTGACGTGAGATTATCCAATGCTGCATAGTAGACGGGGAGGACTGCAACATCATTGTGTATGTACGGATCCTGAAGCCTCATGAAGGCATGATGGAAACGATTATTGAAGGACCCAATGGGTTCATTAACTTCCCTCCAGACGGACATAAACTGTTAGTATAGCTCTGAAGGGCTGATTGGAATCTTGTATTTCTGCATAAAAGAATTCTTCGTAAGGTCCCACGAAGTAACAGTCCCCCTCGGTAGATTGATGTACCAATAGAAGGCTTCCTCACCCAATGAATGTGGAAAAAGGAGGCATGCTACATCCTCATGATCGACTTGCATTTCAGTGACTGTTGTTTCAAATATTTCGATATGTTCTTCAACTGCTCTTTGCAGGTCACGAGGATTTAACTTTGAACAAAAGCCTTCTAGATTCTTAGGAATATCATGGTAAGCGGTGAAGTGTATCGGCGATAGATTTTGTGCCAACCAAGCCATGGCGGGAGGCGGAGGTGGTACCTGCTATTGAGGGATAATAATTTGAGATTGCACCTGCAATAAAACAACAATCTGGGACTGCACTTGGGCTGCGGCTGTTTGGACTGTACCTTGGGCTGGAAGGGCCAGGAGAGAGGCAACTTCCTGGCTGCCAGAGATGAGAGGGGGAAAAGTTTTTTCGAGTGGTCAGGAAGATAAGGAAGAAGAAGTAGTGTTTCCTCCCTTAGTTTGTTTTACCCTTGTAGGAGACTGCAACTCTTGGAATTCTCCCTTATTTGGTGTCGACCATAAAACTCTTTGAAATATTTCTGGGAAGAACGATCTGATTTGATCCAACTTCACAAGGCCCTCCTTTTAGAGCCAGTTCTATTGATGGGTGTTTTTCACATCTTCTCAACATAGGAAGCACACAGGTGTACTACCTCTCTTGAAAGGAAATCTCCAACTACAAGCTGCTGAAAATCTCCCCAAAGTCTCTCGGGTGTCAGGTCATGACTTGCGTGGAACTCCTCAGTTGATTTTGATGTGATTTGCTGGTAATCACATGGCAGACTTATGTAGATGGATGCGAGGTAGATCTTCAAATCCAAAGCTTCCGAGATGGAGGTCAAGTTTCACTTTGTTGTAGGTTCGGACAACGGTCCAAAGCTTCGATGTTTTCTTCAAATTTGGCTTTACAATGTGCAATGAACCTTAGCATAGGCTATTTCTAAAAAAAAAGGAAAAGAGCAGGGAAGATGGAAGGTTCCTAGATCTACAACTAACTATGAACAGTAATTTTGGAGTTCCTGCAATGAACAACTTCCTTAAAACAAGATTTCACTTAACCAGAAATCTCACAGTCTCATGAAATTTGTGCTATCTTCTAAGGTATGCAAATATTTCACCTTTCATTCACCATATGTATGCATGAACAAAGATAAAAGTGTGGAGCAGCTTTGAATTTAAGCCCAGACTAACTTTACACAACTATCTACCAACAGCAAATAGTAAAAAGTATGGACTAAGAAGGCATCTACATAGCAGGAATTTTCACAATTACGGAACATCATTTCTAAAATCTATCAAAGCAAAAATACTGCTAACTAGAACAGCAATATAAATCTAAGTAAAGCATTTAACAATGGAGGTTGAACCAAGTAACATGTGAAAAAATTAGAAAATGCACCAAGTCAATGTATTTTCATTATAAATTTCTGCAACATGTCTTTACAATAACTCAACTCCCCTTGCAAATGAGAGGAGACCCCCTATTTATAGTGCCCAAAAATTTAAATGAATGACCAACATTAATTCTCATTGTGTGGCCAAGATTTATTACAAAATAGGGTTTCACCCACCTCCAATATATTACAATTTAAAATTGCATTCTTTCCTCTTTCCCTATTTTGTCTTTTAGTGACGACACTGTAGCACTTTGTCTTTTGTTGATTGCTCTCTTTACTGTAGCTATTCCTTTGGGAGCTCCTCATTGATTACAGGGTTGTCCTCCTGCTTCTTTGAAGCTGTATATTCCATGGATTTTAGAATAACTGGCTGGAGCTTGTCTACCTCAATGATCTCGTACCACAACATCTGGTAGCTCCATTCTTTTGCATTATCCTCAAACTTTTTCCAGTCTTCATCATACTTTATGCCCTGATCTCTGAACAACTCTGATTGATCGAAGGCACGGGTGGAAAAACTCATGAACTCCACTGTTATTTTACTAGACATCTTGTCCTCCATCTTCTTCTCAAAAGTAAGGTTTTATCTTTTCTAGATCCATTTGCACTGCAGGCATATCATACTTTGTCACCAGCTTGAGATATCGGGCGCATTTTTCCCTAATTTCTTTGACCCATTCGATGTATAGATCCACCTTACTCATTATTTTCTCCAACGTTTCCTTTTTGTTGTTGAAGTACCACCTCCACACATCCATCAGCCAGTGATCATCCCTTTTGAATGGAAGCTCCTTTTCCCATGTGGCTTTTGGTAACTAGAGGATGGCCTCAATCTTTGGATAGGTGGAGTCGTATGATGCAGGGAAGTCGGTGCAGAGCTTCCTTGTGCTCTCCAAAGATTGTTGTAGGTCCAATAACTTGATGGTTGTTCGAACTACCTCGCTAATACCCATGTTCCCGACGTACAGGACCTGTTGGAACCAGCTCTCTGTAGTCTTATCCAAGTTCTTTCTCCTTTCTAGTTTGTCAATCTGTTCCTTGGACAACAATAGTGGTGGAGTCACGGATGTGGTGGGTATTTCTTCAACTAAGGACCATTGCTGGATGTAGGCTGTTAGATCAGCCACTTGGACTTTAAGCTCGTCCTTTGAAACTTTGTCTTGTTGTATCATATGTACCACCATGGCTACAGACTCTTCGAGGTGCTCCACCTTTTGTCCCCTGGTAGCAGTTCCTAAATCAATGGTGGAGATGTTGTAGCTTGTTCCTTCCCTACCCACCACTAGCATGGCTATTTGCATTGCTCAAGACCTAAAAGCATCCATTGTTACCTTGGATATGATCTTAGGCTTCTTCTCTTTTCTAGTTGTGATCGGCACTCGGGCTAAGATAGCCTCCAGCCTAGCTCTTGGATCCTTTGGTGCGGGAGTTTTCTTTTCAAGCTGTCTCTCTAGCCATTCAGGCATAGCAAACTTTTCTTTAGGTGATTCATGATCACCCTCGCCTTCTCGGCTAGGATCTCTATTTTCTTATTTCCAGGGGCCCTTTCTTCCATTTTAGCAGCATCTCCTTCTTCTTAATCAGAATCCTAGATGAACACAAGGTGCTTGATGGGAGGCTTGGTAGGTAATTGCTTCCGGGGACTTTCTTCTTTCTCTATTTCCTTCCCCTCCCTTTCTCTAGTTTGCTCAACCTCGTGCATGTGCTCCTTGGGCTGCTCAATTTCGAGGCCCTTGATAGTTTGAACCTCACTCTCACGCTTATCTTCTCCTACACTTTTCTCCTTTTGACAAGGGGACAACACACCCTCTTGTAGTTCCCCTATAGGGAGCTCCACGTCTTATGCTGCCTTGTCTACTTGTTGTTGTCCCTCTTCTCTAAGAGGTGACCTTTTTGCCTCTTCTTCATCGGCCTTTAGCTATCGAGCCATCTCTTCTTCAAGATCGTCATCAAAGGTCTATACGATGACCCTACCACTGGCATCCTCTTCCTCATTCCTGCTCTCCGAAGAGCCTGTTCCTTCCTCCTCGTAGGCCAACCTATCGATTGTCTGGTGTTCATGGTATTCGCTGACTTCCACTTCAAATCACTTCGAGGCCTCTCGCTCCCGTCTCTCCCACTCCTCAGATATTAACATGGTGGCTTCCATGGTCGGTGGTCCTACCAGAGGCTGCGAAGGTTTAGCAGTAGCGAGGACCTGTGCTAGGGCCGCCTGAAGAGTGGGGTCCATGAGGATTTGGGAGAGCTCTGAAGGGAGATTTTGCATGTGTTTCAAGAAGGCCTTAGGCAAGGCAGGAGCTGGTATTGGTTTCATTACTTTAGCTAGTGGAAGTGATGTGGTAGGTGACATGGCAGTAGAGGAAGGAGGGGTAGTTACGACAGAGGAAGAATCAATTACTATTACAGGCTCGGCCGAAGGTGAAGGGGAAAGATGGACAAAGATTTCCACTGCCAGTGGGGACATGGTGACCATGGCTAGGGAGGTAGATGATGGGGTAGTTGAAAGAGGGAGAACCAAAAGAGGTTTTAACTGATCTATACTTTTTGCTTCTTCCTCTTGGATTACAGGTTGTTGCATGGTGCCTCTTGTTTGCTTGAGCCTTTTAGAAGGTGAGCCTCCTGGATCTTTCCTTGTGTATACTTTGGGGTTTGGGGATTGCTTTGTTTCCATTTCCTTCCTTTTCTTAGATCTGGTGATTAGAGGAGATTTGGACGTCCTGCCCATTGAAGTTGTGGCGGCAATATCTTCGGTGGCATTGGGCTCACTCTTTATCCCTTCATATGTTAGGACCACCCTTTGCTATTTCAATCAGGCCACCTGTCCATCAACCCATGCTTTGGTTCTAGCTAGAACTGGTTTAGTTATAATATTGAGGTCATCGACCTCCTATTCATCCCAATTTATTGTTGGTAGCGGTAAGTTGGTGGATGTAGAGTATCTAGGGTTCATTACAGTGCTTTCGTCCTCTTTGACCTGATTTGGTATGGGAAATGGTTGCACCCATCTTATGAAGTATGTAGTCATCCACATGTAGTGCATTGCATGCACTTCCTTGTCATCCTGACAATCTCCCCAAAAGTCCTCAACGTGGTGCAGATGAGTGAACCCTGACCCCAGTGCTTTCCTTCGGCGGAAATTATAATCATTTAATTTTTTCTCAGAATTCCCAGCGCACTGTGAAGTTTGTAATTTGTACATTCCTCAGCCGAAAGTTAAGGGGTAGGAGATCCCTGCCAAGTGTTTGCTGCTGAAGATGGACTATATGTGTTGGAGATGCCAGGAAAGTTCCAATAGGATGATCTGGTCATTGGTGTATCGAGGCAGCTTATTTGGCCTTTCTGTGAAGCCTTGGGCACGAATGTATGTGAACTTCATATACCAAATGAAAAGGAAGGTGTACTACTTCAAGAATTCTCGAGCACCGTGAGAGACTCTTCTCTTGAAATCCTTTACAATTACTCTGATGATATGGTTGATGAAAGCGTCGTTTACCCTGCAATATACCTTCTTGAAGTTCTGGTGCTGGAGCTCGGGGTACCTGTCATAGACCTTCAATTTTTGACCCTGCTCCCCATCGGGTGCCACAAACAGTCCACTATACTGTCTTTGGTCTGCCAAGGAGTAGACCAGATAGGAGATCATGTAAAACTTGGAGCTTTTCTTCACGTTCATGAACTGCTCATGGAAGCAGTCGCTTATTATGCCTCCCTAGTAGAACGAGGATTTTGTGGTGACGTCTTCATTCCCGTGTAGGATCTGCTCAACAAAGTACACCATCCATTCCTGAAAGAAGTTAATAGTAAGGAGACCCATCACCCTGCTCAACATAGTGACTAAGTCATGGTAATCTTCATGGAAATCACTATGGAAGAGTTCTCAAGGAACCTTCGCAGCGCTGCCCCATTTCTCTTTGAGCCAGTGTCGATTTATCAATCTCTTGCAGCCCATTGGGTTGTTGTCCCATGCTGCTTTGCATTCCTCTATGGTAGGCATCTCCATCTCAACGAAGGTGGGAATGTGGAAGGTCTTTGTAATTCCCTCAGCTGACATATCAGCAAGAATGTTCCCATCCTAGTCAACAATTGTTCGCGTCTGGGGTTGATATGCTTGTCGGCAAGCCATGACCAATTTAGGGGCCATGAGGGATGGAGGGAAGCCTGCAGCTTTTGCAATTCTACTTTGCTTGATCATCCTTGCATTCTTGGTTGTCGAGTTGATTCTGACCCTTTGCTTAAATTCATCAATATCAATGTGGTCGATATTGGTATATGTGATTTCTTTCCAGTTGATGATAATCTTCGAGTGCAAGGGTTCACCCTGGAATTGGTACTTCATCTGGTCATTGTCCTCTTTTCAATGAGGAGTCTTGCTTGATTTCTTTCCTTTGTCCTTTTCCGTAGCTGCCTCCAAAGGTCCTACACCTGATTCCATATATCTTGCAAGCAAAGGCATAGTCAGTGCAACTGATCATGAAAGCTTCGACGTTAGTCAAAATCTTGTGGACGAAATCAACTTTAGACAATTTATCATTCATAAAATCATACTTTTACTTCCAAATGTCATTAGTCCTTCAATTGAGGGATTTCAGACAATCCGGGCCTGGAGGCCCAGACTTCCTTGGCAGGAATTATTTTTGAAAGGGCAAGCAGGGTAGTGCATTTCAGGAGATTTCTCTCAACCAAATTTTGATAGTTAGAAAGGCTTGTATCGAAGATATCCGAATTTGAGCACGTGGGTCGAGATCATATTTCAAATTTGAGGTTGTTTGAATCAATTTGAGAGCATTCAGAGGTACAAGGCCGGAAAGCCATCAGGGGTTAGCTGTTTGAAACAGCTAGACATAAAGGGAATTCTGGGGATGAAATTTCAGGGTCTGAGACCCAGAGGGCTGGAAGGTGGTAGATGCTTTTCCTTCGCATTTGGAGGTGCTCGAACCTGAAGAGCCGAGAAGTCGTCTCGCTTTCGTCATTCAGAATGACGATCACCAGACGGAAGTTCGGAGGGAGTGGCCTAGTGGACTGGACTTGGTAACGAGGTTGGGTGTCATATTTTCCATGTTAAGTTCTCATTTGATGAACGGGAGGGCGAGGCCCGGAGGCCGGAAAGGAGCATGCACTTTTCCCTTTGGAATGGCAGAGATGGGACGGAGCTTGGCAAGGGCGAGGATGTCAAAATTAGGTGTTTCTGGTTACGCGGTGAATGAAATCTCAGGGTCTGGGAGGCAGACGGACGTTAGTGATTGGCCGTTTGAAACGACGAAGTGGCTGCGGAAGTCCGTGGACCAAAACCTGACGAGGTGCCAGAAGGTGGGTTTGTGCGAACCAACGGACGACGAGAGACAAGGCGGGCTCTAGAGCTCAGGCGGACAGGTCGACTCCACTGTTTTGGAATGGTGAAAGCATTGTGGAGTTCCAGACACGGAAGTCTGGGTACCCGGGCCCGGAAAGCCAAAAGGGAGGCCGAATGAGAAGTTTAAGTTATAAGTTGACGGAAATCGGACGACGGAGGTTCGAGGTGTTGGGCCCGAGCGGACAAATCACTGTTTGGAGAGAATTTTGTTTTCAAGTTGTGACGACCATCGGAAGACCCGAGCCCGAAGGACGTGAATGCCCATAGGCGATGAACGACTCTGATGAGGTGAAATTCCAAACCAATTTTGAGGGCATCTTAGATATTTTTTGAAGTTTCTAGGACATGGGTTTTGTGTGTTTTATTAAGTTTTATCAAATGAATGTGTTTTTAACCCATGTTGTTCATCATTTAAGCATTAAAATCATAAAAAAAACTCTTGGGAGGGCAGACGGAAAACCTACCTCAAAAACCTGATGAGGCAAGGCATGAAATCTGCCAAGGGTCAGCAAATGACGGCAACGAGTGCGAGGGAGACGATCGACAAAGGCAATGATCCTCTATGGAAAACACTCTGATCTCTCTGGAAAACCTGACAAATGAAAATGACAGGTTGGGAAAGATATTTATACCCAAAAATGCATTTAATAACCCCATTTAATATAGGTACGGCCACCCAGTTGGTTGGTGGATTTGAATTTGCGGACGATGGCAGGAGGTCCAGGGTTCGGGGGCCGAAAAGACGGGAGGCGGCGGCTGTTTAAAATTCATTTTGCAAACTGACGGCCAAGGGGATCTCGGGGACCGGAGGGCGGAGTTCCATTGCAGGTTCACCATTTTGGAAATTCATTTCAGAAACCACCGGCGACGAAGGGGAACTCGAGGCCTGGAGGGCGGAGTTCAGTCGTAGGTTCGCCGTTGAGAATGACGAAGTCCGCACGGAATTCTGAGAGCGGAAGTCCGGATGGTCAGGCCCGAAGGAGACGAAGGTAGGCTGAAATGTTCACAAATTTCACCAAATGAAAAATAGGGAGCCAGGTCCCAAGGCCCGGGAAGGCAGAAACCTTCCGCCATTCAGAACAACAAACACAAGAGGGAAACCCGGTAGGGCAGGCCCGCCAGGCTCCAAGGCCGCTGGCATAGGCAAACTGCCAAGGAGACTCCGCAAGGCACCAGGACTTGAAAAAAATTGAAGGGGTGAAACACGGTCAACTAAAGATGAGACTTTGGAGGTACTTTGACCACCCAGGACACTAAAACGAGGGCATGCAAAATGAGGCGACGACAAAAATGACCCGGCAAGGCGAAAGAAGAAGAGGGTCCCCATTCCGAACGGGGCGTGTGTGTTGTGGCACAACATTTACCTCCTTTTTGCAATGCCTACCTCCAATTTTCAAGGGGAAAGTTGTATAACAAAAATTGTCTACCTTTATGAAAGATAAGGTAGCTTTTATCACTATCCAATAAGGTTTACCAGAGTTACCAAGGTCCTGATCCTGTATTTGTGAGATATTTTTTAACATTTTTTCTTCTATTATAGATGAGATTTCCTTTGTAATAGAATGAGAATGGAGATTCTTCCCTTTTGTATCAAACCACAATCTCAATCAGTGAGTCCAGAAGATCTGGATTTATAAGGAGTTGGGTTGTAGTAATTGTTCCCACAGATTTCCCACCAAAATCACTAATTCGTGAAACCTTTATAGCAAGAATGGGGGAAGTTCCTACAATGCACATTTCTTGGAGTTGTTGACCTTCCTTATTGCAGAAACCACCCCACATTGTTAATTCCACCATACAAGCTGACATGTCTTTCAATTGAAGGGTTCTTTTTTGAGTTTGTGTGGCATTCTTTATGGATATTGTGTTTGGTGTGTCGATTGAGAGAATAACACCAATGATATCAACCAAAGAATTGCTTTTCATGTTCTCAATTTCTCTTATCGGTGTAAAATGGAATTGTTGTTTTGGTATACAACTATCCTTCTCCAAACACAACTCAACAATTGAATTTGTTTCTAATAAGATTTCCCATTCATTTTTTAATTGGTTGAAATTTTTTTGTGCAGGTTTGAGTCTCCCTTTTGAGATAAACACTTTTCCAGATTCTATGCGATCATAAAACTTTTTTACAACTGCATTAAAAAATGTTACTCTTATTTCAACACCATTTGAATCAACCAAGTCAAAATTAAACACTTGTCCATCTTCTTTTGCATTGTTAAAATGACGAAGTTGACCCTTTCTAGTGACTCTTGCCTTTATCGACCATCTATTTTGGTACAGATTCAATGTTGCAATAGGAATGGTTCTTGTAGGAGGTTCATTTTTTCCAACAATTGGGTGCTTATATGGATTGTTGGTAGGATTCATGCCTGCATCATCATCATATAAGAAAAATAGTATTCAATAGAATTCAAAAACGACAAAAAAAATTGAAAGAGTAAATGGAAACATTTATAATTTGTTGAATTTTTAATATAGTAGAAGAATTTGTTGGTGTAAATAAAGTCTTGTACCTAGTTAATTCATTAATAGGGGACTTATTTACACATGTTAAGTTTACTTAAGTCATAGGAAGGAATCTTTCTAGAAGGTGTTAGTTGTCATTAGTCGTTATCTTATTTTTTGACAACTACTACATGTGAACCTAGGTAAGTGTGATTAGTTGTCTCATGTCATATGATTAAGGCACTTGTCATAATCCTATGACATCTTGCATCTCACCTTGGCTATATAACCAAGGGGTTTCTCTCATTGTACAATCATCTCATATCATTGACATTGAATACAATTTATTCTTTTCACATTCTATTCTCTCTTTTTGTTTTTTCTATTTGGTCTCAAGATCTTGGCATCCATAGCCAATTCTAACATGGTATTAGAGCGGGTTGGGTGCCATTGGAGAGTCTTTTTTTGAAGAGAGGTACTAGATTTGGGGGTGTTCCATTTTTGAATTTTTATTGCACGTTCATATTGAAGCTTATTGGTGCAAATCTAAGCTCACCATTGCGTCCGAAAGGTTTGAGAAAGTCAATTTTTCCTTTTGTTTTGTCCAAATCAGACATATGAGGCCAAATCTATAAGGGTTTGAAACTAAAGAGTGGTTGTCAGATCCAGAAGATAGCTGCAATTTTGGAGCATTTTGGGTCAAATCTGACCCTGCCATCGCGTCCAGAAGGGTCAAAAACCCTAAGATCGATTGCTAATTTGTCCAAATCGGAGCAGTTGTCCGGTGAGGCAAAAAAAATTTGCCCAAGAAGTCGTACAGCCCCCCAGGTCGTCATAATTACAGTGACAATACGATTTGTAGAAAAAATTATTATTTAAATCATTGAAAATTTTTTGAATTTTTTTTAAGCAAAATCACGATTTAAATCTGCAAATTTCATTGTCAAATTTTTTATTAAAAATCAAATTGAAAAAGCAAGTCTGCAGATATCTTTGAAAGTACTGCAGAGTGTAGTACGTGTGCAGATTGTGCAGGTACTGCCACCTTGCGTGGAGCCACGTGGCCATACGACTATGGACCCCACTCATGGCTTAGGGCTCCACCAAACCCGCCAATCCTTCTGGTGGGCCCTCCACATCCACTACAAGAAGAAAAGTCACATCAGTTGGCTTAATAAACCAGTGGTCAATATAAAATTCAAGCTGTCAAAAGTTAAATCAGCCGGTCATTGAAGAAAACCAGCATTTAAAAAAAGAAAAGCCGGTGAAGATTTCAAAAGCTAGCAATCGAAAAGTTAATACTGGCGGTGAAAATTTATGAAGAATCCGACTATCAAAAAATCCCAACAGTCAAATCAAAGGGAGAATATTCGCATTGAATATTCTTGGATGTCGGTCGACCAGTGACAGTCAGGTACCTATCAAACTTAAGCCAGCAAAAAGAGCATATTCCAAACTAAGGAGGATATTCTTTTTTTACGGTTTGCAAGACGTCAAATTTAATTATGTGAAGTGCTAACGTCAGCACCGTGTCAGCGCCCTTAAAAATTTTCTCCCCCCTCATAGTTTACATTTTGGTTTTCATAGGCGAACTTTGAAGGCTCATATCTTGCTCATTTTGACTCCTTTTTATGAGCAATTTTTTTTTATTTGGGCCAAAATTTCGTGCTCTTCATAGTGGCGCAATAAGTTTTTTGGTTTTGGTGTCTATTTTTTTCAGAAATTTTAGATTCTCATAGGTGTTGCTACTTTTTCCTTATTTTGGGAACTTTGGGAGCTCATATCTTGCTCTTACAGTAACATTTTTGGGTGCAATTTTTTTTTTGAAAGTGCATGATTTTTTGTGTACTTATCAATTGTGTGATCAGATTGATCTCATTTTGTACCATAAATTGTACTTGATTCTGTGGCCTATTTTGGCATTTGCATGCACCAAGATCAAATTCCACTTCGTTGTTTTTGGCAAGTGGCAACTGTAAATGCACTAAATATAAAGTGCCAAATCAGATATTATTGGGGGGTTTCATGATTGAGTAATTTGGGGGGGTAATCTTGCAGTGGTTGGTTGCATTCTTTTGCTTGGTTTGTGTTCTTGCAAATGGGGAAATCTCAAATTGAACTCCTAACTCCACATAATTATGCTACATGGAGAAAATTAGTATGGAACTATCTAATGATGAAAGGTCTAATAGGTCATCTAAAGGACACAATTCCAAAACCTACCGATGCTAAAGAATTGGCAAGGTGGGAGATTGATTGTGAGAAAAAACTTGGATGAATATGTTCATTAGTCTCTTTTGATTGACAATTTCATATTGAATCATGCAATACACCTAAAGAAGCTTGGGAGAATTTTGAAAAATTATGTGGTAAAACAGATTAGGGGATATCGGATTGATAATGATTTGATGAATGTTGATCCTAAAAATTTTGACCACATCCAAGACTACATCTCCAAAATCAAGCAACTAAGAACACAGTAGAAGGAATGCAGTATTGAAAAAGAGGATTTACAATTGATTTTGAATGTGTTATCTAAGCTTGGTCCTGAGTATTCTGTGTTTGTTTCTAGCTTTCATACCCATCGACTCTCTATGGGAGCAACATATGTTGATCCTAAGTTTGATGACTTTGCAAATCTCCTAATCCAAGAGGAAGCTAAGTTAATGAACATGGGTCTAATCAAGTCTTCCAAGTCACAAGCATTGTTGACAAGTGAGTCTAAGGTATAGAAAGAATCAGGGAATCTTGATAAGAAGCAAAAGAAGAAAAAGAACAAGCCGCATAAATAATCAGAATCCTCATCCTCAAAAGGACAATCATCTAAGAAGGAGAGGCCTTTTTGTGCATAGTACAATAAGGATGGACATGAAGAACATTATTGTTATAAGAAGGATATTGATGAGTTGAAAAATCTTCTCAAAAGGAATCACATTGATTTTCCTTCTAGAATGTCTGAATCACCTCCTTTTTCAAAACAGTCTAAAAGGGACAAAGGTCAAGCATCTACATTAGGAAATAAACGTCAAGCTCTTTGTGCTTATTCAGGTCCAGGGTCAGGGAGATGGCTTCTAGATTTAGGAGCATCTCATCATATGGCATCTTCACAGACTATCTTCTCTTCATTTCAACCCTGTATTATGTCTCCTATCTTGATGGGAAACAATACACACATGAGTGTAACAGGGAAGAGATCTATTAGTTTTGGGGAAAACACTTTTCAAGATGTCTTGTGTGTTCCTCATTTAACAAACAATATTCTTTCTATATATCATATTGCACATGGTGGAGATGGGAGGACTATGGAGTTCACTCCTGATTCAGTTATCATTTGAGACTTGGAGAGTAGAGAGATCATTGCTGCTGGGGTGGTTGATCATTCATCTCAGTTGTATACCTTTGCACATTTTGCTTTTGATGATGACGTTGTTCCTTCGGTTGTTGATCATACTTCTAGCATGAACCATGATTCAAAGGAGACATTTGGCTTCTTGAACTTGGGAGTTCTCACATTAGATCCAGTACTTGAGCCATGGATTGTATCTCCTCCATCTACTATTGTAGCTGATGATGCTTGTGATTCCACAATTTTGGTTCCTTGTGATTCAGTGCAACAGGATCTACATTGTCTTCTAGATATGGCTACTTTGGATGGCTTCTTGACAGGTATTTCCAACTTGTTTGTGGAGTCTCATCTTGTAGATTTGGGAGACATCATCGATAGCATTCATCTTCTCTTTGATGAAGATGCTCCTTCTTCAATTGTTGTGAGGGAACACCTTAACCCTCTTGTTCATTCTCTACATGATCATTCTTCGCAGTTTGGCGTGAGTGTGGATTCTCTTGGACAAGATTTGGAGGAGGCTTCTTTGTCTTCAGAGGGGATATCTTTGTCTTTGGATCATGTTCTACATTCATCTCTACTAGATGTTGGATTGTCCTCTTCAACAGTGTGGCCTAGAACACCTGTTTGGAGTGTGTCAGCTTTCGACATCAACATGGAGACACTTGAGCATGCTTTAGAGACATCATCCACCATCCATATTCTTGACATCCTGCATACATCCATGGTTTTGTTTCTTCCTAAGGGGAGGAATGTTGTTCAGCGAGATTGGATGATCTTCAACATTCAATGTTGAGCTTCTACCATCATTGCAGGAGACTCAACATTGAGGGGGGGCTGCCTTGTCTCTCTTCTTATTCTCTCTTATGGGGGGCCTTTTTCCTCACATGGGGTTTTTACCTTCTCATTCATCATTGAGAGCATTTCACTTTTTTGTATTTCATTTCTCTTTTGAGGAGTTTTGTCCCACTGGGTTTTCTCCTTTTCTTTGTTTGTGAGAGATTTCTTTGTCATTTCATTTGCATATGTACATGGGTACCTAACACAGCCTAGTATCCATGACCCATCTTTGCATCTTTGTGTCATTTGCGTAATAATCTACTACTCCCTAAGTTGCACTTAAGGGAGGGTGTTGGTGTAAATAAAGTCTTGTACCTAGTTAATTCATTACTAGGGGACTTATTTACACATGTTAAGTTTACTTAGGTCATAGGAATGAATCTTTCTAGAAGGTGTTAGTTGTCATTAGTTGTTATCTTATCTTTTGACAACTACTACATGTGAACCTAGGTAAGTGTGATTAGTTGTCTCATGTCATATGATTAAGACACTTGTCATAATCCTATGATATCTTGCATCTCACCTTGGCTATATAACCAAGGGGTTTCTCTCATTGTACAATCATCTCATATCATTGACATTGAATACAGTTTATTCTTGCCGCATTCTATTCTCTCTTTTTGTGCTTTCCATTTGGTCTCAAGATCTTGGCATCCATATTCAATTCTAACATAATTGAATATAGCATAAAACTAAATATCATACACATATATTACATTTTGGAATTTGACACTTATGGATTGAAGAACATATGCATGTTACATCAAGTATCTTCTAATATTTTTAATATGTTTTCCTTAGCCTTTCTATTGGCAAGTTGTCTACCATTTTTCATTTTTTCATAATAGTCATATGTGAATGGTGGCATAATTCTTAAGCCTTCGATGTATTTTACACGGGATATAGCTACAAATGTCAATCATGTTCTTTCTCTTGGTCCTATATCAATAGTAGCTTTTGATAGAGTCAAACCCTGTGATTTGTGAATTGTCAATGCCCAAGCCAATCTTAACGGAATTTGGATTGTCCCGTCCCTCTATATTGCTGTGATTGGAATTGTATTTGGGTTAAAATCCTCAAATGGTATTCCTGAATAGCTATCAAATGCAACCATTACATATGTTATAACTAAATTCAATATATAACATGTTTAGTAATTATATTTATAATTATACAATATAATAATGATTTTTCAAAATTCTTTGTTGGTAAAAGCATTATTAATAGAGAGTAAAAATTCTCCCAGTTTGCATGCATGCGAGGAGAAAATTAGGGGTTGAAACTACTGTCTAAATTTGCATGAAATAATCTGTAGTTTAAACATATTCTATTAATAGAGGCTCAATGTCACAGTGTCACTATACATTAAGTTGAATAAAAATTTGATTGTTGTAGCAATTCGTTCTATTTTGTTGTTTGTTTTTATTGCCTCTCCCTGTCCAACATAAAACACTACTGTGTATGGATTGATAGTCTGTTTCAAGTTGAACACTACTATGTATTTATTTTTGTGAAAAAAGAATTGCTTGATTTAGTGTGAAAATTTCAAACAAAATAAATCAAATGCTTTCCACATGTGAGTTTGACATTTTTTATTCGATTTAGGATGAGAAGCTTACCTGTGCTTGATGTATCTCTAAAGATGTAGCTAGTTCAAGTATCTGGAGACGACTTCCTCCCATTGAAGTTAAAAATTCATTATACCCTTTGGTAGTCAAAGGAGGCCTTTCTAGTTTGTACTGCTAAACCTTAAACAACCACAACACTCTTTTAAAACCACCACAATGCTTGTAAAATTGTCATGGAACAAATGTAACCAACATATTATGACAATATTACAATATTGTCACTCATAAAAACTAATCTTATTTGTACTCTATTTCTCAAGAAACTACTTCAATTCTATTTGAATCTAAGGTGTTCAAATCACTCTATAAATTTTTACATTACTTGAGGACCTTGCATAAACTTGAAAAAAAATCCATTGATACAAAAATATTGATTGTTTTGTAGAACTTTAAAAACAATTTATTTAACTAAATAGAACTACTTTGTGACATGCAAAAATTGCATTCATTCTATGCTACAAAATGCAACAAATTAGCATGAGGTACTATCACATTGGAATAGTGGAGTAACTTTGGAGTTAAAAAGGAGGAATGTCAAATACCATAGGCCCAAAGAAATTTTCTCTCCATAAATCTATACACACCTTATTGAGTATTATTCGGTTTGAAGATACCTGTACTTGTTGAAAGATTTTGATACCTATCATTGTCGGTTAATGTAAGTACCCACTTGAAGGGAGATTGTAATATAAACTTGGCTGACATATAGCTTTATTATACCTAAGAAAAAGCTTAGGAAACTAAAATTGCCTTTCTATTCAATGTAATTGAAACTGTTGTTGAAGAAAAGGTACAAAAAATGGCAATAGTGAAACTTAATTGCTTTTCTCAAGCCAACCAACCTTGAGATTTGAACTATTCTTAAACCATTAAACTACCCAATGGCAGGACTAAAATGTTTTCAGTGGATGTAATAAAGTTCAAATGTTTCTAGGAAATTGTCCAATATATTTTAAGTGGTTAACCTATCAAAATCATTGGGCTTAAAATGTATACAAGACTAATGCAAAAGTCTCAAAATATTTTTCTTTTTGTATGGTGAATTTCAGAAAAGAAAAAGAAATGTAGCTAGGCTTCTCTAAGAATGATTTTGCTAAGTGTAAGAGGTAGCGTTGTCAGAGTTACATATCAGTGACATTGTAGCTGTCAAGAAAAAGTGGAGAACAAAATTGATGGCAACAATTATAATGTAGATTGCAAATTTGTCCTGACTCAATAATTGAGGTAGATAAAAGAGGATCCCTTTGACACAGACTGAAATTACTTGCCTATTGTTATAACTATGCCATCATTTTGTTGATCTATGAATACATGCCAAAAAAAAGCCAGGAAGATCAAAGAATTGTCACAATATCTGTCTGTTTATCCAAAGTTGCATGGATGGTGTGATTGTCTTTCCTAATTCAAAATCAAGGCATTGTCTAATAAAAGAAAATTCTTGCCTAGAATGTCTCTACATTGATATTCAATCAAGCCCAGTAAAGGCGATGATACCCAACTTCTGTTCAGTCCTCCAGACAACTTGTGAATTCGGTTCATAACACTACTTACTGAGAATAATGGTCTACCACAAATTGATACATCTACAATGGACAACCACAACAAACAACAAAAACAATAATGAATATTTGGCCACTAAATTGGACTATTTTGAAATTTATAAAAACTTTTTCAAAAGCCATCCTAAAACATTTCACTCACATAATTGAACAGACCCAAAGAATTGTTCTTTCAACACTTTATTTGCATTTAAAATGAGTTCAATCGACAAGAATTAGTGCGAGTAATGAGTTCCACAATTTCCTATATAATGCAAGCTCATGTTTCCTCTTTCAATTGTCCTTGTGAACAAACAACTACTCCATTGATGCCTCTTGTGCTCACAATGGGATTTGCAAGAGTAAATCAATCTTATCTGTGCAGATTTCAATTTTCCATTTGAGTACTATTTTGTGGCATTGTTTTCTCTCATTGCAATGAAGAATGCAATACAAACTTTTTGACATGAAGTTATTTTGATAAACTGAAGATCATGAGTTCAATTCTAATGAGGTGCAATCCCTCTCAATGACAAGGGTGAGAAAGTGGAGTAGAAGAATAGTAAACAAACACTATATAATAAATTCAAGAAAAGAATAAAGAAACATACCAATCGACATACCCGTACTTTGAGATGAGAACCTCTCGCACAACCATTTGAAACTTGGTTGAAAGAGAAGTTAGATACAGGAGAATCCAAACAAGTTAATGCAGTTTGCCGTCTGCTGACTCCAAAATTCGCTTTTCTATACAAAAAAATCAAATTAAACAAGAAAAAGCTCAGGAAACTGAAACTGCCTTTATGTTCAATGTAATTGAAACTGTTGTTGAAGAAAAGGTATAGAAAATGGCAATAGTGAAACTTAATTTCTTTTCTCAAACCAACCAACCTTGAGATTTGAACTATTCTTAAACCATTAACTTTCAACTATATACTCTTCGCGTCTCAGGCATAAAACCTTGCTAATGTTCTTGTTCCTTGTATGCTTGTATTTGTTCTCTTTTATATAGTTCCTCCTATCTAAAAATTGTTTACATTTTTCTAAAAATAGCTAGAAAAATGTAAACAATGCTCTCCATAATTACAATTCAAAACTTGTCTTAATGTTAGGGTTAAATTTAGAGTTAGGTTTAAGGTTAGAATTAGAATTAGGGTTAGTGTTAGGGTTATAATTATGGTTAAGATTAGACTTAGGTTTAGGCTTACAATTAGGGTTAGGATTAGTGTTAGAATTAGGGTTATGGTTACAAATTGAATTAAGATTAGAATTAAAGCTATGGTTAGGGTTAAAATTAAAATTAGGGTTATAACTAGAGTTAGGGTTTTAATTATGGTTAGAGCTAGGGTTAGGGTTAGAGTTAGCAATTAGGGTTAGGGTTAGGGTTAGGGTTAGGAATAGTGTTAGGATAAGAATTAAGGTTCGAGTTAGGATTAGAGCTAAAATTAAACAAAAATAACTCTTCAAATAAAATCTAAGTAAATAATAAATTTATATTATTTCAAAAGATTTCATTCTTGAACCTTTTCAATTATTTAAGATTTATCCTATTTACTTTAAAATTATTTAAAAATAATTTTATTTAATATACTTAAAAGTTATTTCGATTTGAACATACTTAATTTCAACCATGTTAGTCATAGTTGTACTTAGTACAAATCAAACTTGGGGTCAAGGTCAAACCTAACAACTATAAACTCACTATCCAAGTAAAATTTGAATATATTAAGTTTGCAAGACTATTGATATCAAACTATTGCTAGCTTACCTCTAAATCATTGTCATGTCAACTCGTCTATCAATCAGATAACACATTATTTACCTCCCTTTAAATCAACAACAAATAATTTTATTACAATACTACAAATGTAAGTACTCGCCACTACATGGCACTTGTTACTACTATTACTACACTGCTATTAAGACAGGTACTTGCCACTACGTGACACTTGTTTATTCTTACCATAATATTAACAAGATGAAAATTATTACTTCGAATAATAACAAACTAAAGATAAAAATAAAAATAAAATATTATAAAGCCTCCCAATCAAAAATTAACTTTCCCAAAAAAATATAAATCAAATACTTTTCACCCTTAAAAGGTATACAACTTAAAATTAATTCCTCAGACGAAGGCCATGACTTAACTAGGATTATAACTAGCAATCACACCTTGGTGCGCAATGTGTACATCAAAGAGATGTGGATGGTCAATTAGGGAAAAAATGGTCTATTTTTTACATACATTTTGCATTATGGTAGGCAATTCAACAAATGATGTTGTATGTACAACAAAGGTCTCAATGAAGAAGTGATAGCTTCAAATCAACAATGATCCAAACATGACTTCTCTGAATGAAGAAGATAATCAAGTTCCATTATGAATAGACTCATGTTATGTTTGCAATTTAGGGAGAGAGAAAGGAAGGGATATATATAGGGGGATAGAAAGAGGGGAGAAGAGAGAGAGAGAGGGGGGTTAAGGAGATAAAGATAGAGGAAGATAGAGATGGAGATGGAGATGGAGATGGAGATGGAGGTGGAGATGGAGATGGAGATGGAGATGGAGATGGAGATGGAGGTGGAGATGGAGATGGAGATGGAGGTGGAGATGGAGATGAAGATAGAGAGGGATATGGAGAGAAAGAGAGAGATAAAGAGAAAGAGGAGAGAGGGATAGATAGATATGGAAGAAATAAATACATAGAGAGGGAGAGATAAATAGATAAATATAGAGATAATAAGTCATATATAGAGAGAGGTAGAGAGAGGGACAAATATAGGAGTAAAGAGATGAAGATATATTGAGATCGAGATAAAGGGAGAGATGAATATATGGCTCTAGGAAAATTCACCGCTAGCAATTCACCGACGAAAAATTCATCGTCAACAATTCACCGCGGGAAAATTCATCACCATGGAAAATTAACTGCCAATTTTCCTGTGGTGAATTGTTGGTGGTGAATTTTCCATCAGTGAATTGTTGGCGGTGAATTTGTCGTATGCGGATATATATATATATATATATATGTCTAGGAAGAGGGAGAGGGAGAGAGAGGGATACATGTCTAGAGATAGCGAGGGAGAGAGGAAGATAGAGGTACAAATGAAGATAGTGGGAGAGAGGAAGAGGAAGACAAATATATAAAGAGATAGAGAGAGGGAGAGATAAAACGTAGAGAGATAAGGAGATAAAGAGGGATATATATAAAGGAAGAGATAGAGAGGTATAGAGGAAGAGGGAGAGGGAGAGAGATATATAAATGGTGAGATAGAGTGATAGAGAGATAAAGATATAAGGAGATATAGAGAGTGGGGGAGAGGGAGGGAGATAAAGGGATAAACAAACATAGAGTAGAGAAAGACAGATAAAGATGAATAGAGGGAGAGAAAAAGAGGGAGAGATAGGTATTTGAGAAGAAAAAGAGAGAGATATAAATATATGGGAAGAGAAAAGGAGAGAGAGGTAGAGATAGAGAGATACATAAGGGATAGGGAATGAGGGAGTGAGAACTAGATAAAGGTGGGAGATAAAGAGAGGGAGGGAGAGAAAGGAATATATATATATAGAGAGAGAGAGAGAGAGAGCGCATGAATTTCATTATGTTGCATCACATAAAATTGTTATTATATGCTATATTTTATATAATATAAATTTATTTTTAAAATAATTTATGGTTAAATATTTATTATCATATATTATATCTTATATTATAAATTATTAAATATAAATAAAAAATTTGTAATTAGTACAAAATATATTTATACTTATTATTATGCATATATTTTTATATAAAAATTATAGCATTATTATATATTATATTCTTTAATAAAAATATTTAATAAAAAAGTAAAATTATTAAAATTAATAATTAATAAATTATTATATTGTATAAATTAAATTAGTATATAAATATAATAAAATATATAATTAATATAAAATATATTTTATATATAGCATTATTATATATTATATTCTTTAAAAAAAATATTTAATGCAAATGTAAGATTATTAAAATTAATAATTAATAAATTATTATATTGTATAAATTAAATTAGTATATAAATATAATAAAATATATAATTAATATATAATATATTTTATATAATATAAATTAAATTATATATAATATTATATATAATTATATTATTAGAAATTATAATCTATGATAAAAATATTAAATATAAATAGAAAACTATTATAATTAATAATTATACATTTTTTATATAGTATAAATTACATTAACATATAAAAATTCTAATTGTTAAATTATTATTATAGTGTGTATCATTTGTGGGTTGTGGGAGATGCAATAAAACATTGGGTGGGAGGGCAGAGGTATGAAATCCCAACCTCCCCTTCACTACTCCTTAGCAAACATGACTAAAATAAAACCTCTAAATCAAGAAGATAATCAAGCTCAATTACCCATAGGCTCATATGCTATGTTTGCAATAGGGAGAGAGGGAGAGAGAGGAAAAGATAGGGTTAGAAAGAGGGAGAAATAGAGGGGGCAAAGTGTGAGAGGGGGTAATGAGATAAAGATAGAGATAGATAGTTTTAAAATCTTTTGTATTGGAAATGGCTATGATTTTTAAGATTTACGAATATAAATTTATATAAATAATAATTAATATGTTATATTTTATTTAGTATTGGATATAAATAATTAAACAATCACTAATTAATTATCTATGTTAAGAGTGTTGTTTTATAAATTTAGCTGTGTGTAGTATATTTGCATCAACATTTCGGATCACACACCAGGGGGTGTAGGAACAGAATGAGTGAATGCACACCAAGATGGGATGAAAAGAGGAGGAAGGGGAGAAGGTTGCACATGATTCAAGAAGAGAAATTAAAAGAGGAAAAAAAGATAAGAAATAAGATAAGGAGTAATTGAGAGAAATATGTTGACTAGAAAATAAAATAGATTAGAAAATATTAGAGAAATGAGACCTTGAAGAAGAAAAAACAACTTAAAAAATTTAAAAGAGATGACAAATTTTACTTAAATGTTTCAAAAAGTACTTAGTTTATTGTGTTATGTTATTATTAATTTTTTATGTTATATTATGTCATTTCTTATTATTTTATTATATTAATTTATGAAACATATACATCTATGTTATTATATTAATTTTTATTATGTTATGTTATTTCTTATTATTTTATATACATGTTATTTAAGAATTTTATATAGTACAATTTAAATTAATATATAAATATAATAGAAATATGAAAAAACTTTGTGAACTTATAAATCCACATTATAAACTTATCTACTAATTATATTAAAAAGAAATTTATTATTTACTTTATATAAAATATAATATAATATAAAATAATAAAATAAATTATGATATATATTCATTAATATAATTATAGTATAAAATTTTAACAAACTAACTATATGATAAAATAATTTATAAAGTTAAATGGTTTATTAACAATCTATCAAACAAATTAAGTCTTATATCTCAAACAAATTTAATGAACCAAAAAAATTAAGTCTTATATCTCAAACAAATTTAATGAACCAAAAAAATTATTAGATATTAAAATTTTCCAGCAAAAAGTGAGGTCAATGTCCAGGCAATTTCACTATAAAGAATCTGTCAATGACAGTGAGGTGACCTAACGTGCAGAATTTCACGGCAAATCTCAAACAAAAACGAGGGGATATTTTACCGTCATCGCAAGCCGGAGCATAATAAAATGGCAATATCCTACGGCTGGGAGAAAAACAAACAGTTAAATCCAACGGCAAGCAAAACGAACGGTCAATATTGTATCCATCGTCTTGCGTCCCTTCTAATAAAGCGGAGAGGATCTAGTAGTTGTGCACTTTAATTT
>VDFB02373365.1:316429489-316469434 GCA_007258455.2 Sequoia sempervirens
GGTGGATGATCAAGATCAAGGGTCAAGAATCTTTGAGAGGAATTGATGAATGAGTTAATTGACTGCACCTGGCTATAGGATTTCAATTAACTATTTACACGGTCAATTGATTGAAGAGTTAAGGTATTTGATTGCTTCATTAACTCACACTGAGTGGGAGTGAACTAATTTGATTGAGAGGAGTGGAATTGATTAATCAGTTGACTGAGAGAAAGTGTCCATTAAGAATGAGGTGGAAATGCATGAGATAATAATTAATTAAACGAATTAATTATTAGAGGAATGTGCAAGATTAAATTTATTAAATAAATAAAATAAATGATTTTATTTATTTGGGAAGAAGATAATTTTTGAAAAATAAATTAAATAATTAAAAACAATTATTTAATTCAAAAGTGAGAACTTGCATGAGTATTTAATAATTAAATTTATTTAATTTTTTTTGTTCAATAAATAACCACTGTTGTCGTCACCATATCCATTGTTGCTGCCTTTGTTGACCCCGTTGCCGCTATCTCCCTGTGGCAAACCCACTATCCACTGTGGGATTCGAACCTTAGACAGCCCAACTGTTGCCCTTACAACTTAACCGTTGCACTGTGGGGTCAACCCCTAAATTTATTTAATTATTATTTACATGTGCAAGATTTAATTAATTAATTCAATTAAATAAATAATTTTATTTATTTTTAGAAAAAGATAATGTTGAGGAATTAAATTAAATAATTAAAATAATTATTTAATTTAAGAAGTGAGAATTAATTAAATAATAAATTATTTAATCTCGAAGATAAGAACTAGATAAGGAATTTACATGAGATTTAATAATTAATTAAATTAATTAATTATTAAAGGAATGTGCAAGTGAGATTTAGATAAATAAATTAAATGTTTTATTTATCATTAATGAATGGATAATGTTGAGAGATTAAAGGATAATTAAATAACTAAAGTAATTATTTAATTTAGAAAGTGGGAAAGTGGATAATTAAATAATAATTATTTAATTTTGTAAGGGATAGTGGATGATTAATTAAATAATATTTATTTATTTAATTAATTTAGAAGAATAAATATAATTAAAATTTATTTAATTAATCAACAAGATAAATAGGAGTTAAATACATAATTAAATAAATTGGATTTATTTAATTAAGAAGATTAATTGTAAAGTGAATTAATTAAATAACATAAATCCATTTAATTAATAGTGGAATATGCATTTGTGATAATAATTAAATTATTGAAACATTATTTTAACATTGAGAAATGATGATAATTGGTGCTAAAACGTTACTCGTGGGCTAAGACAATTTCGGGTATCTATAGTTGTAATGTTGATTGTAAATATCATTGTTGAACCTAAAATTTGTATCATTGGTCAGAAAGATCATTGTTGAATGGTTGTAATATTGATCACAAAGATCATTGCTGAACCTAAAAAGTTGTAGTATTGATTGCAAAGATTATTGTTGAATACTTGTAGCGTTGATTGCAAAGATTGTTGCTAAATTTGTGAAGGATTTGATTGCAAAGATCATTGTTGAAATTGATCACATAGCTCGTTGAAGGTTTTGGTCACAAATATCATTGTTGAAATTGATCACAAAGATTGTTACTAAATATGTGAATATTTTGATCACAAATATCATTGTTGCAATTGATTGTAGACATCGCTGTTAAATTTGTGAAGGTTTTGGTCACAAAGATCATTGTTGAAATTGAATGAAAAGATTGTTGGTAAATTTGTGAAGGCTTTTGATTGCAGAGATCATTGGGAATGATTTACTTGCTTTATTTATATAACTATGCAGAATGTCTTACTATGGATAATAAAAGATAAAAGTAATCAAGGCTATTCAAAAGAAGGGTAAGTTTCTATACTTTCAAGAAGGCATTGGTGTTAAATATTCTTCATTTGTACATGGGTAGCTAATAAACCTATTTGTATAGGTGGCCCCCATCATCTAGTTAAGTTGTGTGATAAAATAAAGTTTACATGGAGTACTAAAATATAAGCTATATTTAATCACAAAGAGTCATGTCTCATGTAAGAGACACACCTTTCCATGTATAATATCTATTTAAGGGTCGTTAGATCTATATTTTTAGATGAGAAAATAAAAACAAGAATTTATTCAAGCTCTCCAATTTTCTACAGTTTATGCTTTCACATGTAGCATACATATCTAACCGTGGCACTTGCAAAGTTACAATATTTGACTAAAATCCCTCTTTTGTTATGCTTTGATCGATGCCAACACCCTATTTGAGAGCTTCCATTTTTGTACATGTTGCATTGTATAGAAAGTTAGGGACTACAAATTAGAGGCAATATTTTGGTTGCTAGGGTTAATTTTACCTACCAATCCACAAGGTTATTTTATGTGTTAGCTCATGGGTTGACCATGAGAATCCTTGATGAAAATGACCTTATGCCTACATGGAGCTATACCTAATGCCACATAACTAATCAAATACATATGTTGATGAGTCCAAATAATGGCTCAGTTTTGTTATGTTTTTATCATATGTTTGTTAGTGTTACTATGAGTTTTAGTACCTGGTTACCAATACCTTCTATGTTATTTACTTGAACTTATGAACCTTGGACATGAAATTATTCCTATAACCTTTAATGGTATTAACCTGCTATGTGATATATTTATATTAATTTTGCATGTGATTGAATGAATTTTATTCTAAGGTGATTATGGATATACAATTGCTTGTGCACGCTAATGTCATAATGCAGGTTCAAATAAAGATGCAAATATAAATGGAGCTTGCAAGGTGGAAGGAATTCATGCCAAAACTGGCGGTTGTTGAAGAAGTCAAAAGAAAATAGACATTAATGAATTCTGTGGTTGGAAACTTCTAGGTTGTGTGGAAGTTAGCTTAAATGACCTTTTATGTTAGTTGAGTAGATATAGGAGGTGTTGTTATGCTAAATCTACATTGAGGCAAGACTGGTTTGACCAAATCATGTGCATGCATAACCTCTTTCCTCTTTTCATGCTTTCAATAAATAGCATCCTCATAATCTGTTGGAGTCAACTACCTTGTTAGTTAAGTTAGTTAGGAGCTTTGTTTCTATAAATAATAATTAGATGCTCCTTCTCAAAAGGTTGAATGTTCTAATATTGTACTTACATTTTCAATTTTCAAGAAAAATAGTTATGTTGTTGCTACTATGTAATCATGTTTTCAATGAATAAAATGATAATTTAATTTGCTACATCAGAGTTAGTTTCAAGGGAAACTCACCCAAGGGGGCCCACTTGGTGAGAACTCCATCCATTCAGTTCAGTCATCACTTTTCTGTTCAGCAAATAGTTATAGTTTTAGTAACTGTTTGTTCCTGCAGCCACTGGAATTTCATTTTGTCTATTCCTGCAGCCAAGGCAGACCGAGTAACTTCCTATCTATTTGCTAAGATTCTATTTTTTTCATGCATTTTAGTTTAGTTTAGTTGTTGTTTTATGCTTAGTGCTTATGTTACTCCCTTTCAAGCAATTTACTTTCAGCACCATTTCCTTTTCTAGTCATAGGATAAGGATGACTATAGTTGATCCCTAGTGCACATATAGTGCTGACCCATTTCAAGTTCACATCCTTGGGTTGATGATGAAATTAACCTTCATGATGAGCAAGATAGCTACTCGGTGCAACTATCCAATCTCTGAGTTACAACTTTAAGGGATTAGTTATTGAACCATTAGAGGAGGCCAACATTTTTCACGCCGTTGTCGGGGATGGTGTTAAACTAGGAAGTTCTTCAGAGTCATTTTTAGTCTCTTTCCTATTTTTGGTATCTTTCAAGTTTGTTTTACCATACCCTTCATTAGAATAAGTAATGACTCATTATTTTGTCACCAATTATTTGTGTGATTTGGTTGATACTAAGTAATACTACATGCATAGGGGCAGAAGAAGAGATGCTCTAGGGAGATTTCTTCCTAATGACCCTAACCCTGATAACTAGCTAGTTGAGTTTCACAATCTTCCAAGAGAGGAAGAATAAGAAGAGGCAAACCCTTTTGCTAATTTGACTAGTTCTAAAACTTCCTCTAAAGAGCAAGCTGACTAGAACCAAATTGATAATACATTTGCTTTAATAATCTGTCAAGCACAAATGGGAGACCAAAATAGAGCTAACTGTCCAACTTTTCCATTTCCTATCACTGACCAAAATGAAGTTGATAACCTCAAGAAAATTCCTGCTTCAGTTCTCCTAAGTTCTATGGGCTTATAACAAAGGACCCAAACACCTTCTTGTTTGAATTTGATATCATTTGCAGAAGGTATGACTACACTACTGATGCTCATAGGCTTAAATTTTTTCCTACTACCCTAAACAATGTTGCATTAAGATGGTTCATGGGCTTAGGTAGGAATATTGTAGATACTTAGGCTGATATGAAGGAAAATTTTCTTGAGAAGTATAAAGAGTACTATAGAGGTAGTGATATGAGAGGAGATGATATCTTCAAGATGCAACAAAAGGAGGATGAGAGTTTGGAGGACTATGTTTCAAGGTTCTTATTTTGTTTGTAGAAATCCCCACATCATGCACTCAATGAAGAGTCTCAAAAGTTTCTCTTCCTTAGGGGGATTAATGAAAATTGTATTGATGCTCTTGACTTGATAGGAGGAGATATCACCCAAGTTCCTTGGGATGATATTAAGAAGATACATCAGAATTACTCTAGGGCAGCTATCAAGAAGGGAAGAGCATACCAATCTTCTATGGGTAAATCCTCCAATAATGGAGTTTCAAGGATGGAAATTACTCATTTTCTATCAGATTTCAAATAGGATATCATAAACAATATGGCCACTCAACTAGACACACTTCAAGAAAAGAAGAAACATGAGGAGGCAGAGGCAATGTTGGCAGAATATTGTCCTCATTACAGAAAAAATAAGGACTGCAGATGTAAAATGGTAGCCAACATTGACAGCAAGCACATTCCACCTGAGTTCAAGCCAATAGAGGGTGATGATGATCAAGTTTTCTATGTTGCACAAAGAAGGCCATGTGCTCCAAGACAAGGTATTCCACCAGACATATTATCTTTTAGTGGACCTTATATGAATTCATATGCATCTAGTAATCAATGGCAACCCCCATACCCATCAAAATTTGGAGGCTATCCACCTCAGCTTTGGAATAACCCTCCAAATACTTGGCCTAATTACCAAAACACTCCTACTCAGTGGTAACAAAACTAGGGGAATTGGCAGAAACCTTAAGGAAACTAGCAATAGATATCCCAATGGAGGGGAGGACAGCAATGGCCAAACCAGGCAATTGGTTACATGCAACCACCTCCACAGCCTCAACAGCCTACCCTAATTCCTCCTAACTCAAATACTAGCACACCTACACCTACTCAGTTACCAGCTCAACCCACACCTAATCTAAATAACAAACCACAGCAGCAGCTAGTCTATTCTGTAGATCCCAATCAATTTCCTACCTATCTTGTGAGTGTGAGTGATATTCATCTGCGTTCAGGAATGACTTTGATATCTCCTTCCACTCCTATTATAATAGAGCTTCCTATGGAAGATGAGGAGCCACAAAATTTATCTAATACACCTACTCATTCAAGTGTACCTACCAATCCTAAACCAATTCAGCAGTCTGATCCAGACCCGCCATTTCCTCAAAGGTTAGAAGTTGTTAAGCAAAAGGAAGAAGCAACCTTTGATATTCTGGATCAGTTAAAACACATATTTGTCAAGATACCTTTGTTCTAGGCTATAAAACATGTTCCTATATATGGAAAGGCATTTAAGGAAGCATACCTCAAGAATTTAGGGAGGAAGAAGAAGGATCCCACCACTATTCATGTGGTAGGGTAGTTGGAAGATATTATGCTTGGGAAAGTGACTGTTCCTAAATACACTGACCTAGGCAGTCTTGTGGTTGAAGTCATCATAAATGGAATCCAAGTAAAAAATGCTCTAATAGAATTAGGATCAACTATCAATGTGATGACTAAGGACATCCTGCAGCAACTGAATGTTACAAATTAGAGACCTACTCCTACTATCCTGCAGCTTGTTGATAGTTCCAATGTCAAACCAGATGGTGTATTAGAAGACCTTGTTGTTATTCTAGACTCTTGGGAATATCCAGCAGATTTCATGATCCTTTCCCCTAAAGGTACACTAGGAGGATATCCCATTATTTGGGAAGTTTGTAGTTAGCTATAGCAGATGCCTACATTGGATGTCAGGTAATGGACATGACTATTTCTGGTGGCTGGAGCACTAAAAATCTTTCCCTTTATCCTCATGCTCAGCCATCCCATGATGTGGATAACCCTATCTGGCCACATGTTGGAGAAGAGGCTGAGGAGATCAATTCAGTGGCACAACTCATGATGATAGTCAGAAGTCCTTTTATGCAACTTTAGGAAGAGGATGAAATATTATCTCATATAATTCAGAACAATTATGAAATGCATGAGGGATCATCCACTCATGAATCTAGTTTTGTATCTCCATTGCAGATACTTTTGCCAGTTTCTCCTGTACCTAAATTTCCTGTAGCAACAGACATACTTCACACATTGTTACCATCTAAATTAAAAATGCCAAGAATTAGTGAAACAACCATGATTGAGTTAACCACACAAGTACAAGTTTCAGAAGGGAAACATTTGAATATTAATAGTAGACTTACTCAGGAGAATAAATTATCTCTGACAAACCTCTTAAAGAAGTATCAGCATGCATTTGCATGGGATTACCATGAAATGAAAGGATTAGATCCCAAAATTTGTACTCATAGGATCTACATTAGAGATGAATACACACTAGTAAGGTAGCCACAAAGTAGAATCAATCCTACATTAAGGGATATTTTCAAAGGAGAACTACAAAAGTTATTGGATGTAGGATTTATCTATCCTATCTCAGACAACCAATGGGTGTCTCCTTTGGTAATTATGCCTAAAAAGGGAGGTAAATGGAGACTTTTTATTGACTATAGAGAACTCAACTCTTCCACCAAATAGGATCACTTTCCCCTTTTTTTTATAGACCAAGTTTTGGATTCACTTGTAGGCAAGCAGTATTTTTCCTTCTTAGATGGGTTCAGTGGTTATAATCAGATACAGATTGCACCTAAAGACCAGGACAAGACAACTTTCACCTGTCCTTGGGGGACCTATTCCTATTCAGTGCTTCCATTTGATCTATGCAATGCACCTACAACTTTCCAAAGAGCAGTCATTAGTATCTTCTCAAATATTTCACATGATTGTATGAAAATCTACATAGATGATTTCACTACTTATGGTGTTGATTTTGATGAAGCATTGGAAAACCTAAGAAAGGTTTTTCAAATATGTGAATACCATAATCTATCCTTGAATAGTGAGAAATATTTCATGATGATGCAAGAAGGAGTGGTCCTTGGCCATTATATCTCTCAGAAAGGAATTCAAGTGGACCCAGCTAAAATTGAGGTAATTACCAATCTTCAAGTTCCTAAAAAGCAAAAATATGTTAGGAGTTTCCTGGGTTATGTAGGATACTATAGGAGTTTCATAAAGGATTTTAGTAAAAATTTTGCACCACTTTATAGTCTTTTAACTAAATATGCTAAGCTCCAATGGACAGTGGACTGTGATACAACATTCTCTAATTTGAAAATAGCATTAACCCATGCTCCTGTGCTCAAAGGCCCTAATTGGGAACTCCCTTTCCATATTCACACAGATGCATCTGATTATGCTATAGGAGCTATCTTAGGATAGAAAGAGGGAGCAATAGAGAATGCAACCTACTTTGTTAGCAAGAACCTGAAAGGAGCTAAGTTTAACTACATAGTGACAGAAAAGGAGATGTTGATAGTCATCTATGCTCTCAATAAGTTCAAACATTATATCACAGGATATCAGATCCTTTTCCATACTGACCATGCAGTAATAAAATGTCTTATGAATAAGCCCTTGACTATAAGAATATTAGCAAGATGGTTGTTGCTAATGTAGGAATTTGACATCACCATCATAGATAAGCCAAGCAAGGAAAATGTTGTGGCAGATTTTCTCTCTAGATTGACCACATTTTCTCTCCAAATTGACCACATTTGAGGACACTCAAATCATTGATGACTCATTTCTTGATGAAAATTTGTTCTCTATCAGTGTTAACACACCTTGGTATGCAGATATAGCCAATTATTTGGTCACAGGAAGAGTTCCACCTCATTTCTCTCCCAAGGAGAGAAGGATTCTTATTGAGAAAAATTTTCCATTCTCATGGATGGCAGGTTGTTTATTCTATACTGGACCAGATCATGTGATGAGAAGATGTATAAGAGAGGATGAAACTTATGACATACTACATGCATGCCATGATGAACCCTATGGGGGGCACTTTGTAGCTAAAAGAACAACCAAGAAGATTCTTAATACAGGGTACTACTGGCCCACACTTCATAAGGATGCAGACACGTACACCAAGAAATGTGATAGGTGTCAAAGGATGGGATGACCAACTAAATCAGATGAGATGCCTCTATATCCCCAAGTAGTTATCACACCATTTGATAAATGGGGACTTGACTTTATAGGACCAATTGATCCACCATCAAATGGTAAGTCTTACATCTTGGTTTGTATTGATTATGTGACTAAATGGGTTGAGGTTAAAGCCATGAAGCATGTTAGAGACAATAAAGTTGTAGAATTCCTCTATGAAGAAATCTTCACACACTATGGGGTTCCTAGAGAAATAGTCACAGATTAGGGAGCTGAATTCACATCTACTCTTGTCACAACATTGGTGAATGAGTATAATGTCAGGCATAGAAAATTTGCACCCTATCACCTACAATCCAATGGCCAGCCTAAGGTAACAAATAGGGAAATAAAGTCTATTTTGACCAAAACAGTAGCACTCCATAAAAAGGATTGGGAAAATAGGTTGCCAAAAGTTGTATGGTCCTATAGAACCACATGGAAAATTATTATATAGGAAAATAGCAATGATGCCTATAGAGTTTGAACACAAGACACTAAGGACAACATTCGACCTTGGAATAGACATATTTGAGGTATAGAAGGATAGGGTACTATAGCTAAATTCCTTGGATAAAATGAGGAAATCAACTCTCCACCGTACTAAAATGGTGCAAAACTAGAGAGTTAGATGGCATGACAAATACATCAAAGACAAGAAGTTCCAGCTAGGTGACTGGGCACTTCTTAATGATTCTCGGTATAAGGACAACTTGGGCAAGCTTCAAACTCGGTGGTTGGGACCTTATGAGATTGCAGAATTCTTCTCCAAAGGTGTTGTTTAGCTCACAACAATTGATCAATGGTCATCGACTTAGGTTGTATCATAAATCTGCTTCAAAGCAGGAGTTCATGCAGCAATTTGTTGAGTACCAGAACTCTGAAGTTCCTGCAGCTGAAGGAAGTGGACCTAGCATTCAACCTTCTGGCTAATCAAAGGTACGTGCATGCAATCATAATAAAGATTTCCACTTTTTGTGGGAATTAATTTCTCCATCAATAAGTTATCTGCCCATTCATTCCATCTTCTCTCTCTTCCACAACACTCCACTTCCACTTCATTTAATTACTCAATTATACTTTTATGATAACCAGTACTTCATTCCACATTCTTTGGAAAAGATGTTCCACCTTTTCAGATACGTGCATAAAACTTATTGTATATTAATTATCTTGCATGCATTTATTTAATTATTGTACTTTAATATTTATATTTCACATAGCAACCCTTGTTTAAATTCCCTATTTTATCCAACTCCCATTCTAGCTTGTGCAAACACATGCTCTAATTTAGGTTTGGGGGGAAGTCTTTGCTTACGCATCATATGTCACACATGTCATCAGTCACATTCCATTCGCCAGCATGGCGGTAAATTTGAATTAATTTGAATGATGAAGTTGATATGACATTCCACATGCATGATGTGACATTGAGTTGTCGCCATTTTCTTTAATAGTAACCTCATTTATGTTTGATTATTGCCATGGTCAAAATCATAATGCCATTTGAAACGTGAAATTGAGAGGTTTCGACATTGGTTTTAGCATTTGTAAGAACTGCAGGAAGAAAAAGAGATAGAAGGTTTTTGGCTGAAGGATTGCAAGAAGGATAATTTGCAGAAGTGTTTGAGACAATGGGAGGTTCGCTAATCATAAATGAACTAATGGTTCATGATGTAATTCTACAAAATGCACTCTATGAACTAGAATTTAGGAACTACGGCTGGTTAGACTATTTTCTGAAGCTAGACAGTTTTGATGAAGACATTTCCTTGAAGTTTGCACAAAAATTTTCAAATGGTGAAGCAATGGTTAAGGGGTTAAAAGTCATAGCTACTAAGGAAAGAATTGTAGAAGTGACGGGTTTACTTGTTGTAGGAGAACCCTACCCTACTACTAAGGATGCTAGGTCAGCTAGGGCAGAGTTCACAGAGCCTAATGATCCTCCACTTGTGGTGGACAAGAAAGGTACGAGGAGGCTTTCCTTGCCAAAGAAATGGAAGCAAGTTGTTGTGCTTATTGTCAAATATATTACATGTGAGGGTCGCCATATTGGAACTGTGATAAGCCTAGAAATGTTCATAAGGATTGCAAAGAACAAAAGAAGAAGAAAAATAAGAAATTTGATTTTGATTTTGAGTCTAAGAAGGAAGATGGTGTCACATTCATTACAACTTTGGCAACTCATGCAGATAATGATGCATGGTTAATTGACTTAGGTGCATCTTTTCATATGACCTTTAATAGAGATTGGTTTTTTGAATATGAGGAATTTGATGGAGGTAAGGTGTACTTGGGTGATGATTCTCATTTAGACATTGTTGGTTGTGGTAAAGTTAAAATCAGGTTTCTTGATGGTAGAATAAAAAGGATTAATGGTGTGTTGCATATACTTGGCTTAGCATGAAATTTGTTATATGTGAGAAAACTAATAGATGCAAGTGTGTAGGTAGTATTTTCTAATGCAGGATAAAAGATGGTCAAAGGTGCTATGGTGATTGCTAGAGATGTTAGATATGGCACATTGTATAAGCTTGATGCATGCACTGTTGAGTGCATAGTACTTATGTGAAAAGCAAGTTTGTCGAAGAAGTGAGGGTTTCACCTTTAGTAGATGGTCATGGATTTTGGGTACCCAAGGGTGCTCTTTCTTCTAAATCAAAGTTACCTACAAATAAAACTATTTTATGGCACTAGAGACATGGCCACATTTGAGAAAAGGGTCTAAGGACCTTAAAAAATAAAAACCTCATTGAAGGTTTATCTGATTGTAATCTTAAATTTGATTTTTGTGAGCATTGCATTTATGGAAAACAAAACCACATTCAATTTTACTTAAGTTCTCATAAATATTGTGGTGTATTGGATCTCATTCATTTTGATGTGTTCCTGTACATGTTCCTTCAATTGGTAAATCCACATATTTTGTTTCATTTATTCATGATTATAGTAGAAGCATATGGGTATGTTTTCTAAAGAGTAAATCTGAATTTTTCAGTTGATTTAAAGAATTTTACACAATGGTTGAGTTGCAGAATGGAAAGAAAATTAAATGTTTGAGGACTAATAATGGTGGTGAATTTTTCTCTAATGATTTTGATAGATTCTATAAAGATTGTGGTATTATAGACAAAATACAACTCCATATTCTCCGCAACAGAATAAAGTTGTAGAAAGAATTCAAATAGGACACTGGTGGAGAAGGCTAGGAGTATGTTGAGTGGCGTTGTTCTAGAAAAAGAAATTTAGTCTGAAGCTGTTGCCACTACTTGTTACCTGATTAACAAGTCTCCTACATCAACTCTTGTTGATAAGATTCCTAGAGAGGCATGATTGGTTCACAAGCCTTCATTTAGACATCTTAGAGTTTTTGGTTGTGAGACATATGCACATGTGCCAAAGGAGAAGCAAACAAAGTTAGAGAACAAGGTTGTGAAATGTATCTTCATCAGATACAGTTATGGTGTTAAAGGATACAAGCTTTGGGATCCTATTGCACAGAAGGTAATACATAGTAGAAGTGTTATTTTTAGAGAAACTAAGACTTTTTTATTACATCGCAGCCAAAACAAAGTAAACAAGAATGTGTGATTCAATTTCCTTCTACATCTGAGAAAGTTGAATCGAGGCCCATGGATAGAAAAGAAGTTGAGGAGAGCTCATCTAGCTCTGAATCATCAAAAGATGAGGAAGAACCTCCAACTCAGCTTGTTTGTAGGTCTACAAGGCACATACAACCACCTAAAAGGTATTCACCTGATGATTAGAGATGTATTTTTTCTTTGAATACTAACATGGATGAACCCAGATTAGTAGAAGAGGCATTAGGTATGAATGATGTAGAATCTTGGAAGATTTCTATGGATGAAGAAATGGGAGCTTTGAAAAAGAATGATAAATGGGATCTTGTACCATTACTTGAAGTACAAAAACCTATTGGTTACAAATGGGAATTCGAGAAAAATATTGGTTCAGATGAAAGTATTGATAAATACAAAGAAAGGTTGGTTGCAAAAGGTTACTCTCAAGTTGAGGGTCTTAATTATAGTGAAATATTTTCTCTTGTTGCAAAAATGACATCCATTATATTTTTTCTTTCTATTGTTGCTCCTTATGATTTAGAGGTTGAGCAAATGGATGTGAAAACTGCTTTCCTTCATGGTGACTTGGAGGAGGATATTTATATGACACAACCAAAGCACTACGTGGTGAATGATAAAAGTAAATTGGTTTGCAAATTGAATAAATATTTGTATGGCCTAAAATATAGTCCTGGGATGTGGTACCAAAAATTTGATACATATGTGTTGAGTTTAGGTTTTGAGCATTCTAAATCATATCATTGTGTTTATTATAAAATTGATGGTGGCTATTTCTTGTTTATTGCATTATATGTTGATGATATGTTACTTATTGGTAGAGGGAAAGGTACGATTTTAGAACTGAAATCTCAACTTGCTGCAAAATTTGAAATGAAAGATCTTGGTGCAGCTAAACACATTCTTGGGATGGAAATTAAAATAGATAGAGTGAATAGAAAGCTATGGCTTGGCCAAAGTAGGTATGTCAACTCAATTTTACAAAGGTTTGATATGCAGGCTTGTAGACCATTGTGTGTTCTTGTTTTAGTTGGAATTAAGTTATCTATTTCATATTGTCCAACATCTCCATCAAAGATGGAAGACATGAGCAAAGTGCCTTACTAGAGTGTAGTTGGAAGTTTGATGTATGTTATGGTTTGTACTAGAATTTTTTTTATCTAAGCAGTGGGAGTTCTTTTCAGATATATCTAATACTGGTAGAGTTCATTGGGATACAGTTAAAAGAGTCTTCAAATATTTGTGTGGTACCTCAGATTATTCCTTATATTATCATAGTAATATAACTGAAGATGATTTTTCCCTTGATATTCATGGTTATGTGGATTCAAATGGGAGGTGATGTTGATAGCAAAAGATCCACCAGTGCTTATGTATTTACTTTATTTGGTGGTGCAATTAGTTGGATGAGTAAGTGATAGGCTATGGTTGCTTTGTCCACTACTGAAGCAAAGTATATGGCAACTGCTCATGCTTGTAAAGAAGCCATTTGGCTTAAGAGACTATGTTCAAATATTGGAATAAAAAAGGTGTAGTGATAATTTATTGCCATAGTCAGAGTGTGATATGTCTAGCCAGGAACCCGAAATTCCATGCCAGAACCAAGCACATTGATGTACAATATCATTTTTTTAGAGATATGGTCAAAGATGGCAGGGGGAAGTTGGTTAAGGTAGAGACTTTGATGAATGTTGTTGATTCTTTGACTAAGTCTATCAGCAAGAGAAGTTTAGATGGTATTTAGAGACTATGGGCCTTTTGGCCCCTAACAATTAAGAGATGATGATGAATCCCTTATGTTGTCCTTGCAAGGTGTTTGAAAAGTGGGAGATTTTTTGAGAAAATGTGTCTCAACCTTGCAATTACTTAAGGTACTATTGATACATAAGGTACTATTCATCTAATGATGACGGGGGCATGCAGGCATTCCCTCCACAAGGGGTCCGAGGGGATCATCCCCCTAGCTGGGGGTCTAGGGGGCAATGCGCCCTAGTAGGGGCTTAGGGATAGCGCCCCTAGAAGCCAAATTTTATATACACTTTATTATTATAAATCTAGACCGTTCATCATTATGTCTCATATCTAAAGATCGATATTTTATTAGCTTGACTTGCCCTAAAAGGAAACCCTATTTTATAGGGGCATTGTATTATGACTAGGTATTTTGATGTATTTTGAGATTCTGATAGCGGACGCGTTGCCTCTAGGCCTCTAAGTGGTGATACTCTTGTGAGAAGCTTTCTCTACAAGTATATTGTAATCTTTGTGATTTCTGAATAATATATTGGGTGGCTTTTGGAGTGTGGGGTTTTTCTCCCGAAAGGGTTTTCCCCACATAAATCATTGTATTGTGGTATGCATGATATTTATGTCTATTTTTGTTTAAGCTTCTATAACTATTAAATATTTGTAAAAGTTTTGAATTATTCTCCTCTCAAGATTAGTGTAGGAAGTTGTTTCGCTACCTTACCTTCCATACAATTTAGATCTTCTTGTCCATTGATATGTGTTTTTTGATAGGATTGTGTCTAATTCCAGGAATGAGAAACCTCATATAAGATGCATTTTTTGGTTTAGAGGATGTAACAACCTTTATAAGACAATTGGTAGCTAACAAAGATAGGTAGATTTTGTTGATAGATATTAAGGCAAGTGATTGACCAAGTTGTAGGCTAGGTTGATAGTTTGTTTGTTGTTTCATGATTTTTTGAGCTCGATTTTCTATAGGATGATTTGTTTGTGTCTGATCAAGATGTTATCCTTGAAAAAGGAGAATGGATATGGTAGATGATGCTATTTTTTTATATTTTTAGGAAATATTTAAATGTTTTTGGATTTTTTAAAATGTTTTGGATGTTTTTGGTATTTTGCAATATTTGAATATTTTTGGATTTTCTGGATGATGATTATATGGATGAATGATGATGGAAAATAAAGATATATCAGTATGTAGGGATATCAAATACCTTTTGAGATATTGTCATTGGCCAAGCTAAAATTTATTGATCTAATTGAGTGATTACTGATAGTGATAACATTGTTGAGGATACACAACAATGCAAGGATAATGTTGTCAAGATAGGAACCACACAAGGATTGGGAAGGATTCATCCCAAGATGATGATTAATTGATCAAGGATTGATCAAGATTTGTAGTCAGGCTAGGAATGAAATCTGTCAGATAGTTTGATAACCCACTAGAGTGTAGGTGCTTGATGATATTGATAGGGATTTTTGGATTGATATTTATGGTGGAAAGTTTGATGGTGAGGTTTAGAATTTATCAATATCAAGGTGGATATGGAAGATGGATGCAGGTAGAATGGATGGATAGTAGATTTATTATGGATAAGATAAGTTTCTCCCAACTGGAATGGTGCATATAGATGCTTGATTTTATGCAAGATGCATGTTTGCAAAGTTTTCATCATGGTACTTGCCCAAAGTGCCATAAGAATGGTTTTCACTATTGGACGAATTATTTTTTATTTATTTATTTATTTTGTATTTTTTGAATTTTGAATGATCATCGATCATGTTGAGCCACTTGGTGGCTTTGATACAAATTTTTCTTTCATAGTGTGCCAATAATGTCTTGTCTTGATGAGTTGCTTCGCCAAAATAGTAGCACTTGTATACAACCTATGAATGTTATTGTGATTGTCTTTGATACCAGAGTTGACCTTATTTAAATACACACATCATGATAGAGTGCCATTAGAGTCCTTATGATAAAGTGTTGCCACTAGGACACATTTAATGTGGGATTTGGATATCTTAGATTTTAAGTTAGATGGTGGATTTTGGATGATATGAGATGGAGATGAATTATTCAATAGTTTGGATTGTGGATCTTTTATTCTCCAAGCTTGAGATGGTGGATAATGGAATGTAGATATGGAATTTTTTGTTTGTTTAGGACCAACAATTTTATACATCGTGTGTTTTAGTATTGAAGTTTGCTCTGAAGGAGGTGGACACTTTTGATATTTTGGAGTCACTTTTTGATGTGGCTCAATAGTTCCATTTACTATTGGATTTGGATTTGGATGTTGATTGAATGCTTTACATGATCCAATTTTCTTTGAGATCCATTTTGACCATATATGTCCACTTATTTTTGTATTTATTAGCTTGAAAATATTGACTTTAGTATTTTTATTTATAAGGATTTTTCTTTTGTTGGTCCCAATTAGTGGATGGAAGAATTATAGAATGATGGTTTATGATGTGAATTGGAGGAGTGTTGGTAGTAACCTTATGATAAGGACTATTCATAACACTTGTTTCAACATTTGTATTAGATGTAGTTGCCCCTAGAATCATGGAGGTACAACTAACATTCTTAGATTTCTCTATTGATGAATAGCCAAGTCCTTGATATTTAGGATTATCAAAAAATTGTATTGGTTCTAGAATACCCTATTCATGTAGGCCTAATCCTTTTCCTTTATACTGAATTCTTTGATAGATCTTGTTTTTGATAGGATATTTGTTGTTTTGATAACAAGATTCTAACTCTTCTTTATGTTATTGGGAATCATCAATGGTTGTTCTCTTCTCATCAGTAAGAAGGATTTCCTTAACAAAAGTGAGTGATCCAAGTTGATAGGATACTAGTGCTTCATTGATATTTATGATAGCTTATTGATCGATATCTTCGATATGATTTTTTGAAATATTAAATTTTGATGGTTCTTAAGAAGATATTAGTGCTTCAAAGTCAATGTAAAGAATTTCTTCATGGTTATCTTCTGAAATGTCACCATAAAGTTTCATGAATTTGGATATAGCTTTATCATTTGCAAATATGTCTAGAGTATGAGACTCTTGTTCTAGAGGAAGATCATCTATGTTTCTAGTGGAATCAAGTGCCTCATCTATAGAAGTAGAGGTGATTGGAATATGGATGGGGTCAACGTTAATTTTTGGATCAATGTTAGTCTTTTAGTTCCACCTCATCCATTTCATATTTTTCCACATTCATAGCACCTACACAAAGTCAACCATGTCACTCAATTGACCTTGTTGATCCAAAGCATGACATCATAGATCCCCCTTTATGTTAAAATTAAAGTACTCCTTGTGATCCCATTCCATCTCATGATCCTATCCTTTAGTCCATCCAGGAAATCCTTTTAGATTATCATGTCATCCAAGATAAACCTATCTTTGATCAAGGTCCTACCAATGATCAATAAATTAAAAATGATCCCCTTTCATATCAAGAGCAAAGTATCCCTTCCATACCATCTCATCATCCAAATCTCCCAACTCCATGTCGTAATCCTAGTCCATCAACTCTATTGCATAATCCTACACCATCTCATAATATTATGACATCCAAACCATTTGATAGTCCTTCCCATGAAAAAAAATGTCGTTATCATCATCAATCAATCCATCAATCAGTTTTTATCTTGAATTGGAACATAGTCCTTGGTTTCTTTTGACCTTTTTCGTGCATACTTGCTTGTTTCTTGTGTGTTTATCATTGTTTTCATTTACCATGGTCTTTTGCATTCTATTATAAAAAATACATCATGTTCCTCCATATCATGGTGCTATGGGGCATATGTTTGTAGTTGACCTTTTGATCGCGTACTGGGCACATTGTCATCCTAGATCCTTATACCTTGGTGCATAATGTCAAGTACAGTATCAAATCTAAGTTGCTCATATCATTATAGAATGATGACTATCCATGCTCCCTCTCCATCCATATTTTCATCATCCTTATTTATTTTCCTCTATCCTTTTATCCTTCATCCTTTATTCCTCTCATCCATTTTGAGAGCACGCTTATGTTCTTTAAACCTATATGTCCTCTCAAGCTGGCATACCAAGACCTCCTCATCCTCGATAGTGACTAGGGCATCATTATTCTAGTCCTAATCCCTTTCCTACCCACTATGTTGTATTCTTTGAAATGATGTTACTTCTCTTAGATACAACATCATCTCAAAGAGGGGAAAAATGTAGACACTGAAACCTATGAATGCCATTTTTCACATTAATTCTTCCTCCTCTTTGCATAATTCCTCCTCCATTATGGATGTGGCTTCTAGATTCGTTACTTGCATGACATTGAAGAACGCAATAAAATATTGCATGGTAGAAGTGGGGCTGGTTTAACATTCATAAAAGGATATATATCCACATCCATAACGAAGTCTGAGCGTCGCATCGTGTGGTTGTTATTTGGAACTTGTAGAGTCCTCAAACGAGCACCTACCAGAAATGAAGTGAAGAAAAGTGGGGAAGTCACTAGAATGAAAGGCTCTAAAGTTGGCAACAAGTGCGATGCACTGGGAGCATTGAATGCAAGTTGGCTCAAAAAATACACTGGATATCATGGAGCTTAGAGGAAGTGACGTGCATTAAACATGACTGTAGACAAGTATAGAAAGGGGCAACAAGTGATTAATGTGATGTAGTGGAGTGTAAGGGTGGAGTGAGAGTCGCAAACGTGGCAAGGTAGTCCACTTTGGACATCGTGCCACACAATAATTGACATTCTAGGTGAGCACATTTCGGTCGCATGATCTTTTTGGGAATTTTTTTCAAATTGACTAATCACGTCGTCCCATGTAGCAAATTAAATCAAAATTTTAAAAAATGAGTTTTTTATTGTTAATTAGCAAATTTTTTTAATGGGTAAATGTAATTTTTTTTAGTGGTCCATGTGGCACTCCACATGAACTGCCCAAAATTACTGAGCGCATGTTTCGATGCCTCTCCCCTACTTTTCACTCCTAAAAGGTATACAACTTAAAATTAATTCCTCTAACAGAGGCCATGACTTAACTAGGGTTATAACGAGACTTTATATCAAGGTCTTAACTATAGATGAAATTGAGTTTTCATTAGAGTTTTGTTATTAACTCTTGAACATGTCTGCGAGAAGCGTACTCTACAAATTCCTAGCACATCATAGGTTCAATTCCTCTCCAATTCCTAAAACCCTTAGTAGATCACAAATCTCCTACTTTGCAATCAGTCCTAGTTGCAACAAGCCTTCAGTAGATCGATTCTTCAAAACTCTTTTACCACTCAATGGATTTTGTGCACGAAGAATAGTATTTTCACCGCTAGGAGAATCAATCATTGGTCATTCAACACCATGGAATGTAAAGCAAGAGCGTTTTCATAGCTTAGGGGACCAATGATTGCCAAAGCAAAGGCCCAGTGCAAAGCACTACAAAAAATGAGTTTCCTTGAGACCGCTCGTTGAGTGTTAAATGCAACCAATTTAAAAATGAATGATTTACAATATTAACCCTCATCCAACAATTCAATTTTTAATCCAGTCAAATTTTTATGTCTAAGTTTAGATTTTGCATTTTATTTTGAATGATAAGCTACATTAAGAGCAACATAGTTGTTGAAAGGTTATCAAATGCAAAAGTAAAGAAGAAAATGATTGCTTGAAATGAAATTTTACATACCGAGTAAGAAAAACTATTTCAACACTAAGCGTGTTTTGTTGTTAATGCACTTGCGAATTCCTTGAAAGAAAATTCTACTCAACTAACAATCATTGATTGGGCCTCACTCTTATTTAGGTTGCCTGAAAATACTTCAATACTAGTGAATGCTTTTCATTCTCACTATGGTGCTCTTATTTAGGTTGCTTGAAAATACTTCAATAGTGAATGCTTTTCATTCTCACTATGGTTATGGATTAGTGGAAGCAAAATTTTATCCAATAGGAAGCAATTATATGCTCCAATATTGAATGTGTTTAGCAATATTTGTGGCTATGCATTTATTGAAGGAAATTTTTGTTCAATACAGAGAAAAATAATCCAATAATTAATTTGTTTTCCACTTATTGCAATGATGGATTGCTTGAAAGGAAATTTTATTCAATATACTAAGAAAATTGAACGCTTTTTGCTCTCATTGTGGTTATAAATTGCTTTGAAAGAAAAAATTTCTATATAGATTGAGGAAATAAATATTCCAATAGTGAATGCTTTTCGCTCTTATAGCAGTTATGATTTGTGTGAAAGAAAATTTCATCTAATAGAGAAGGGGTAAAATAATTAACTACTTATGCTCTCATTATTGTTATGGATTGCTTGAAAGGAAAATGTGTTCATTGAACTAAGTAAAAAAAATGTCCCTTCACTAATTTCCTTTTGCTTTTATTTCATATTATCTTAGCTCTGGCTCTAGGTTCCAATATTTTTAATACTAGTCCCTCCAAGAACTTTAATCTTCTTTAACTAATCCCAATGAATTATAGGTATTCATTTAACCTCTTTGGAGCCTTCCCATGAAAAAATTCTTCATAATTCCATGTAGGCTTGATTTTTCCTTCTTGGTCAATTGTAAGAAATAAATCATATATATTGGAATGGCATCCAACATCACTTTAATCATTTTTATTCTAATTGCCAATGTTAGCCACCTACCTTTCCATGCCAAAGCCTTGTTTTGGCATGTTTCAATTGTGTTCTTCCAAAACTTCATTTGGAAAACTTCATGAAACAAGAGAACCCCCATATATTTACTAAGAATAATGCTAATAGAGAAACCTAAAATATTAGCAATCTTATTTTGCATATATTTCTTTGTATGGAAGAAGAAAATTGTGGAATTTTCTTCATTTAGTAGTTTACTAGATGTTGTTACATGTACTTTTTCAAGGTTTCTTTGATTTTTTTTACTTCTAATAGATTAGATTTTCCATAAATCACAATATCATCTTTGAATTTTTGGTGCAGTATCAGAGCTAGATTCTAAGCCACTTGGACCCCTCTCCATAGACCTCTGCTATTATTCTACTCACCAATTGACCAATTACTTCCATAACTATTATGATAGGAATAGGGATAAGGGATCTCCTTGACACTAACCACAAGAGTTCTCAAAGAATCTACATGGTGACCCATTTACCAATATGGATAAATAGATTGTGGAAAGGGATCCAAAGATTCAATCTATCCATGAGTCATAGAACCCAAATATTTTTATTATTTACATGATGAATTTCTAACACACATGATCATATGCCTTTCTTATATAAAGACTTAAACTCATTCTTTTTCAATCGTGCTTTTGATTGAATGGATTTTTTATTTGCTATTATTATGGCATCAATAATATCCCTTCCTAGAGTGAAACCACTTTGCTTGGGGGAAATGATATGCATTAACATTGGATTCAGTTTATTCACCATCACTTTTGATATAATTTTTTAAATTATGCTACATAGAGATATCAGCCAAAAGTCTACAAAGGTTGAAAACTCTATTGTATTGGGGATGAGTGAAATTAGAGTATTATTCATGTTTCTCACAAATTTTCTCCTTTTCTTGTAGTATTATGCTAGCTCCCAAACTTAATGACCAATAATGTGCCAACACCAATGATAGAAACATGCCAAAATATTCCAAGGGACTTATCCAGATGAAGTTGAATTATAACATTTTTAATTCCTCTTTTGTGAAGGGGGCCATGAGCATTGTTGGCCTCCTACAATGATTCAAAACTAAACCTTTACATGATTAAGAGATTGGAAATATAACCTGAATAGTTATCTCAATCATCATGAAGGTGCATTTAACTTGTCAACCCAGGGATGTGAACTTGAAATGGGTCAACACAGTATGTGCACTAGGAACTCAAAGTAGCCATTTCCATTCTACAACTAAGAAAAATGTAATACTGAAATTAAATTGCTTGGAAAGGAATGAAACAAAGCTAAACATTAATCAACAACTATACTAAGCTGAAATTCATGACAAGAATGAAGATTTGAGCGAGCAAACAGGAAACTACTATGTCTATTTTGGCTATAGGAATAATCACATAATGAAATTCTAGTGGTTGAAGGAATAGTTAGTGCCAGATTTTGAACTAAGTATTGAGCAAGAAATAATGAATAACTAAACTATTCTAAAGGATGGATTACTCACCAAGTGGCCCCCCTTGGATGAGTATCCTCTAAAACTAAGATAAACTCAAATGCTCGAACTCATAATGTCATTTTATTCATTGGGAAATGTGAATAAAAAATAGTAGCATGATTGTATTGAAAATGAAAATGCTAGTACATCATTAGATCGTGTGATAACAATAACATCATCAACAACCCTCTAAGAAGAAGGATCTGATCCTTATTTATACTATCATCTAAGCAAGGTGGTCAACTCCCACTAATTAAGAGGATGCCATTTAGGGAAAAAATGGAAAGGAATGGAAGGGCAGTTACGCCTACAGGGAATCTGGTCAGACATGCATGTCCAAACAAAGATTCAACACTACAGTAATGCCCACAATTGCTCAATGTCATCAATGCAAGGCAATTACATTCAACTGTCATAGGGAATCTACTATCATCGTCCTCTAGTTGACCCTTTGAACAATTCCTTTACATGACCAGCTAACGGCCGCCTTTCTCAAATTAGCATCCATAAATTATATCTGCATGGAAATGTCAATAAGCATAATAATTGCACATCTATAATCACCTTAAAGAGCATTCATCAACCACATACAAAATCTATATAGATAATCCACATAATATGCCAATGTCATTAAAACTTGCATATATATGATTAAACCCAATGTCAATGGTTTGAGGGAAACATTATGAAAATACCAACACTTAATCATCAAAGTTAATGACAACTACTAGTAGATAAACTATAGATTTTACCCAAAATTAGAACAAAAACTAGGCTCATCACTCCCCACAACCTAACATTTTGATGGTCCTCCAACAGTGGAAGGATTGTTCTTCTGCTTGGTCAATGCTATGAAATTGGCAACTGATAGCTCTCCAACATTAGTCTTTGCTTAGTTGGAATCAGAGTCCCAAAAGAATCCTCCCAATCTCTCAAATCTGCCACATCTCTATTTTTCTGCAGTAATGTCATGTTGGTAGAACCTGAAGTTTGGCATAGGCCACAAGAGAATGTGTGGCTGGAAAGTCAGGGGAAGCCAAAATCGCCCCTTTGTTCTCCCAATCTATATATAACTTTCAATCTATTTTAATGTTGCAACATAGTTCTGGATGGAATGAGGTTCATCCTGCTTCAGTTCATCAATTAGGTTGTTCCATCTTTGGGATAGGTATCCTCTCATAATTTCCTCTTTTGCAGCTGCCTTTACCTCATACTCAATGTAAAATACTTCAATCCAAGGCATAATCCTGTTGCCATAGCTAGGTCTAAGAAGCATTCTGAGCCATTCCCTGTAAATATACTTTGGGTTGCTTGATTCAACTATAATGGCCAAGGGGATATTGGATTCCATCTTCCTATAAGCATTATACTATTGTCCCCAACTAATCTCATTTTTCACCCAAGACATGAATGCTTTCAATTGGATATCTCCAACATACACCAGAGGGTTCCAATCATGGTCTTGTGTTACAACATAATTGTGCAAATAAATTTCACATAACAAATTCTTCATTTCAGGGGAGGCAATCCTATAAGCATTGAAAAATTCAGTAGGAGTCTCAATAGAGGGGTTAAAATCTGAAAAATTATTTGACAACTTAAAAGAGACATATTTCTCTTTCAGGTGTAGAGCATAAACCCTTGGAGGGGTTCTGCATTCCAAAATCTATTGTACCAAGGTTGCAATGTTATCTACTTTCTTCTTCAAAGTAACATTTTCCTCGTTCTTTTCTTCAATGACCTCATCCCTCTTTTGAATTTCCTTTTTCAATCTCAACTTCTCCTTTTTCCATTCCTCCTCCCTCCTTTGTATTTCTTCCCATTAATTAAAAATTGTTGCTTGAACTATAAAACTAGGAGGGTTATGAATTCCTACCAGTATTTTTGTCGATGGTTGCTCCCCATATAGTACTATTTGCATGGACTCAGGTTGTCCAGTTGTCTTTCGCTGCAGGGGTACTATTTCTTCTCCCACTTCTTGTTGTAGGGCCTCTTGTTCACATTCTTGGTTTTTCTCTTGCTCTTGTTGTGGCTACGGGAACTCCTTATTTTCCTCAAACTATTCTACAATGTTAGAAAGTTCAGCCAGTGTTATATTTTCCGCTCTCTCAAATATGTCATCTTCTTCTTCAACATTTTCCTACCTCATTGGAGCTTCTATGTCCTCATGTGATGTTTCTTCATGCTTAGGGATTTCTTGTGGAGGCATACCAAAAGCTAGCCCAACTCGTCTTGACTTTCTAAGAGGTATATTATGTTTTCCTTTGGTTACGGGATGAAAAGTGTCAACCTTTCTCGTCCTAGTACTCAACACCTCTCTTTCTATGGGTTGTGTTTTGGATTTTCCTTTTCTTGTTTCTATCTTCTTCTTTTGTGTCCTAGTTCTCATTAGGGTTTCAAGGGGGACATCATCATTAGAATCAGATGAAGAACTTTCTTTTTTTCTGAGTGCTCTATTTCAGAGGAACTAATGTCAATCGTTTCTTCTCTTGTTGTAGGAGTGTTCACACTATAGCCGGTGCCAGAGGTTGAAGCACTAGGAGTGGCTTCAACCATGCTTAATCTCCTACTAGACTTACGGGGTTGAGGTAAAACCCTTGGTTGCAATTGCTCATGTCTAAATTGATCAAAAATTATAAACTCTTCCCAGGTCATTCCAGACACATCATGCAGATATTTTTCAACCAACAATTTAATCAAGCAATGGTGGGAAATAGAATTGTCCAAACCTTTTTTAGTTTTGTCTGTCATGATAGAGAGAAGGTTGTATAGCATGTTGGGCACATTCATCCTCCTCCCATGCCTCATGTGACTCAAGAGTTTGAAATGAACTGAATGCAGGTTCGACAGACGAACTTTATAGGTGATATACCTTATAATGTAGACAACTTCCTGCTTCCATGGTTTGGGTAGAGATGTTCTTTTTACACCCTATTTATCCACACTGATTGGAGGGTCACCATGTACTGTAAATTCATCCCAAGATGACCTAGTGTCTCTGGAGGCAGGGTAATGCTTGCCATCAATAGGTAACCCTGTAACTTCTGCAATTATTTCCTCATTTGCCACAACTTTTAACCCTTTTACTATGGCTTTTCCTTCAGAAAATGTCTAGGAAAATTCAAGTGCAATGCCTTCCTCAACGCCGTTCAGCTTCATGAAGTAGTCATACCATCCACAGTTTCTAAATTCAGCCAGACATTGTGCATCCTTCAATAAAAAATCATGAACCAAGGGCTCATTTTTAATTAGCCCTCCTCCCATTGTCTACAATCAACTATCACTTTGCACAATTTATTTTCTGCAATTCTTGTCTAAAATACAACACCTTCCTGCAATACTTGCTAAATTTCCAGTGCCAATATTGACTAAATTTTCCTTTTTATTTTACCTCTTGCTACTTGTAACTCAAGATTACGACAGGGTCAATTATGGCAAGAAAAGGAGTGATAAGAGAAAGTTATGATGGGAAGAAATGGTGGCTATAGTTAGTGTCACTTCACACATGCGATTCGTCGTCTCACTCAAATTTCAAATTTTCTCATTTTAAATTTTCTGACATAACCTAGCATGAATTGACACATGGGAAATATACTTTCATCTTTTTGTTCCCCCCAACCTAAATTTGGACATGTGTCCGCACATGCAAGAAGAGAGTGTTGATTTGACAAGGAATAATGGCATGTTATGTGAACATCTATACTAACGTACAATTATTAAATGAACACACTTAAAAGATAATTAAAAGATGGAAGTTAATGTGCACATAACTAAATTTGTGGAGGATTTGTTTGCAAAGATCATGGAGAAAGTATCATTTTCCTTTTTAGGAAATAATTAAGCAACTAATGAACATGAAGTGATGGAAGAGAGAGAAAGGTGGTGATGGATGGGCAAACGGGCAGATGGGTGAAGAAATGGACCTCCACAAAAGTAGAACTCTTTATTATGACAAGTATGTACCTTAATTTAGCTAAGAGGAGGGACACTAGGTCCACTTCCTTCGGCTGCAGGAAGCTCAGGTATTGAACACTGGGTGAATTGCTATAGGAACTCTTCCTTGGAAGCTGGCTTGTGATATAATATGAGGCGATGACCATTGACAAGTAACTTGAATCTAATAGGGTCAATGGTAGTGAGTTGAACAGATCCATTAGGAAAGACCTCAACAACTTCATATGGTCCTAGCCATCTTGTCTACAATTTTCTTGCATTCTACAGATACCTTGAGTCATATAGTAGTGCCTAGTCACCTAGCTGAAATTTCTTCTCCTTGATGAATTTTTCATGCCATTTTATTCTTTGATTTTGTACTACCTCTACGTGGTGAAAGGTTGGTCTCCTCATCTCATCCAAAGTATTCAGCTGCATGACTCTCTTTGTGTGCTTCAGAGATATCCATCCCTAGGTCTACTGCAGTTCTAAGAGTCTTGTGTTCAAATTCAATAGGCATCATAGTTGTCTTCCCATACAACAACTCAAATGGAGTGAAGCCTATAGTTGTTTTCCAAGTGGTTCTGTAGGCCCAAATAGCTTCTGGTAATTTTCTTGCCCAATCCTTTTTGTGGATGACTACAGTTTTGGTTAATGGATTCAATTTCTCTATTTGTCACCTCAACTTGAACATTGGCCTGATGGTGATAAGGGGTAGACTTCCTATGCCTAATTTTGTACTCATTAACCAAGGCTATAACAAGAGTTGAAGTGAATTTAGGTCCTTGATTAGTTACTATCTCTCTTGGGACTCCATACAGTGTGAAGATTTCTTCATAAATAAATTATGCAACCTTATTGTCTCTTGCATGCTTCATGGCCTTAACCTCTACCCATTTAGTTACATAATTAGTTCATACCAAGATATAAGACTTACCATTTGATGGAGGGTCAATGGGTCCCACAAAATACAATCCCCATTTGTCAAAGGGAGTGATTACTACTTGGGGATAAAGAGAAATCTCATCAGATTTGGTTGGTTGGCCCATCCTTTGACACCTATCACATTTTCTTGTATATCTTCCTGCATTCTTTTGGAGTGTGGGCCAATAGTAGCATGTGTTCAAAATCTTAATTGTTGTCCTCTTGGCTGCAAAATTCCCTCCATAGGGTTCATCATGACATGCATGTAGGATGTCATATGTCTCATCTTCTCTCACACATCCCCTCATGACATGACTTGGTCCAGTATAAAACAAGCATCTAGCAATCCATGAAAAAGGAAAAGATTTTTCAATGAGCACTCTTTTCTCCTTTGGGAAGAAGTGAGGAGGAACTCTCCCTGTTACAAGATAATTAGCTATGTCAGCATACCAAGGTTTTTGAACATTGATTGAAAATAGATGCTCATTAGGAAAGGGGTCATCTATGGCTTGATTGTTCTTTGATGTAGTCAGCCTTGAAAGAAAATCTGCAACAACATTGGCCTTCCCTGGTTTATCCACAATGGTTATATCAAACTCCTACATCAACAATAACCATCTTGCTAGTCTACCTAAGATTAGGGGTTTATTCATAAGGTATATAATGGCTACATGATCAATGTACACAAAGATCTGATAGTCTTTTATGTAGTGCTTGAATTTGTTCAGGGCATAAATCACTGCTAACATTTCTTTTTCTGTCATATAGTTGAATTCAACTCCCTATAGATTTTTGTTGACAAAATAAATGGAATTTTCAATGGCTCCTTATTTTTTTCCTAAGACTGCTCCTGTAGCATATTCTAATGCATCTGTATGAATGTGAAAGGGGATATCCCAATTAGGTCCTTTTAATACAAGAGCATGAGTCAAGGCTACCTTCAAGTCAAAAAATACTTTGTCACAATCTTCTGTCCATTGGAATTCAACGTCTTTGGTTAGGAGAGTGTACAATGGTGTTTCCATTATGCTAAAGTCTTTGATGAAACACTTATAATATCTTTCATGTCCCAAGAAACTCCTAACATCCTTTTTTTTGCAGGTGTAGGCAGTGTAGACACCCAAAATCTGGTCTAGGCCTGCGACTTTAATATTTCTTAATCATTTATTTAATCTTTATTTCTATTTCTAATTTGTATCACTCATGTCGCTACTAATAGTTATCAAAATGCATGTCTAATCTTTTGATCTCAACCGTTCGTTGATCTTTCGATCCTAACCTATCATTCAAATGATCAATTTTCTATAAATTGATCTATCATTCATCATTCCAATCTCTCTCAAAATCATATGACTTATGGAGTAATTATCTTAAATCTTCGATGTCTCGTCATTATCACAACACTTAGGCTATGCTTGCACACAAATATTGAAAATTTGAGGGCAAGTACACTATACAAGATGAAATGGAGAAGAATAATGGAGGTTATTCAATGGAATTGATTGCATGTTTGGTAAAATAGTTTCTTTTATGCATTTTGTTCCTAAGATTTCTTTTGTGCTCGATTATCTAAGCTTTGAGGATTCGATTAGTATAGTTTGATATAGATTAGATTTGAATGGCCTAACTCTCTTTTGTGTTTTTCTCTAAGCTACATTTGGTGTACATGCTACCTATCCCTGTACATATCACTTATCCTTCTTATCCATCCATTGTATATACCATTCGTAATAAGTGGTAGTATTTCCCATAACTTGGAACAATTGACATCAAGTGCATTTCATATCCCCTATTTTACCCTATTCATAATCAATTGGTCTTATACTCAACTGGGGGAAAACACTTGACGTGTGTCATATTGGTTCTTACATTGGCTATGATTGAAGACATAAAACCATAGAAAAATACAAAAACATCATAAAATGTCTTGAGAAAACACAAAAAAAAAAAAATCAGAAAACTTCAAAAAGACAAAAAAAATCAAAACATGATGAAAATTCAAAAACAGAGTCAAAGTCAGTCTCACTTGTTAGTCTTTTTCATTTTTTGAACTATATTGCCTCTGTGACTGGACGTAGGCAAGGCCATCTATTGATGTGCCCCCAAGACATTAGGTTAGTCTGTTTAGGTTTGTTTGTATAAAATCATGACTCAATCCATATGTCTATATGTAAAGGTCATTCATTGTGTTGAACTACGAGGTCTTTGCATGTATAACATAGGCAAGGCCATCAATCGATGAGCCCCCAAGGCCGCACTAGGTCAATCCATTAGGGTTCGTCACATTCACTATCACACACGTCTTTTATTTGTAGTCAGTCTTGTCAGTCAGAGTCAAGTTGAACTACGAGGTCTCTGCGTGTATAACATAGGCAAGGCCATCAATCGATGAGCCGCCGAGGCTGCGCTAGGTCAATCCTTTAGGGTTTTTTGTCACACACAGTCAATTGTCCAGACATCATATCAAGTCATGCATCAATCTGGTGAACAAGTCAGCAATGTCTCTAGGTCAACTCAAAAAAATTGCCAAGGAAACAATCAAAACAAATCAACTAATGTTTGCTACAGGATGTGTCCTTCCTGGAGACAAACATCATCAAAACAATCAATCTTTGTCTTATTCAGGATGCATCCTTCCTGAATATTGATATCAACAAAAAAATCTATGTCTTATACAGGATGAGTCCTTCCTGCATATCAAAATTGTCAAACAATCAAACATAGCCTTCCACAGGTTATTACATCAACAACATCTGACTCAACTTCTTATACGATACATGTCTTTCTGAAACTAGGCTTTGTCATGCCTTATACAGATAGTCATAACATCAAAAATAGAATCAAATTCTTATCCGGTACGTGTATCTTTTGAAATTAGGCTTTATCAATCAATCCTTTTAGCAATCAAAACAAATCAAACAAACACGATCAAGTTTTAGCAAATATTTTACTGGCTTTTTGACTTTATGGCTTATTTATCTTATCATTTCACTTGATTTTATGATGGGAATTATGTTACTAGATTTCTCAAGGATGTCCCATGAAGGATTTAGAGAAGCAATGATGTATCACAATTCTATTTCCTTTGACTGTTGTCTGTCAACTGTCTTTTACATTTGATTTTTGAGTCATGTTACTAGTTTCCTCAAGGATGTCCCATGAAGGATTTAGAGGAGCGATGATGTCTCATGACCCATCTTTTATTTTGTTTGTTGTCTATGGTTTGTCTTGACAAAAAGACTGGGGCAATTGTGCCCTTAGTATGAGTTAACGATAATCCTTGTCTGTGAATGTCTGTTGTTAGCAAGTGGATGACCTTGCACACCTTGATCTATGTCATATCATGGTGTTTTTCTCCATTTGTATTAGTCCTTCCCAATGATGATAAAGTGCAACACCTTTTGTGATACAACAAAACATCAAAGATTGCTAATACTAACATCCATCACATTTCTTTCATTATTTCTCAATCTTTCTTTCTGCACTAACAATTCTTCTTTCTTGCATTATGACGTTGTCCTGTGACACACAAAAATATAAAACATCCTGCATACACATTCATGTTAGAAAATATCATTTCCAAATCATACATCATCAATCATACATACATCTTGCATTAGAAAATATAAAAACATATAGGCATTTATTATATCTAGGACATCATGGCATAATAAAAATTTCTCATCATAAATTACACATTCCATGTACATAACAAATGTAAATACATGCACCACATTACATCTGTATAGCATCACATGTAGAAAGAATTGTACATATAATATCATATTGCATCTCATCACTATAAAATGCATAATCATATAAACATAACATGTACAAATAAACGACTGCATAACCAATAAATAGAAATGCATATCATGAGAATCACCACCAAAATCATATATATATATATATATATATATATATATATCACTCAACAGTGTCACATCACAATGTCATAATGTATCCATAAATATGGAAGCCCACATGCTATATGATCATAATACAATGTCCTAGTACATATCAAAAAATGTCCCTATCCTGAACTTCCATTGCTATCATGACTAGAGTGTGTGGATGACTGATGTTGGGAACCTGATGACCTGTGCCTTGAATGTGGCCTATCGTATGGACCATCTCTACATGGCTGCTCAACACCCTCAGTGCTAACTGTCCTACTGTGGGTCCTAGTCTGGGACCTCTCACTGCGTGCCTTTGAAAAAATCAGGGCCCGTCTATTTGGAGGAACTATTTTCTCATACAAATCTCTATAATAATTGGCCCTCTCCCTGGCTCTAACTAACTCTCTAGCAAATGCAGCTGCCACCCTAGTGGATAGAGCTCTAATCTCTGTAAATCTCTGCTCGATCTCCTACCTTTGAGCTATGGCCTGATCTCTGTCCATGATGTATTTGTCCCTCTCCATCCGTAACACATCTCTCTTGGACATCATGACACTCATCTGCTCCTCCAAGGATGCAACCTAGGCATGAAGTGTAGCAGTGTCAGGATCAACTATCCCTATGTCCACCTGTCTCACCCTCTGTACACCATCATCCTCATCCTCCAACTCCTCCAAAATCCTATCATGAATCTCTCGCTCCTGATCATCATCCTCCTCGTCATCATCCTGCTAGGCACCAAGTAAGCCCAGGGCATCAATCTTTGCCTCCTCCTCTGCATGCTCCTCTGCATGAACCTCTAGAATGGCCTCCTTGGTAGGATGCTCCCCATCTCTTGCAACCTCAACATGCAAATCCTCCCCACCTCTACCAATATCGGGCATGTGCACATCCTCCTCCCCCTGTCTCTCCTCACGGATAGGTGATAATGGTGGCCCTTGTCCCCTCCGTCCATGCCTCCCTCTCCCACCACCTCACCGACCACCTCCCCCACCATCTCCATCATCGCCACGTCCCCCTCCAACTCAAATTTTGTATGCATAAAATAAATCCAAGTATATCTTGAGTAATCATCAATGAAGGAAACATAATAATGAGATCTACCCAAAGAATCTGTATCCACTGGACCACACACATCCGAATGAATTAGTTCTAGCAATCCATTAGCTTTATTAGTTCCTTTAGGAAATGATGACCTGTTTTGTTTACCAAACACACAATCCTCACATAAATCATTTTTACCAACAGAATAATCAAAAATATCATCTACTAGTTTCTTATCAAGTATGGTCCTAAGACCTTTTTCACCAATGTGACCAAATCTATGGTGCCACAACATACATGCATTTTCAGTGCTAGTTACAAAAGAGAAGTTACAAAAAGTAGAGGCATGTAGTGTAAATAAATTCCCTATCCGAGTTCCTTTAGCAACCACCAAACTTCCCCTTACCATCCTGCAACCAGACTTTTCAAATGTCACATGCATCCCAGAATCATTCAACTTGGAAACCAAAATTAAACTTTTTGTAAGTCTTGGAATATGTAAAACATCATCAAGGATTTTAACCCTCCCATCACTGAAACAGAACTTTACCTTTCCTTTACTGATAACATTTTGTGAGCTATTGTCACCCATGAAGACCTCTCCTCCATCATATTATTTGTATGTAGAAAACCACTCCTTATGAGGAGTCATATGGAAGGAAGCACTTGAATCAATAAGCCAAGCATCATTACAAACTGTGTAGCTGAAATAATCAAAGCATCAGAATCATCATTATTAGAGGACTTTTCTGTGGAGGAATCTACATTCTTTTTCTCTTTTCTACATTCCTTCTTCACATGTCCCCATTTACCACAGTTCCAACACTTCACTCTGCTCTTTCCAGGGGTCTTAGATCGTCCTTTAGACTTATCCTTCTTCTTATCCCCTTGAGGCTCTTTCTCCTTGGGCCTACCTCTCACATGCAAGGCATCTTGGGAGCCACTACGCATGTTCTTTCTCCTCATCTCCTCTGAAAGAAGTATGGGAATAATATTATCCATCTTAGGTTCTGCACCACCACTTGTTATAGAAATAATTAAATTTTCCCAAGATTCCGGCAAAGAGCAAATCAATAAAATGCATGTATCCTCATCTTCTATTTTAACATCAATAGATGCAAGCTGACTTATAATCAAATTAAAAGCATTCAAATGTTCAACAACAGATTCACCATACTTCATCTTTAATGAATATAAACATCTTTTGAGATACAACTTGTTAGACAAACTCTTAGTTTGGTAGATTTCACCTATCTTCCTCCAAAGCTTCTATGTCATGTCTTTTGAAGAGACATTCAAGAGGAAAAAATCTGTGAGACACAACCGAATAGTACCTCGAGCCTTCTTGTCTAACTTATTCCAATCTTCATCCTACAAGGTTGAAGTAGATGGCTTCTTCTCAACTGAAACTGGTAACTATTGATCTCTCTCCTCAAGAAGATCCTCCACTTTCAACTTCCACATCTCGTAACTAGTTCCATTGAACTTCTCAATATCTAGACGAGAGGTGGAGGCCATGGTATGCAATCTTTCACAAATCTGCAAAACCCACAACACAAAAGCTCCCACTACAGCAAAAAACCTTCAACACTTTAAAAGGAAAGCGTCCCTTCCTTAACAGAACCTGGCTCTGATACCAAATGTTGATAATCAAGGTGAAGAAAGATTGCAATATGAACTTAAATGAGTGAATGCAAATCTGAAATATGTAGAATAACCTTTAGCCTTAGTGTGAAGAAATAATGAGAGAGAGAGATAGAAAAAACCATAACACATGTAACAACAGGTTTACGTGGAGAAACCCCGAAGGGAAAAAACTCCACCACCGAAAGAGAGGAAATTATATTACTGATAAAATCAAATATTACATGTAGCAATAAACTTCTCTTATCATTCCCTGTAAATCCAACAACACCCTGTTACCCTGCAAAACTGAATTTTTAAAAACTCTAGCTCAAGGCCCCAATTTATAGAGATTTGTGAGGATGAAAACCACCATGGTTTCACCAAACAATAGGCAGCAATACCACCTATAAAAAACCATGCCTCCCTCCTTGAAATGGTCAAAAAATACCAAAAATAGCCTCTTACAGATGCTCTGACAGTTGTCATAAGGCATCTTTCATGCATGGGTGCCTGGGGTCCAAAAATAGCATATTCTGTCATAGGAATTTGTCATACTATCATAGCATCTTATGAAAACTATCATGCATGTCATAGATGCTCTTACAACACCCTATTTTGACCCAACAACCTTATTTTAGAAGATTCCAAGGTGGGACGCCTAGCTATTTTGTCCTTTTCCAAAAGGACAAATGGTAACAGTAACACTACATTTACATTGTCTCTTTCACCACTGTTGGTCAAACTATTTCACCTCTTATGGGTAAATGTACAAAACACTTTAGGAGAATACTAAATTAAAGGATTTACAAGGTTGATGACACCTAAATCCTAACAAATCCAAATTCCATAAGAATCGTTTCTCCACGCTCCACAAACTATCTCGAAAGCGAAAAGTCGATGGTCTCGACTCTCACGTATACATAGTGTCCAAAACAACCTACAATGGCATTATACATGCCTCATGTCAGAATCAATCACCTATCCTAATGCAAAGTGACCAAATCAAATGCTATTCAAATGCGTCATTATTTTGCAAATGCGTCATTCTTTTGCAAATGCGTTACAGAAAATGAAATGCGTAAATGAATTTCACAAATGCGTCACTATTTCTCACATGTCACTTTCAAATGCAAATGCGTGCAGAAATAACAAATGCGACTACATATCAAATGCACCTTTTTCTATCAATGCAAAACAATGTCCAGCTAAATGTACATGCATAAGGAAATTATCAAATGCATTGAAACTATTGCACATGCGTTGAAAATAAAACAATTGCGTCTAAATTAAATGCAAATGTGTTGCTATTTAGCAAATGCGTGTAACTCAAATACAAATGCTGTGAACTATGGAAAACCTATGCTAACCATAAAACGTCAAATTGCAGTTGCGATGTTCCACATATAGATGCATTGATTACGCACCCATATGCGACTTTCCAAAAAAAAAACGCATAAGAAAAATAGAAATTTAATGCATAAAACAACGTGAAAATTGAAAATTCAAAAGTTGAGATCGAGGTACATATTGGGGAGTCTGCATCAATTGGCCGATTGAAGGTTCGGATCCTGTATGCTCGATGGTGGGTGTGTGAAACGAGAGACATCTTTGCTGAGGGTGCAGAGCAAAAATCTCAAGTTTTGAAGCTATGTGGGTAAAAATTAATGGGTTTTTACCCCATTTTCTATTTATACCTAGGGTTTTGGTGGCATTCCTTTCTACTAGTCGCGTCAACTTCTAACTTCAATCGACTCGTACCCATCCTAAACACTTCCAACTTCAATTCTGTCAACTCCACTACAATTCTGGCTATACAATGGACTAATTGGGATTATTTCCAAATTTTTCTGACATTTTTTGAAAATTTATCAATTTTCCCGAGGGAGCATTACTAGGGCATATTTTTATCGATTTTCCTTGACACAACGCTGAAATGACATTGTATCAAAGAGGGGAAAATGTAGACACTGAAATCTAGTCTAGGCCTGAGACTTTAATATTTCTTAATAATTTGTATTTCTTCCATGGTCATGATTAAATAATGTCAATTATTTAATTATTCTCTAAGGTCTTCATTTCTTCTATTAATTAAATAATCTTAATTATTTAATTAATTCACACTTTTCTTTATTCCATATGATTAATTAAATAAACACTTTTTATTTAATTATGTTACTAATTAACCTTACCCTTATTATCAAAATTAAATAAATTCCTATTTAATTTACCTTTATCATATGTCAACTATAATTAAATAAATCAATTTATTTATTTAATTATTCATTTAAATCCCTTCATCACTTAATTAAATAAATCTTATTTATTTAATTATTCTTCAAATATAAAATCTTGAATTAAATGAATTATTTAATTCATAAATCATATTTTAACACATTCCTCTATATTTAGATAATTGTGCAAATTATCTAAGTAGTCACTCTTACTCACTACTAAATTTGACACCATTTTCTAATGGATGTTCATCGGTGGTTCGACAAATCTTTGTCGAAAAAGTGACGAAATGATGAAAACATTTTCGTCGCAGTTTTTTCGTCGCACGTCCTACGATGAATTAAATGTCAAACTAATGGCGTAGATTCGTTGGTTGTCCACATCATAAAATGACTCGGATGTTCATTGGAATATCGACGAAATGGGCGTCGAAAGAACACTTGAAGTTTGTCACCATTTTGATGAAATGGGAAAGTATTTACAAGGAATCCTTTGTTGCAACGAAGCAACTTCGTTAGGCCTTTATGTGATTCGTCAGTGTCGTTCGTCAAAATTATGATGAAATGGCCAAAGAGTTACGACGAAGCCTTCGTTGCAGCCAAGCAACTTCGTCAGACCTTTTCTGTGGTTCATTGGTGAACTACGTCAAAAGTGCAACGAAATGGCCAAGGAGTTACGACGAAGCCTTTGTCACAGCCAAGTAACTTCGTCGAACCTTTTTTGTGGTTCATTGGTGAACTACATCGAAAGTACGACGAAATGGCCAAGGAGTTATGACGAAGCCTTCGTCACAGCCAAGCAACTTCGTCGGACCTTTTTTGTGGTTCGTCAGTGGACTTTGTCAACATTGTGACGAAATGGCCAAGGAGTCACGACGAAGCCTTCATCGCAGCCAAGCAACTTCGTCGGATCTTTTATGTGGTTCATCGGTGGACTTCGTTGAAATTGTGATGAAATGTACAAGGAGTTACAATGAATCCTTCGTTGCAGCTATTGCAACTTCATCGGATCTTTTCGATGATTCATCAGTTATGTTCGTCAAAATTTCAACGAAACAATGCAATTTTTTTTTAAATATTCGTTGAAATGTACCATCGGTGAGAGATCAATCAAGTCGCGTCCCTTCATATTCAAATCTCAAGCAATTATTTTATTCGGTCATTTTCCATGTTTATTAGACACCTGCTGAGACATCATGTAGCTTCGCCGATGGCTTGAGTCTCTTCGATAGTCAATATTACATATCGCTTTGGTGTTACACAGTCTCATCGATAGCCAATAGATCATATGTCGCTATGGTGTCATGCAGTCATACCAATGTTCTGAGTCTCCTCAAGAATTATTCCTTTAGTCTTAAGTGTATTGCTACGATTCTCACCAATGATAACTTATCACTGTGACTTTGGGGGTCGCTGGGACTTTCCTTCGACTACTTAATAGCTTACAATCAAACTTGAGCTTGAAATTACAAAACAAAATATCATGCCAATTAATTTTACCATTGGTATTCCAGACCTTCAGCTTATGGCAGAATAAGTACCAAATTTCCTGAGCATAAAAACATTCAAAAAGAATATGTTTGATAGTTTCCCGAGTCCTGCAGATACTACATATTTCAACACTTTCATTGTTAGATTTATAGGGATCTATCTTTTTCATTAATGAAGAGGAAGGTAAAGGAGAAATAATTATAATTGTAACACTATTCATAGTCTAGTAAATTATGTTTGTAATTTGTGTTCAATGGACTTCAGTTTTATCATTATATTGCCCATCTAATACCATATTTTAATCTAGGGTTCAACTATCTCAGATCTAAAGAAGCACCTTCAATTAATCATTTAAATTACTATAAAATAAGGTAATACTTTTACTTGAGAAAGATTGGGTACACTTGTAGGATTAAAGTTCTCGCAATCATCAGGATTTATTGGCACACAGACACAACCTACAACATATGAAGTAATGGATGACTACAAGTTAGTGAAATGGTCCTTAATATGTTAGTGGTTTGCAAATTGATTGGTAGAAAATAAGGTTACAAAAAGATCTACATGAAAAATTATGAGGACAATCTACTGTAATCATCAAAATAGATGAAAAGTGCAAAGGAAAGAGTCGAGCTACATCTCTAGAGCCTAAAAAAAACACATGCAAGAAACATAAAAAAAAGAACAAACCATTTTTTGGATGAATACAAAATGGTGCCTTCAGCAAGTGATTCATATGCTTTCACACCTGACACAGGACATTAAGAAGATTTTAGTCTTCCTCTGTGAAATTAACTACTTACAGAAAAAACCCAGAAACCAATATTATATACCTCCATGTCTAGCTGAGGGTAGGTATAAGAGAAAAAAAATTCTTCAATGCAATGCTGAAAAATATCAATGTGTGTGTAGGTTTGTATTACTCAAAATATCATTTCACTGCCTAAGGAAAAATACCAAAGTGATGTTTTAAATTTCAATCTTCACATAGGCTCCCTTATTGCTACACATGCATATACAAGCATTATTCGAGCTCTAAACTATTCAAATATTAAGGATTTAATTAGCTATAAGATGGAAAGTTGTTGTTTAAACATAATCCATCATCTTTTACATATCTTTATTCACTGCTAGCGCTTCAGATAAATTTGTGTAAATGAGATAGAAATGTGAATCTTTTATGACAAAGAAAATTCTTAAAAGGAGGGGGGGGAGAGCAAAGGGTAGGGGGAAAGAGAATGCTTGAATGTATAGTAAAGTATAACATTTTGATCATTATAACAATGAAACGAATCTTAAGTTTGAAGCATTAATATCATTTACAACATTTATGATCAAGAATGAATGTAAGTAGAGAAACTTTTGCATACCTGTAGATGGTACAAAATTTCATAGTTAAGTGGAAGCCTTCCATCAACAACAAGATCCAAATATTTGTGTATCTATCACAATCGAGCCTCTAAACCCTTTAGAGCTGTCAATTTTTCCACTAACCTGTTATGCACAAAAGTCAAAATTTAGAGTTATGTCACCACTAAAAACAGAAGAAACGGAGATTTGAAACCAAATCCACACACAACACAATGTGGTATTCATACAAATCTATACAAACAAACTAAACTCGGAACATTGGAATGGAAACAACTTAAAATTATGATGCAGAGCATGGATTCAGGGCATAAAGAATCATTTTTCTACCACCATAGTGAAAATTTAGCACTTTCTTTCATCTTTGCATATTGGTTTGATGCTTCAAATGATGTATTTCTTATATTGAAAAGTGCATTACCTTATTGAGCTTCTCTTTCTTTCGAGAATAGTTTAATATTCTCTACTTAATAGGGCCAACCACATGATAGTGGAAGCTCATTTGGCCCCTCCCCCCCCTCACATCACTCTCAATTCCCCATACCCAATCATATAACATTAATCATCCATTCATCCATTAATAACATATAACATTCATTCATTCATCCATTAATAACATATAACATTCATTCATATCCATTAATAAATATATAACATTCATTCATTAACATATAAGATTCATTCATTAGCATATTCACATTCATTCATTAACATATAAAATTCATTCTTTCAGCTTTTACATATTATCAAAAATATGGTTGTCATGATATGATTACAATCACTTTTTTTTTGTTTCTTTTTTAAAGCTAGAAAAATCTGAAGTGGAGTATCATTTTCTAAATCAATATTTGTCCCTCCTTTAGTTGTTCTGCCTTATGCTCATGATCTTAATGTACGCCTAGTCATCTGCTCATGATGTGGATGCCACTGCAAGGGGTGGTCTGCTGCAATAAGAAAGAAATGTTAAACTGATATGTTTTATTATTATTGTTACAAGTATTTCTACACTAAAAGAACATTAGAGTGGTTCTCTTTAATTGCATGGGTCCACATCATGTTCCTAAAATTTGTTATAGACTCATGCTCAACATGTTGAACACCTTCTAAATCTTGATCTGCAGTTGAAACACAAAAGGTTACATTAATTAAAACACCAATTGAAATTAAATATGTTTAAGAGAACATGAGGGTGGTCCTTTTTACCTGATGGAGCCACATCATGTTCCTTGTCTTCTCTAGCCTGATCATGCTCAACACGTTGATCACGCCTACATGCTCTAAAGTTGAAACATGAAATGTTACATTAATTAATACACACCAATTGCAATTAAGTATAAGCTTAAAAAGAACTCTTTAGAGTGGTCCCTTTA
>VDFB02373365.1:317127607-317144310 GCA_007258455.2 Sequoia sempervirens
ATAATTACAAGATATTTATGCTACTTATAATTCAAAATTCACATATTAATTTCTAATAAAATTTGATCTAATTAATTTAATCACTTTATAAAATAAATTTAATCTCAAAGATTAAATCATTTTACAAATAAATTAAATTTAATTAATTAAATCAAATAAAAAGCTTCTAACAACATTAATCAAAATTAATTAAATAATCACTAAAAACCATTAAAATCATTAATTAACATTAATTTCCCATAGAACATACCTTGCAAAATAAATAAATGACAAGGCAAACATGGACAACATAACAACAAAGCATACTGAAACAAGGACTAACGACACACTGTGACTAGGGTTGTGGCTTGACAAGGAAAACCTCGTTACTATCTCCCAATCATCTATTCCTTTGGGCAATGGACATGCTCAAACCTGTGAATCTAGGTGGAGTCGATGTCCTATACATACAATCTTGCAATAAAACATATGTTGTACATGTATATAGATCATAAACAATCTCACCGTGGAGAGAAAATCACAGAATCATAGGGCACTTGCAAGTGAGTGATGAAATATCGTTCCCTTCACCAATACAATGTCACATCAAAACTGACGAAACTAAAACATCAATTAATTACAAATGAGCATATAACAATATCAACTCAAATAAAGAACTATGCTAACTAGAAAGCAAGTCATAAACAATAATCATCCATATAGTGTACCATCACATCTAAATATAAAAACCATCATCACTCTAATGTCAACAATCAAATAACAAAAACATAGTATCATGGTCTATCAAAGTAAAAGCATTGTCTGAAAATATAAACAAATTAGAGAGGTACTACATCCCACGACAAAATATTTATGATAAAAGTTGAGAGGGGCCAGAAAAACCTTTCTTTAACCTAAGGGAGGGGAATATCCTATTATTTCTTCGATTTAGACCCATTTGGGAGCTCCTCTAGGGTCCTTTGCTTCCTTGATGCAATATATTTGGCTACTTCTCTTAGTCTAACCTCCTTATTGTTCACTTTGCCCACTTTTGAATCGTTTCCCACATCCATTTTCTTCTTCTTAATTTTCCACTAACCTGAGTCTAGGGGTCTTCATTAACCTCATTGCAAGAGGAGAGGAAGGAGCTAATACTGTAAATCCAAAGATGGCTAACAATTCCTACATCTTCACATGTAATGAGTATTGGGGTATAGAGTCCTCCTTGTTCAAAGAAACACATAGGTCCATGCATTTATCTGAATCTTTGGAATCAATAGGAGAGAGGGGAATCTCCCCAACAATAGGTTCACTATTAGAAATGACTTGACCCAATAGGGTGGGGTGAGTAGCACAACCAATGAGATAGGCTCATCTTCCTTTGCTTCAACTCCCTTCTTAGGAAGCCCATTCAAAGTCTCATCCATCCCCCAACCAGCTTTGGGGAATTAACAAGAGGAGAGAAACAAAAATCTCCTTATTTTTTTGGAGAGAATCTTCTTACATGTGTTACTGACATGACCAAACTTTTGACAAAGCTAAAAAAATAGTCTAGCATTCTCATATTCCAAAACTTGAGTCCAGGAGCCGAATTTGGACTTCAAGGTGATAGAAGTGGGGAGAACATTGTTAACAATAACATTAACACAAATTCTAGAAAATACAAGCCTAGATCTCTATGAGGTTACTTTTTTCCACAACCAACAGAATTCTGAAGGTGTTAGCAATCCCTTAAAACACCTTATGATTCTAGAACTCAAGAGGTAAGCTCAAAAGCCTAACCCAGGTAGGAGCAATAGAGCCCAGGTCTATGAAGGAGTCTAAGCCTAGTTTTGATTTACACAATGCCAAAAAATTCCTAAAGTTCTTATCAAACACCTAGGGACCTCTCGTGATCACTAATACTAGATCTTCCTTGTTGTTAAAGCTAAACAAGAAAAAGCCATTTGACATAACACTCACACTAACCTCACCTTTTAGAGTCCAAACTGAATCCATCCACTTGTGTACCTAGTCAATATTAGGCCCAAAGGCTAAGAAGCTCCCTACCAACAACATTTGAAGGCTCACAATAGATTTGTCCATGATTTTGTCTGGGACAAGGACTTCCAGACCCTCCACCGCACAATACTCCTTTGACTTAAAGGAGGAGAACAAATCCCTTTTTGAAATAGATGAATTTCCCATCATTTTGTCTGCATATGAATTTTGATTCCTTCTTAGCAACAAGGAACCAACTTCGTGATGGATAATGATAGTAGCATCATCCTAAGACTTAATGTCCACCACAAAATCTTTTGACCCTAAGGAGGTAGCAAACAGAGTTGAGATACTAACATTGCCACCTGTAAAAGAGGACAAAGTCCTTGAAGGGGACACCAGCTGGGTCCCCCCACACCCAACTTCGCCATGGTTGAAGCAACATAACAAAATTTTGAATTCCTAAGCACGTGTGCAACAACAATAGAATTATGTAATGTTATTTTGTTCATGCAATGCAATTTGGAATGGGTTTATTTCTAATATGCATAAATGTTATTGAATTGGGAAAATTTATTTCTATGTGTTGGTAAACTTGATTTTTTACATTCTGAGTTAAAACTTAGGTGAAATCAATAGGGTAAACTGTGGGGATGTAACAACTATTTCATCAATGACCATGAGATTTATTATACAATTTTATCAATTTATTTATTTATTTTTGTTTTTAATATTCTAATTATTTTAGCTCTATGCCTATTATATATAATTATACTTTTTTATTTTGAAACTTAGTATAGTAAGCCTCAACCCACTCTCTCCTTGGAAGGGTTCACCCTACTTGTAGGTGCATCCCAGTTGTAGAGGGTTGATCCCTTGAATATGCAACTCTCATAATATTAAAGGAAAAGAAAATAATAATATTCAAAACAGAAAAATAAATAAAAAAATTATTTATTTTTTTTAAAAACATCAATAATAGGTTGCCATAGAAACCTAGCCACAATCTATTGAAATCTTTGCCATGAACTTCCTTGTATAACATCTATGATTACACTAATAGAATTAAAAGAAAAAAATGGAGATTAAGATTTCTAAATATTTTAAATTTATTACCTATCATTTCACTTTATTTACTCTTTATCTAAAATTTTCTAATCTTTTTTATATTTTTTAACTAAAATTTAAAAAATATAATACATAACTATCTATTATATTATTATTAAATAGACAAATCTAACACTCATCCCTCATATGAATGCTCAAAATAACACTAACACTAAGAATTAACCATCATGCTATACCATTATTATCATATTTATCCATTCTCTTATTATAAAACATACAATCTAATTTCAATTATGTAAAATTCATACTATAATAAAAAATAGAAATATTACATATAAAATTATATTACCATATGATATTGTTTTTATGCCAAAGGTAGACCCTATATGAAATGGACAACCTGATTTTTGACATCAATGATTGAGAATTGAAGAGAAGGATGCAAGACCATGAAATTAATCTCAACTGTCATTCTCTATTTTTATTTTTCAAATGATTTAACAATTTATGCTTTTTATTTTAAAAACAAAGAAAGAAAAGAAGTTGATAAGATTGAAATAAAAAATAGAATTGTATTTTATTAATATTTCAATTCTAATATTTTTTTCTCTATTTTATAATTTAATAATTTAAAAGTAGGCTTTATGTTTCAAAAATAAAGAAAAGAAAAGAATTTGATAAGATTGAAATGAAAAATAGAATTTTATATTTATTAATATTTCAATTCTAATAAAATTAAAATTAGTTACTTTTTTAATTAATTATTTATTATTAATATTTTTAAATTATTATATTTATTAATATTTTTAAATTATTATTTTTATTAATATTTTTAAATTATTATATTTATTAATATTTGTATTTTAATATTTTGATTTTGCATTTACTTTATGCTATTTTAATTTGTATTTAGACTTAAGTTTTAAATTTATTTTAATTATTTATGTCTTCTTATGAAATTACAAAAAAAATACTTATTAAAATTAATTTAATTTATAATTAATTTTCTTATTAAAATTTTATTTATTGTAGAAAAAATATTTTTTTAATTTTTAATTTTAATTTACATTATAAAATGAATTTAAAACTTAAAATCTAAATTAAAAGTTAGAGGGAGAGAGAAACTAACTTTTGGTTAGTCATTTCCTGCCAAAAATCCAAGGATAACATGTGTCCCTATGGAGTTATGCTCAGGGTAGCATGTCATTTGATTAAGGATATGATAATTCACCTTAAGACCTCTTTAGTGTACCTATTTAACACTTAAGAAGGAAAATAGATAAAGAGAAAAGAGAGAGGAAGAGGGAGGCGAGAGGGAGATACATATAAGATATTGAGAGGCAAAGGGAGAAAAAAGAAAAACAAAGGAGGATATATATATAGAGAGAGAGAGGGGGGTAGAGATAGAGAGACACATATATATATATAGAGAAAGAGGGATGTGAAAAAAAAAAGATAGCTCTTTATATGTTTTTCTCCCTCTATATATATATATATATATATGTTTCTCATTATCTTTCAATCTTTCTTCCTCTCTCTCCCCTTATTTTCTCTATATTTTTCTTCCCTTCTACCTTTTTTTCTTTTTTCCCTTCTATCTCTTTCTCTCTCCCTATCTCTCTCCCTTACTCTCTTTTGTTATACCTATTTGTCTCTGTAACATCCCACTAAAAGACCTCGAAGGTTAAGAGCCAAAACAGGACAAGATAATTTTTTTAAAAAAATATAAAGGATAACATACACAAAAGAAGTTTCCAATACATTAATACGACCACATACAAGGCCAAGTATGGCCTAATGCAACACAAGGGAGAGGATTAATCTACCCTCCAAAGAAAAATTGGACAAGAGCAAATAAGATAGTTCCAGGGAAAATGCTCTGGAACCTTAACAGCGCTACTCCGGAACTTTAATAGCGTTGCTCTGGAACTTTCAGCGCTGCTCCAAAACTTTAACAGCATTGCTCCAGAACTTTAACAGCGCTACTCCAGAACTTTCAGCAACTACACAGATTATTAGAGCAAGTTGTGCTGCACTGGAAACTTAACAACATGGTACATAACGAAAGAAAGTACAACCATAGCTCTAATTTTACATGAAATAAGAATGAAGCCATAAAATAATTATCATAGAACACGTGATTCCAATACCAACACCGAAACCAAAATCCAAACATGATCATCACATATCTTCTCATTAGATTTATGATTTCTTTCACTCTCAAGTGAGTACAATGAGCATAAAGGAATAATTTTGAATACAATAGCATTTACATGAATAAAATACATCATCTGAAAGATAAATATAGAAGAGGGGATGAATCCAACTGGTACTCCAATAACCTATACACCGGTCCCCAATGGCGGTGGCAACACCTCCCTACCATGTGGACTCAAAAGAAGTCACCCCACTATGCTCGGAGATAGTCACAAGGCCCAAAATAGAGGTAGCAAGACAAAGGAAAAGTAAGGCCAACACTCACATCAATCACGAAGCCAACATGGAAGGTAATGCACACAATCAAAGTCACCACAAGAAATGCTCATCCAATATCATGACGGGTACTACTCATGTCTACCAAGGGCTAGATAATAGAGTGCATATCAGATGGAGTGTCATCATGCGTGATCGAAGGGATGGCACCACATGGAATCAAGTACACCTCTCATAGGGATGAGGAGACTCAATCATGCCCAAATCCACGCTCCGCAGATGGATGACTCAACGCCCCGCAGACGGATGGGCCTTCTCAAGTGCATCCTTAGCCTTTACAAGCGCTCAAGGCCATGCACAAGGACTCATTATCTTATTAGTGTTTTATCCCATTAATTTTATTTAGTTATCACTTTTTTACTCTAACTCTACTACTAGTTCCCCTGGGAGCCACTTGTGGGCCCCAAGCCCGTAGAGAGCCACTCCATATGACCACTCTATTACCTAGACCTATGCTCATCTCGTTTAACCAAACGAGGAAACCAAAGAATACTTGAAATAACAAGAAGGGCCACAATTTCTATCAAAGAAAACCAATTAAAAAAATCCAACTAACACTACTGTAAAAGACACATTCAATGGTTGTAATTCAACATGAAAAGAAGGCATAGAAATTATGTAAAAATTCAAAGTGCTCGGATTACGAATCTAAGCTCGACCCAATTCAGATTTTGGTTTTTCAAGTTGAAATACACCTTTGAATTTTGAGTTTAGGACAAAAAATGAAGTGTTGTTCTGAAAAACGTCCTTTTTCTAAACTAGGCAAACAAAAATCATAGAAAAATAAAAGTGCCCAAATTTCAAATCTACCAAAGACCCAGTTGAGATCTTGGCGTTCCTACATGAAATCCACCCTTAATTTTCATTTTTATCAATAGGGTAATGAGAAACAATTGAAAAACATGTTTTTTCTTACAAAAATTGGGCAAAAGAGAAAAATAAGAAAGACCTCAAAACAAATTTTTCCCATAAATCCAATTTATGTTTGTTGGAGATTTACAAAAAATCAATCCCACCAAACACTATAGAGCAGCAATAACCAATTAAAACAATCCAACATTCAACTCCAAACAATACAAAATAAAGACATAAAAGAGTTCCTCAAATTTTCATGGGACAACAATAAGCCATATTAGAAAGAAAACTTACCAGCCAAGCATCAATGAAGAACAACAAAAAATTACTTCAAATTGCCCCAAAACTGAAATAGAGAATTTCCCAATGAAGAAGGCATGACCAATTTCCAAAATCAAGCAGCAAGCAAGAACTGGCGCGCTGATTTCAACAATTTTCTACCCACAAATTCTTCTTCGAAAACCTTCAAAATTTCCCAACTCAATCACCCAGATCATAGGGTTTCTTTCACCATGGAAACAACAATTTCTTTCTTTTTTTCTCCCAAAAAAATAAAATCCTACTTCAAACAAAGCTCTCTTTCCTTTCTATATTTTCCCCAAAACCCTCCAAAAAGAGAATAAAGCATTTGATAATTTGTTTTGCATTAAAGTTCCCCCAAAAGGAACAGTTAATCAAAGTCACAAAATAAGCAATATTAAAATACACATGGCCTCCCCAAAAGGATTAGTAAATATTTAAATAAATTATTTAAAATCTCAAGAAACTAAAAATTTGAATCCCCAAATACTTAACCAACTTGAAATACTATATTCAAAACACGTGAAGATGCCAATGGAACCCATTAAAACACTGAAAATCCAAATTAAATATATATAATCATATAGAATATTAATGAAAACCAAAACCAAATACCTCCATGAGACAAGCAGGAAAGTCACATATGGTAGAAGGGTGCTTCAGACGTTACCGTTAGGTAACTGGATGGAAGACAACAATACAGAAACACTGCCTTAACAGGGTACAGTGGGCTAGGGTAGGGGATATTTTGCCTGTGACTACCTCCAGTAACCACCATTGGGGAAAGAGAGTACGCTTAGGCCTATGAATTTAGGCGGAGTCGATACTCAGTACCTACATCACTCCAATCAAATGTAAAGTACATGTGCATGAATCATATATCATATATCTAAAGCAGCATCAACCATCAGAAAAAAGAGTCGTAATATCATAAGCCTCTCAGTTACGAGTGTTATGATATCATCTTTTTCTTGTCCATAATCATACAAAAGAAAGGACAATGATGTATACATAAAAATGTAAGCATGTAATCTAACATAATATCTAGCCATGTTGTAAGGAAAGCTAGATGCGGAAGCAACTCTCCTAACGTCAAAACCTCAAGGAAGAATGCAAAGATACCTTTTAAATTTTACAATTACAGTCCAATTAAGATGCACATGAAAGAGATAACAGAAATAAAGTATTTGAAAAATGCATATGAACACCAGATTTACGTGGGAAAACCCTTATGGGAGAAAAACCCACCACACCAAGAGAAGTCACTTTGTATTACAGTAATAAAGATTACATACAGAGATCTGACTTATCTTTCTGATGTCATTTTACAGCAGCATTCACCATGAACAACCTTGTTACAGAGCATTCACGTTATAGTCTTCACATAATAGAATTCATCCACTGATCATATAACCACACACCAATCCGTTGATCCATCAAACCCATCACAATCTGCAATCACTGAGTATAACCATGTCATCCCTGTCTGTTGAGCTTCCTCTCAGTAACGGTCGCAACAGTCCAACTGCTAGCAGTTCCCATTCAGCTTCTCTAATTGGCCAATGACTCACCATGTAGGATGGTCTTCTCTCGGTCAAAGCAATCAACTTGTGTTGGCATGTCGGTGAGACACTAACTATGTCTCCCCGATGCCAGAAGACTTAACTATTGATGTCGCCAAGAGTCATCCTTATCGCCAAGATGTTACATCAAGTACAGAGAGCTATCACTCAGACTTCGCCATATCACCAAGACCTCATACCGACAATCATCACATGTATCGCTATCGCCAAGACTTACCGCTATCGGTGAAACATCATACTGAAGCTTCAAAGTCACATAGACGTGAGTTTTCCATTCAGTGAGACAATCGTCTTTCACTGAGAGATCATACCGAGGTTCAAAGTTACTCTGAAGTGCTCATCTATCGCCAAGACATATCGCTATTGCTGAGACGTTACTCTAAGATCTTAAGTCATACCGAGCACCAAGAAACAGTCGACAAGACTTCTGTCCATTGCTAAGAATTTATACCAAAGTCTTTGTGTCACCACAAAGACTCCAAGTGTATCCCCGTCGGCGAGACCTTCATCAATCACTGAGACTTCATCCTGAGACCTTTGGGTTACCCCGAGTGAATACTATTGGTGAGACATTCCTATCAGTAAGACTTCTTACCGAACACCCAAGACTCTCCCCGAAGGCTTCAATAGAAAACGTTGTCGGCGAGACTTTAGCTATCGCTGGGACTTCACACCAAAGTAAGCCTTTCGGCCAAGGGTCTCCCCGATATATGATATGAATGGCCTGTCGGCCAGATATCTCCACTTGGTAGGAGGTCATACCGAACACAACATGTCATAGCGATAGGATCATTTGATGAGACTAAAGCAAGGTCACAGTGACCTGAACTATTCAACAAGATTCAAGTTGCTAGTCGGCCAGACACAAAAGATGTCACACCGACTTGGCCCTTTCAGAGGTTTCAGCCTATGGGATTGAGGCACATATTTCTAACAATCTCCCACTTGACAAAGATAACACAGGCACCTCCAGGGCACAATGAACCTACTAAAAATCATGTGCACTAAGGCCCATCAAACTGGCACACCACCTGAACTTGTCTATGCTCACTGGCTTCGTTAATGCATCTACAACATTCTCCAGAGTATCAACTTTTTCCAAACTAACCTTTCCATCCTCCACCATATCTCGTACAAAGTGGTACTGTACATCTATATGTTTCGTCCTAGCATGGAAAGTAGGATTCTTTGCCAGACAAATTGCACTCTGACTGTCACAAAAAATAGTTATTTTCCCGGCATCAAAACCAATATTAGAACACAAACATTTTAACCAAACTGCTTCTTTACAAGCATGTGTAGCTGCCATGTATTTAGCCTCTGTAGTGGACAAAGCGACTACAGCCTACCGCTTACTCATCCAACTCATTGCACCACCATTCAACATGAAAGTATATCCACTGGTGGACCTCCTATTGTCAATGTCCCCTGCCCAATCAGAATCCACATAGCCTTGAATACTGAGAGTCCTCTATGATTCAACCAAGTTCCCATGGTAACACAAAGAAAACTCTGAAGTGCCCTTCAAATATCTAAAAACTCTCTTTACAACATCTCAATGTGTCCTTCTAGGATTAGCCATAAACCGACTAAGAACTCCCATTTCTTGGGAAATGTTTGGCCTTATATAGACCATTGCATACATGAGACTGCCAACCACACTAGCATAGGGTACACTGGTCATGTCCTCCATCTCAGTAGGAGATTTTGGACAATCTTCAACAGATAGCTTCGTTCCCTACAAGACTGGAACAACTAGCTGCTTGCAATCATTCATGCAAAATCTCTCTAAAACAGTCTTGATATACTTACTCTGACTGAGCCAAAGTTTTCTACTATTCCTATCCCTAGTTATCTCCATCCTTAGAATATACCTTGCTGCACCAAGATCTTTCATTTCGAACTTAGCAGACAACTGAGACTTAAGATCGGAAATCATCAACTTACTATTGCCTATGAACAACATATCATCAACATAGAGAGCAATAATAAGAACTTGATCACTTTCAGCTTTGTAATAGACACAATGATCAGATTTTGATCTCACAAATCCCAAAGACAATACAAAAGTATCAAATTTCTGGTACCACATTCTAGGTGACTGCTTTAACCCATACAGAGACTTCTTTAACTTGCAAACCAGTTTTTCTTTACCTTTTTCAACAAAGTGCTTAGGCTAGGACATATCGATTTCTTCTTCAATATCACCATGAAGAAATGATGTCTTCACATCCATCTGTTCGACCTCTAAGTCATACACTGCTGCAAGTGACAAAAGAAATTTGATAGATGCCAGCTTAGCTACAGGAGAAAAAATCTCCCCATAATCAATTCCCTTTACCTGGGAATAACCCTTCGTAACCAATCTATCCTTGTACTTTTCCACACTGCCATCCAGACCAATCTTCTTTTTAAATACCCATTTGCAGCCAACAACTTTTCTACCTTTAGGCAAGGGCACCAAACTCCAAGTGTTATTCTTTTCTAATGATGCCATTTCTTCATTCATGGCTTCCAACCAAGAGTCTAAATCAGACATTTTAAATGCCTCATTTACAGTCCTAAGCTCATCAGTGCTAGAAATTAAAGTATAGGCACAAGTAGAACCTATCAAAGAGAACCCATACCTATCAGGTTGTTTTCTTTCATGGGTTGACCTCCTCACTTGCTGAGGCTGGGGTTCTTCTTCTTAAGAACTTTTAGAACTACTTGAGCTCTCCTCAGTTTCAGGTACATTTTGAATTTTGAATTCCTCTTTGTCTGGTGTAGGAGGAATTCCAACTACATCCTTATTTTTTTCTGACTTTGTCTCTGACTACAGATCCAAGGTAGAAGGCTTCAGCTCACGAAAGATTACACTTCTACTTTATACAACCTTCTTTATATTAGGATTCCAAAGCTTGTATCCTTTTATGCCAGCACTATAGCCAATAAAGATACATTTGATAGCCTTGTTCTCCGACTTAGATCTTTTCTCATACGACACATGTGCATATGCCTCACAACCAAAAACACGAATATGTCTTAAAGAGGGCTTCTTACCAGACCATGCTTCCAAAGGTGTTTTCTCAACAAGAGCAGAATTTGGAGAACAATTAATCAAGTAACATGCAGTAGCAATAGCCTCAGCCCAAAACTTCTCTTCCAAGCCAACACTACTCAACATACTTCGTGCTCTCTCTTCAATTGGTCCATATAAACTTGTCATTTCCAAGGGCGACACCATGTAGGTTGAGTTCCATAACAAAATAAGACAAGTCCTTTTGAGTTTGAGAGATTCCCTCACATTTTTTAGATTGGTCTAAGATTGTATTGAAATCTCCTTCAATTATGAGTGTCTTGCCTCTTAGGTTAAGTATCTCATGTTTAATTTTGTTCCAAACCTCCTTGTCTTTTGTTTTGATGCACTCATATGCATAAAAAATGAAAAAAGTAAATGTGAATTCAAACTACTCACCTTGGTTGATTTCCATATGGTTGTATTGACCAATGAGAGTATTGTCATGTATCTTAGGTTCCATAGTATGTCAAGCCTTCTAGATGCCCTATTAGCATCTATGAACCATCTCATCCATCCTTTGCATTTCTTTATGAAGAGGTTGACTTCCTTGGATCTTAACTTTGTTTCCTAAATCAAGATAAGGTCAACCAAAGAGCTTTTGATTTGGTGCTTGGTCATGTGTTACATGTTGGGGGCACACAAGCCCCTAACATTCCATGTAAGGAGCTTCATTTCTCCCAAGGGAGGGTGCTCAACCCTTGGATATTAAAAGGTAGGTTTTGATAGAAGTCTTATCACCTTTTTGTGCTTGTTCTTCTCTCTTTTGTTTGTTTATCTTTTGTTAGTGTTTGGATTTTGTAAGATTGATTATAATGCTTAATAGTTTGACCACAGATTGAATAATTCATGTAGGATCAACTATGTCCACCTCATCATTCAAATCTTTTCATTTTGAATCAACATCCATACAAAAGTTGCTACCTTATTAAAAGCAAGTTTGAGTACATAATACAAAACATTGTGGACCCTAAAAACACTTTATCAGAACAAAATTCACTGCCATTATCAGTCCTTAACCATTTAATTTTTCTTCTAGTATGATTTTCTACAAGGTTCTTAAATTCCTTAAACCGACTAAATACTTCTGATTTACTTTTCAAAAAATAAACAAATGTTCTTCTCGAATAATCATCAATGAACGATACATAGTACCTTGAATTAGACAAAGAAGGAACATTCACTAGACCAAATACATCAGAATGAATATAATCTAGCAAACCAGAAGATTTATGAGGACTTGAATAAAATGAAACACGGTGTTGTTTTCCATATATACAATGTTCATAGAATTCAAATTCAAGGTTACAATCTTCAAGCCCCTCAACTAGGTTTTTATTCTTCAAAGTTTTTAAACCTTTCTCACCAATGTGGCCAAGCCTATAATGCCAGAGCATAGTCTTTTCTGTTGGAAGTTTAACTTCCATAGAGTTTACACAATTAGGAACATTTCCCTATTTTCCTTGATGAGTAGACTTCTGTGACTTTACAGAGACACCATTGCATTGAACAACATGTGCATCCAGCTTGTACAAGGTACCAATACGAACACCCCTTGCTAGCACCATTGAGCCTCTAGTCATCTTGCAGCCATTTCTAGAGAAGGTGACTTGCACTCCAATATCATTCAACTTACTAACAGAAAGTAAGTTTCGAGCCAGACCTGGTATATGCATTACATCATTAATTCTCTTCACTCTACCATCAGGGAATTGGATTCTAACTCTTTCATGACCAACAATTTCCAAAGTTGAATCACTTTCCAAGTACACCTTTCCACCATTGTATTATTCATACTTCATAAACTAGTCTCTATGAGATGTCATGTGGAAAGATGCTCTAGAATCAATCAACTAGACATCATCTGATGTCTGCGTAGCCAAGGCTGCAATGAAGGCATCTGCATCACTATGAGAAGAATCATTGTCAAAAGAATACTTCTTCTTCTTCTTCTTCTCCTCTATACAATCCTTTCGAACATGACCAGGTTGCCCATAGTTCTAGCACTTCACCTTGGACTTCTTGCTAGGAAACTTTGATCTCCCCTCTGATTTTGATTTAGATTTCTTGTCCTTCTTTTGGCCTTTCTCTTTCGACCTTCCTCTAACAACAAGGGCCTCCTTTTCCATCTCAAAAGATTTCCTTCTCATCTCTTCTGATAAAAAAGAAGCAATAACATCCTCCATCTCGAAACTAGATGTTGTACTCCCAATAGCCATCACCAGGTGATCCCATGAATTTGGCAAAGAACACAATATCAGCATACAACGGTCCTCTTCATCAATCTTCACACCAACAGAAGTTAACTGTGCAATCAGCATATTGAATGCATTCAAATGATCAGCAACAAACCCTCCTTCCTGCATTCTCAAAGTGTACAACTTCTTCCTTAGGAACAGTTTATTCACCAAAGACTTCCCCTAATAAATAGATGCCAGTCTCTTCCACAAGGAAGATGCAGTATTCTCTTCATGCACATTCAGAAGAACAGAGTCTGCCAAACAGAGCCTTATCAGCCCCTTAGACTTTCTATCTGCAAGGTCCCAATCTTCTTGCTTCATGCCTGTTGGTTTAGTTCCAAAAACAGCAAGCCACAGATCATGATCCACTAAGAGATCCTCCATTTTGAGTTTCCACAACTCAAAATTGCTTCCATTGAACTTCTCTATTTCAATCTTTCATGACATGCTTTCCATCTCAATCTATAATTAGAAATTGAAAAACTTCTACAAAACTCCCACTGAACAAAAATTGACACAAAAAACCCAACGTACCCACAAGGATAACACAACTGGCCAGGCTCTGATACCACTTGTAAGGAAAGCTAGATGCGGAAGAAACTCTCCTAACGTCAAAACCTCAAGGAAGAATGCAAAGATACCTTTTAAATTTTACAATTACAATCCAATTAAGATGCACATGAAAGAGATAACAGAAATAGAGTATTTGACAAATGCATATGAACACCAGATTTACGTGGGAAAACCCTTACGGGAGAAAAACCCACCACACCAAGAGAAGTCACTTTGTATTACAGTAATAAAGATTACATACAGAGATCTAACTTATCTTTCTGATGTCTGTTTATAGCAGCATTCACCATGAACAACCTTGTTACAGAGCATTCACATTATAGTCTTCACAAAATAGAATTCATCCACTGATCATACAACCACACACCAATTCGTTGATCCATCAAACCCATCACAATCTACAATCTCTGAGTATAACCATGCCACCCCTGTCTATCAAGCTTCCTCTTAGTAATGGCTGCAACAGTCCAACTGCTAGCGGTTCCCATTTGGCTTCTCTGATTGGCCAATGACTCACCATGTAGGATGGTATTCTCTTGGTCAAAGTGATCAACCTGTGTTGGCATGTCGGTGAGACACTAACCGTGTCTCCCCGATGCCAGAAGACTTAACTATCGATGTCGCCAAGAGTCATCCTTATTGCCAATATGTTACATCGAGTCTAGAGAGCTATTGCTCAGACTTCGCCATGTCGCCAAGACCTCATACCGATGATCATCACATGTATCGCTATCGCCAAGACTTACCGCTATTGATGAACCATCATATCGAAGCTTCAAAGTCACATAGACGTGAGTTTTCCATTCAGTGAGACAATCATCTTTTGCTGAGAGATCATACTGACATTCAAAGTTACTCTGAAGTGCTCATCTATCTCCAAGACATCGCTATCGCTGAGATGTTACTCTGAGATCTTAAGTCATACCAAGCACCAAGCAATAGTCGGCAAGACTTCTGTCCATCGCTAAGACTTCATACCGAAGTCTTTGTGTCACCATGAAGACTCCAAGTGTATCCCCATTGGTGAGACCTTCATCAATCACTGAGACTTCATCCCGAGACCTTTGGGTTACCCCGAGTGAATACTGTCGGTGAGACATTCCTATCGGTAAGACTTCTTATCGAACACCCAAGACTCTCCCCGAAGGCTTCAACAGAAAACGTTGTTTGCGAGACTTTAGCTATCGTTGGGACTTCACACCGAAGTAAGCCTTTTGGCCAAGGGTCTCCCCGATATATGATATGAATGGCCTGTTAGCCAGAGATCTCCACTTGGTAGGAGGTCATACCAAACACAACATGTCATAGCGATAGGATCATTTGGTGAGACTGAAGCAAGGTCACAGCGACCTAAACTATTCAACAAGATTCAAGCTGCTAGTCGGCTAGACACAAAAGATGTCACACCGACTTGGCCCTTTCAGAGGTTTCAGCTTGTGGGATTGAGGCACATATTTCCAACACATGTAAGCATGAAATCCAGGATGAACAATAATCATGTCAACAACATAATAGCATATAAACATGTAAGTATGTAAACATGTAATCCAGCATAACAGTCACAGAATTACACCTCTCAAGTGTCAATACAAAATAATGAAGGGATGAATAGAGTAATTACAAAATATGCTGTTTTCAGAATCCATGAAGGAAAGACCACAACAAAATACAAACATGGGGGTTGTTACATCCTCTCCCCCTAGGGCTAGGCTTACTCCTAGAAGCCTAAAAAAAGATACAAATAAAGGTCTCTCATCCTCGCTGCATCCTCCCAAGATGCTGAGGACTCACCATCAAGATCCCACTGGACTCTTACCTGCCCTATGTCTCGACCCCTGAGGGTCAACCTTCGATGTTGCAAAATTCGTACAAGCTCCAAAGAAAGTTGCCTATCTGCCTCGACCTGCAAAGCAGTCCAATCAAGAACATGGATCACATCAGGAATATACTGTCTAAGAACAAAAACATGGAAAACATCATGGATGTGCAATAGACTTGGTGGAAGCGCCAGGTGATAGGAAACTAGACCAATCCTCTCAAGGATTTCAAAAGGTCCAACAAAACGGGGTGCCATCTTTGAGCCTTTCCCATAACGGATGGGGCTCTTTTGCGGATGAACTCTCAGAAACACATGGGCACCCACTGAAAAGTGGCGGTCCAATCTATGGGCATTGACATACTTCCTCTGCCAATCTTGAGCTATAGCCAACTACTCTCTAATCCACACTACCTGCTGCTCCATATCCTAAAGCATCTCTGGACCCAAAAGAACTCGGTCCTCTAAGTGATCCCAACTCAACGGTGTCCGACACGACCTACCATACAAGGCCTGGAAGGGGGACATACCAAGAGAACTGCAGTACCCATTATTATAAGCAAACTCAACCAGGTACAAGTAGTCCTCCCAATGAGATTACTGATCCATAATGTACATCCAAAGCATATCCTCTAAAACCTGATTAACCCGCTCTGTTTGTTCGTCAATCTCAAGATGGTATGTGTTGGTATGTGGCGACTGATCATGCTATACTGTATAGCCCATGGTATACTGTACACCCTAGCCCCCCGTCCTCA
>VDFB02373365.1:317144410-317192331 GCA_007258455.2 Sequoia sempervirens
ATCTATAAATATGTGAAGTTGTGTGGTTTCCTCATTACATGCTATCATGTGTAATGGCAAGAAATTCAACATGGGGAAGAAGCAACTTTTGATTATTTGAAGATAATCAACTTGGCACTAGTATTAACATTGCTAAATCTACAACAATATTTCAAAGTGGAGGTGAATGCAAGTGATTAATCCATGGATACTATTTTTCTTCAAGGATGAAGATCATTCTACTATCACCTAAAAAGTTTGAAGGGGCAATATTAAATTATAGTACATACAATAAAAAATTATATGCATTATTTTCAACAACTAAAAAATGGAAGCATTATTTAATAGGCAAGGTGAATGTTGTTCATTTCCATCTAGTGATAAGATATAAGTGTATTTTCTCTAGCTTGTCATCAATTCAATAGATGGCACATTGGTATTTATTAAGCCATTTTGCAGAGAGGTATATGTTGTTGATTATGTCCATGATGAAATTTTTGGGGAAGCATATAAATTAGCAACTTATGGTATGCATGACCGATTTGAAGCTAAATCTAATTAATAAAGGAGAAAGGAGATTGTTGTTCATAAGAGAAGCACATACCTCACAAGTTGTTGGTCATTTTTGGAGAGGCAAAAATAATTCTAAACCTTTAGCAGTATGTCTATTGGTCATATTTACAAGTGGATCAACACTAGAATGTATAAGGAGATGGCTATGTAATCTCTAAGATTAACTCATAGACCTAACCCACATCTGTGAAGCTTTCCATGTTTGGTGATCATGCTTGGCACATTTATCCTGAATAGATACTTAGACCATCAACATAATCTGAAAGGGGATTTGTACAAATAGAAAACATGGCTTGTGGGTTATTTTCTTATACTAATAAAAGGCTAAAGATTCATAAGGTTAACGGACCGTAGACCAAAAAAATTTGGCAGAGTTCCTAAAAACTACCTGGTATTAAACTCGCACACTGGATAAAAAATGAGAAGTATGTAGGCTAAGAATAATATGAGAGGTCATTATTAGGCGCTTTAATCTAGCTCTTCCCACGATGAAAATACTTCCACGGTATCAAAGGTTGCTAGTACTATACCAAGCAACAACTTGGTTTCTACTACACACATTAAGTACACTCCTTCACCTCACTTTCACAACAATATTCCTTATGAGGAAAATAACTTAGCCACCAGCTTCACAACTTAGCACTATCACATACTTAATTCTAAGTATCGCCAAACTAAACACCCAAGTAGATAAGCCTTCTCTTGTTGTAGATCAGAAGAATCTTTTGTGAAAAGAAAAGAAATGCGGCTACATACCTGAACAAACTAAGAAGTGCTTGTTACACTCATGCCCCTTTGATAAGACTATCAACCTAACATATAAATAGAGTACACATTTATTGATACTCCAGAGGAATATAGGACCCATTCTTCAATCATAAGTAATTTATGATTAATGAGAGGTGGAACATTGATGTCCAAAGTTATAAAACAATAAAAGCTGATAGGATAACATTTTACATGGTATTTACAAGTGATAAAAAGATTAGAACTAGGCTCTACTTTCAATCAAATATTCCACCAAGGTGTTTCTAGTTGGTGTCACAACCTGCCAGAGAAGGATACACACATGTAAAATGTCAACAAAATGACTCAAAGGAATCTGCTCTAATGGACTGCAATGCTTGCAGTATAATTTGGATAAATTGAAAAGGATTAAGAAACTTCTAGTAAACACAATTGGTGAGTGTAAAGCTGAAATACACAACCTTTAATAGAATCCTCCCTGCTTGTACGAAAATGGTAGCTTTAAGAGAACTTCATTTCTCTCTTAAATATAGATAAGAGCAAGTACCAAGTGCAACCTACAAATAGGACATCAAATTCATCGATCAAACTACCATTGCAAAATAGAAAAATCATATATGGGTACTCTAGCCTATATCTTTTCATACTCCACAGATTTGAAAAGAATGGGAAAGGAAAAATCACTTTAACCAATTCAATTACATAGCACAAAATTATAGCCCATGACATTGCTATACAAAATCAAGCACTGAGTGGAGTAGTAGCCAAAGGAAAAAGAATTGTAGCAATCATAGGAATACTTTCCCTCTTGAATGTCTTCTCCAACTGCATGCTCATCAAATACTTGCAAACTTTCCATTTCTAGGTTTTCCTCTGTCTGATAGCTTGCATTTCCATTACATGTTTTTGTTGGTGGTTGAGGAAGAAATTGGCAGATGCCCACACATGTTTCAATGAATACTTGTCACGTATTTCATCATGTAGACCACGCGCCTCTAGGAAATCAACCACAAATAACTTTGTAAATTTTCTCAATAGTTCCCTTGCGCTCTTTCTCATTAAACAAATTTTTTGAAAGCTTTTCCAAGAAAATGATACCATAAGAAAATACAAAATATCCAATGGCAAGCCAAATAAACCATTAATTTTTAAACAATAAAAGTATCAGAAAACTAAAACCTTGGCATATAAGTATATATTTTATCCTCACGCATGATTACCAACATAGCACTAATGTTGTTTTACTGAGGTGAATACAATGCACATAAAGACAATAAACTTGCTTTATCAATGATAGGAAAGTCTCTAGCCATCAAATGACAACTATAATCAACTTGATTACGTCTGATAACATCTAAATTGAGTGAGGGTCTAAATTGAGGAATCCATATCAACACAGTAGAATAAGTGGTGTCAAGCATTAACCTTCAGCCAAAGTTTTCATACAAAAAACTTCATAGTATGTTGAACAGGCTTAAATTGCAATAAATGTTAATTTTCCTATATTGATCACAGCTACATGTGAAGCTAGAATTGCATTATTTATGATGAAATAAATTTTATTTTTAGTTTAATGTATGCACATGGTCAGTGGCTAATTTCTATCAACTAAACAATCTACATCTTCTTTATTTTAAAATGGAAAACATTTCCAATGAAAATTAAGAACATACCAACAATAAACTTTGCACGCATGTATTTCACCAACAAAATTACATAATTGAAGATCTCATGCATAGAGTGATATAATTTTGCCTATTGTTGCTATGATGATCATATTAATTGCAAATTTTCATGTGACTGAATTGTTCAAGAGTCATAACTGTTCCAAGTTTTTCAGATTTCTCCTCTTGAAAACAAATGTTCAATAAAAGTCACTTTAGGCCTATTTTTTTATAAGTATATCAAAGGTACAATAGCCATATGTTGATCAACCAACATTATCCAATACTTTAAACCTAAGAGCTTCTCACATAAATGTGTTTTTCATGTAGATACTTTGACCTAGAAGACAATTTCATAAAAGGCATAAGATTCTCAACCAAGCAATATCTGCCACTCACACCTGTAATGTAAATGGTAGATAAGTATTGTCATTGTGTGTTTCACACCTTAACAAGTTCAAGAAATCATATAAAATATTCAACACTATCATAAATTTCAAAAATTACAATTTTAATTATCCTTTAGTATTTTCCAATCTTGGGGATATATGATTTTTACACATTTTGGTTGAATAGAAAACCTTTGGGATCAATCTCAATGAAATTCAATAAATCATGGTTCTAATTGTATCTATGTTGTTGATGGGTTCACCAACATGCCAATTGAAACTCCATGTAAGAAATGCATGTCAACAAAAGACTAGGAACCTCCTCTTCAAGTACATCTATGTTCACTTTGGGCTGCCAGATACCATTAAGTAGAATAGAGACAAGGAAGTTTTGGATATCATATGGTCCATTATGTGGTCCAGTAGATACCAAACTAACTTCCTTCAATTTGAAAATAGATGGCTAGAAAGGTTGTCAACTGTATGATCATAGAGCCCCCTAAAGATACACCACTCAAAACATCCACACATGGTAGAAGCCTATGTGATCCATCCTTTCCATACTAGGAGATTAGAGTTGAGCAGGGTCTGGTATCATGTTAAAACTTAGAGATATCATAGTAGTGAAAAGTTAGAGATACATAGAAATAGAATAATCTATATATTCACTAAAGAAAATTACATGACAAATATAGCTTCTCCACCTCTCAAATGCCTACTATCATCACTCTAACAGTAGATGTTTTATTCATTTATTCTAACAAGATCTATACTAGTGGTAAAAATAAGAGATATTGAACTCAACAATAAAATTACAGACATGTCAGGTGAAAATAGAAGAAAACAAGAACCATACAAAAATAGTAAAGGGCACTCCCTAACATTTATAATGATGAGAAACTGTCTAGAGCACTATTCTACCCTCAAAAACTTAAGAGAGATATCAGTAGTACAAAGATATGGGAGAGATGGTGCAAGTTAAATGAAGGAGTTGTGCTTGATGAGATGTAGGTTTGACAATTATTTTGCACATTCATTTGAAGCTTGGAATTATAAGGGTTAAGATTTGTTGCTTGTGACAAGATAGACACAACCTGCACCTAGTATGTTGTCTTCAAGTTTTGTAATTTCTTTGTTTAATACTCCATTTTTTGAAGATTGTTGTTTGGTCTAAATTAAGTGTATTATAACAAAAGTCATTGTGGAGAATAAAAATCTATAGTTACTTTAACTTTTAAGCACTAAAATATGAAACTATTAATGGACTATTTCCATTTGGATAAGTTAATACTGTATGATGATCATAAGGTTCTGGCCTAGTGTATCATGGCATTCCAAAAGTAAGTCTACACGTGCTTTAGTTTGATTTATAATTACTATCAATTTTGTCAAATAAAGTAGGCTTGATTTCTTAAGCTTGCTGCAATTCTATGTTTATCAAATATCATTTTCAAAACTTGGATGTCTTTTGCAGCTAAAGCACATGGCTCTATAACTAGCTAGGTGACATTTTGCTAGGTATTTCATTAGGCTACTTGTAATCAGAGTATCCAACTTCATTACATAAAGGGGATCTTGCACACTTTTGGATTATGTATTTCATTTTCATAAAACTACAAATATCCTTGACATCTATGAATTTGTCCATATTCCAAAACCTAATTTATGTTTTTATTGTTAACAAGGAAAATTATAAGAAAATCATCTAGTACTTTGATTTGTTGGATTGAATTGATAAAACACAATTTCCTTGGATCCCTAACCATTGTAGTGGTGTCTGCCATGATATACACACATATGACTAGGGACTTACAGAGGGCACACAATTGTCTTGAAAAAATTTCCTGATGAACTACGGCCTCACGCTTGCATATCTAATTGTTTATGCACCAATTGGGCTTGGGATTTCCATTAACGACCACAATACATCTAGAAATCTGTGAAGTTGTGTGATTTCCCCATTACATGCTATCATGGGTAATGACAAGAAATTAAACTTGGGGAAGAAGAAAAAATTGATTATATGAAGATAATCAACTTGGCACTGGTATTAACATTGCTAAATCTACAACAATCTTTCAAAGTAGAGGTGAATGCAAGTGATTACTCCATGGCTACTAGTTTTCTTCAAGGATGAAGATCATTATACTATCACCTAAAAATTTTAAATGGGCAGTATTAAATTACAACACATACAATAAAAAATTATATGCATTATTTTTAGTAGTTCAAAAATTGAAGCATTATTTAATAGGCAAGGTGACTCTTGTTCATTTTCATCTAGTGATAAGATATAAGTGTATGTTCTCTAGCTTGCCATCAATTTAGTAGATGACTCATTGGTATTTATTAAGTCATTTTTTTGAGAGGTATATGCTGCTGATTATGTCCATGATGAATATTTTGGGGAAGCATATAAATTGGCAACCTATGGTATGCATGACCGATTTAAGGGTAAATCTAATAAAAAAAGAATGGAGATTGTTGTTCATAAGAGAAGCACATACCTCATAGGTTATTGGTCATTTTTAGAGAGGCCAAAATAATTCTAAACCTTACAAAGTATTTCTATTGGTCGTATTTGTAGGTGGATTAGCACCAAAATGTATAAGGAGATGACTAGCTATGTAATCTATGAGATTAAATCACAGACCTAACCCACATTTGTGAGGCTTTCCATGTTTGGTGATCATGCTTGGAAAATTTATCCTGAATAGATACTTAAACCATCAACACAAGCCGAAAGGGGATTTGTACCAATAGAAAACATGGCTTGTGGGTTATTTTCTTTACTAAAAAAGGATAAAGATGCCTAAGGTTAACAGACCCTAGACCAAAAATTTTTGGCAGAGTTGCTAAAAGCCACTTGGTATTAAACTCGCACATTGGATAAAAAATGAGAAGTATGTAGGCTAAGAATAATACGAGAGGTTGTTATTAGGTGCTCTAATCTAGCTCTTCCCACAATGAATATATTTCCCCAGTATCAAAGGTTGCTAGCACTATACCAAGCAACAACTTGGTTTCTACTACACACCTTAAGTACACTCCTTCACCTCACTTTCATTGTAGTATTCCTTATGAGGAAAAAAACTTAGTCACCAACTTCACAACTTATAACTATCACATAATTACTTCCAAGCACCTCCAAACTAAACACCCAAGCAGATAAGCCTTCTCTTGTTGTAGATTAGAAGAGTCTTTTGTGAAAAGAAAAGAAATGTGGTTGCATACCTAAACAGACCCAGAAGTGCTTGCTGGAATTATGCCCCTTTGATAAGACTATCAACCTACTATATAAACAGAGTACACATTTATGATACTCCATAGGAATATAGGACCCATTCTTTAATCATAAGTAATTAATGATTAATGAGAGGTGGAAAGTTGATGTCCAAAGTTATAAAACAATAAAAGCTGATAGGATAGCATTTTACATTGTACTTACAAGTGATAAGAAGATTAGAACTAGGCTCTACTTTCAGTCAAATCTTCCACCAAGGTGTTTCTAGTTGGTGTCACAACCTACCAGAGAAGGATAGACACATGTTAAATGTCAAAAAAAATGAATCAAATGAATTTTCTCTCATGGACTGCAATTCTTGCAGGATATTCACAATTTGGATAAATTGATAAGGCTTACGAAACTTCCAGTAAATACAATTGGTGTGTGTAAAGCTAAAATACACAACCTTTAATAGCATCTTCCCTGCTTGTACCAAAATTGTAGCTTTAAGTGAAATTCATTTCTCTCTTAAATATAGATAAGAGCAACTGCCAAATGTAACCTAGAAATAGGACATCAAATTCATCAATCAAACTACCATTTCAAAATATAACAAACATCTATGGGTACTCTAGCCTATATCTTTTCATACTCCATGGATTTGAAAAGAATGGGAAAGGAAAAATCACTTTGACCAATTCAATTACACAACACAAAATTATAGCCCACAACATTGCTATACAAAATCAAGCACTAGGTGGAGTAGCAGCCAATGGAAAAAAAATTGAAGCAATCATAGGAATACTTACCCTCTTGAATGTCTTCTCCAAGTGCATGCTTACCGAATACTTGCAGACTTTCCATTTCCATTTTTTCCTCTATCCGATAGCTTGCATTTCCATTACATGTTTTTGTTGGTGGTTGAGGAAGAAATTGATGGATTCCCACACTTGTTTCAATGAATACTTATGACTTCTTTCATCATCTAGACCATGTGCCTCTAGGAAATCAGCCACAAATAACTTTGTAAATCTTCTCAATAGTTCCCTCACCCTCTTTCCTATTAAACAATTTTTTTGGAAATATTTTCCAAGAAAATGAAACCTCAGGAAAATATGGAATATCCAATGGAAAGCTAGATAAACTATTAATTTTTAAACAATGAAAATATTAGAAAAATCAAACCTTGACATATAATTATATATTTTTGCCTCATGCATGGTTACCGACATAACACTAATGTTATTTTACTGAGGTGAAAAAATTAGTCTCCGCCTATAGGTAGGGGCTAATAAAGGTGTTCCAAAGTACTTAATTGACCTACCTCCTTTGGAATGCTTCTTGACAAGTTATTTAGAGTCAAAGAAACATATCTTAGCTTTTGTAGCCAACCAAATTTAGGTGGTCTATTACCAGACACAAGGTTGCTGCCCATGTTGAGATACTGCAAATATTTCATCTGTGCAATATGTGAAGACATGCCGCCACAAGGATTGTTGTTTTGTAATAGAAGCTCCTCCAAATTGCTTATCAAGCTTAACTCTTGGGGTGTTGTCCCCATCAGTTTTTTTGAGGACAGATGGAGAATTTGTAGGCTATGTAACTAACCCAATTCACTAGGAATAAAACTAAATGATTAATTCCAAGACAAGGAGAGTTCCCACAACTTCTTTTAACTTTAACTTTTAGGGAAATGTTATTAGTTACTTCAAATTACTATTGTGTATCTAGTCTTTAGAATGCACATTTAATTGTATTTATTAATTAATTGGAAATTAGAATAGAGTGGATTTGTTATTTTCAATTAATTAATAAATATGGTCAAATATGCATTTTGGGGCTGCATAGGCATTTCCCATGAATGAATACCTATCAGCACTTGACTCTTAGTCATAGAGGTTTCAACCTAAAGCTCATGCTTACATATCAAATAGTTAAATTATTTTGTGGGTTTGATATAAAACCTTCCAACACCAAAAAAAAAATTGTTTAGTAATTATTCTCAAATATCATTTAATTTAATGACTAAAGATAAATTTTGGTCAACAAAAATAGAACCATTATTTATATCTTTATAAGGTTGAGTTTAAATTACTCATATCATATAGTCAAGGTAAGGATGATTTTTTTTAAAGATGAGATGTAATTTTTTATTATTTAACTATTGAAACATATGAAATTTAAATATATAAAAATATATTTTTAGAGAATGACACTTTTTGATATAGATGAGATATAGTAAAAAATATCTATTGTTTGACTATTCAAACATTTAATACTTAACTAGAACAAAACAAATGGTCTATAATAATATTTTAGAAAGAGGTTAGAAATCTAGAATGTCAAGAATTAGATTTCAATCTTATATTTCTATTTTTTTGGGATAACAATTTTACACTATTCTTAAATTATAATTGACGTCAATTTTTTAGACCATATAAATTAGATAAGATTGTTTTTGGATTTAACAATATTTATTTTTTAATCAAATAAAAAATTAAATCCAAAAACAATCAAAAAACAATCTTATCTATTTTTAAATTAATAAAAATAAAATAAAAATTTATTTTTTAAATATGAGTAAGATAGAAAACTTATTGACCAATAGTATTTAAGTAGAATGTAGTTTTAATCACCTCTTTAAATGAAGCGATATAATAAGTGATGTGTGATCATCCACAAAATCTAACTTTTTGGGGGGAAATATGATAAATCAAATGGTGTTTAGACAAATTGAATCAACACTTCTTTCTAGTCTAGTCATATTCAATATAATATATAACTAGCAATCACACCTTGGTGTGCAATGGGTATGTCGAAAGTGTGGATTGTCAATTAGGAAAAAAATTGGTCCTTTTTTACATACATTTGCACAAAATTTGAGGTCAATTGGTACAAAATTTAGCAAATTATACTTTTTGTGCAACAAATGTCTCAATGGAGAATTAATAGCTTCAAATCAAGCATGCATCTACCTATAGGGATCCAAACATGACTAAAGAAAAATCTATGAATTAGGAAGATAATCAAGCTTCATTACCAAGAGATTCATGTTATGTTTGCAATACTTAAGGAGAGAGAGGGAGATATAGGGATAGAAATAGGGAGAGATAAAGATGGGAAGAGCACATAAGAGAGGGGGTAAGGAGATAGAGATAGAAATGGATATGGATATGGAGAAGGAGGAGAAGGGTATGGAGAGAAGGAGAGGGAGAGAGAAAGATAGAGAGGAGAGAAGGATAGAGATGGAAGAGATACATATATAGAGATTCAAAGAGAGTGAGATATAGAAAGATAAAGATAGAAGTAGGAAGTGATATATAAAGAGAAGTAGAGAAAGAGAGAGATATAGTGTTGGCAGTTGTTGTCACTGATGTCAACACTAATGGTTGTCATTGATGTTAACACTAAGGAGATGGTTGGAAGGTGTTGAAAACATTTGATTGATAGTTGTAATTGATTAATACAATAATGTTAGTCCTTAGCACTAGTTGTCTTTGTTATATTTAGTTTGGGCTAACATTGAAGAATTCGAGAAGATCATGATTGGATGCCATACCTTATCAAAGAAGAGAAGAATTGAAGAAGTTCATTGTTGGATTGCATGCCTTATTAAATAAGAGAAGAGTTGAATAAGTTCATGGTTGGTTGTCATGCCTTATCAACGAAGTATTATTGTTGATCTTCATATGATGCATTATTACTGCCAACAAAGTTGTCTTCACAATAATATATATATATATATATAGATAAGGATTAGAAGCATTAAGATGAGGGTTAGAATCATAAACAATGTTGGAGAGATGGTGTTGAAGGTCTAAAGTATCTCTTATTCCTCTCTCCTGATGCTCCTAATGATGTATGTGTTGTTGAAAGAAAATTTTGGTCTCTACAAGTTGCTCAAATGATTCTAGTTCAAGAAGTTGCACTGAAGTCTATCCAGGAGTATGCTTCATATTCCTCCACTATTGCAACTCTGGTCTTGCAGTTTGGTATTCAATGTAAATGCTCTATGTATGTTGCACTCTTATCTTTTCAGGTCACTTGTGTTGTCAAGGGGATTCTTGTGAATTGTAGGTTAGCAATGTTGCTAGTTGTCTAGACTAGTCCGGGAAATGCTTTGCATTTCTCTGCATTGATGTCTCTACTCCTAAAGCTTGGTGATTTTTCTCACAACATTTTTTCAATGTATTAGTTCCAATCTCATATGCACAAGTGGTTTGCAAGGTGTTCTACCAATGCTACATCATTTAGTTATGTATTATGTATTTCTTGAACAAAGTTTTTTGTACCTAATTGGTCTACAGTGGCTATAGGTCGCATGATAGTATGAAATAAGTGTATGTAAGTGATGATGGATGTTCAAGGAACATCCCTATGTGATCCACATGTTGCTAATTAGTTGATTTGGTGCCACATTGTGTCTTGAGTTGGCTTACTTGGTCTTTTGTGGATATTTGGCTGACAAGGCTTATTCCTTTGCTTGGGTCGTGTGCTTGGGGACTATGCCAGTAATGAAATATGTGTCATATTTGGGTCCTAACCTATCCTATTTAGGACCACATCAAGAAAATTCAATTGAAAGAGTGTTTATGGGTCGACTGGTTATGTGCTTTAATGTTTCATCCACACATTTCCATGATGTTGACTTAGGTTGATGTGTGTCTGCATGTAAATAATTTTGGATCACATTGAAAGAAGTTATAATATTATTTTAATCCTCTTTATCCTCGAGATATAATCACATTTTTGGTGGCTGACCAATTGAATTCATTGTTTATTATTTATCTTGGCCGACCTAATTGAAGAATTGAAGTGTTGTGATGGATGTAAATGCAAGATCATTTTAAATTCAACAAGTGGAGAAGTGTACAAGTTTGAAGAAGTGTGTGTGTGTGTGTGTGAATCATATTGAATAGCCAACAAAGATAGTGATGAATAGTGAAAGGAAATATCAATTGTGCTTGAATGCCTCAATCAATAGAGGGTTATGTTGGCATTTTTGTAATTCTCTTTAATTCATAATATATCCTACTTTGAGATAGTGAATCTCATCAAGTCTTTGCATCTTTATTTTGGATTTGGTTGATACTTCAATGCTACAAGTCCTTTTTTTATCTTTCTCTAAGGCAGTGAGCCTTCTTGCAAGTCTTTTGGTAGTGAGCCTTATATTGTGAGTTTACTCTCACCATGGTTTTTCCCTCATCAATTTTTCCATGTAAATCTAGTGTCTCCTTGTGTATGTGCGTGTTCTCTATTTCCTTCACCTTACTAATGATATAATTACTACTATCTCTTTCATTGGTTAAGTCTATTGATGGTGTTAAAGATTCTAATTGCTATAATTATTGCTCTGCTTAAAGTTTTATCTTTATTCGCTAAAGGAGTTTGAGTTGTACTGAAAGTTTCAATTTTTTGGAGTCAAGTATTTGAGTAGAATGATTCACTCCCCCTCAAGTAGTCTCTGAAAGTGTTCAATAATTGGTATCACAGCTAATTTCCTATGTAGAAGCCTAGCAGCTTGGGGCAAAGATATGGGATGGCACATGATGGTTCATACATTGTACTAGGTTTGGTGGGACTAATTGTACTCCTATCGGAAGATGAGAATGGAAGGAAACCTAAAATATTTTTTTTTTGGTGTTTGGAAATATTTCATAAGTGGTTATGTTGCTCCTACCACTCCTATCACTGATCCTACTAAAATTAGATTATATGAGTGTAATGCTAAAGCTAAGAATGCTATTCTATGTGGACTAGCTGATTCAGAGTTGTTGAAGGTGATGAATTATAGTTCTACCAAAGATTCTTGGGAGAAGCTTAGTATTATCTATGAAGGAGACTCTAAAGTGAAGCAAGCCAAGACGTAGATCTTCTCAATTAGATTTGAGACTTTTTGGATGTCAGATGATGAATATATTGCAATATATATGCTTTAGGTTCAAGAAGTTGTTATTGGCATTACTGGTCTTGGTGGGGAAATGAAGGGAAGTGAAATTGTAAAGAAGTTTTGAGATCTCTTCCAAAATCTTAAAATCACAAAATATTAGCCATTGAAGAATCCAAAGACTTGGATTAGTACTCAGTTGAAGAAATGTTTGGTACTCTTACTGCCTTTGAGATGAAAGAGTTTGGTCAAAATAGTCCAAAGAAAGAAGTTGCATTCAAAGACAACAAGAAGACTAAAGATGAGGCTCTAGATCAGATTGAATTTCTTGATGATGTTGAGGTTAAATTTGTGAGAAGACTAAAGAAAGGCACTAAAAAATATAAAGGTAAGATACCATTCAAATGTTTCAATTTTTGAAGAGTAGGTCATTTTGCATCCAAGTGTCCATACAAAGAATTAGTTAATGATAACAAAAGAGAGAAGATCAAAAGAAGATTGTATTCTAAGGATGGAAACTGCTCCTCTAAAGATGATGATAATGATTCAAATGATGAGTCCCTATTCATGGCCTTAAATAGAAAAAAGAAAAATATTGATGAATGCAAGAGGTCTAGTACCTTGCTGAACAAAAGGACTAGTGAAAGATAAATGGTAGTATGGATTTCCTTTCATAAAAAGGAAGAAGCTAATTCCTAGGTAATTGACAGTGGCTATTCTCACCATATGACTAATGATATAAGTAAGTTCATCACTCTCAAAAGGGTCAATGGTGGAGGTGTTAATTTTGGTGATAACAAGTCAACACAAATATGTGGAAAAGGAGATATAATAATTGATGGAAAAAATAAAATTGAAGATATCTTGTGTGTAAAAGACCTAAAAAATAATCTTTTGAGTGTCACTCAAATGTGCAACAAAGGTTACAATCTTACATTTCATGCTAATATATGTGAAATTAGAAAGGAAAGATCAGAAAAACTAGTTGTTGGAGGAACAAGGACAAATGGTAATGTCTATCATCTAAAAGAGGCTAATGGAAGAATCTTCCTATTAGCTCAATCCATAGAAAGTTGGTTGTGGCCACATAAAAGGATGGGACACATCAACTTTGACAACATCATAAATATACGTTCCTCTTATGCAGTGAGATACTATCATAGGATAACCAAGCCTACAAACACATTGTACAAAGAATGTCAGATGAGAAAGTAAAAAAAGTGTAGAGAAGGGTGATTCGATACTCATGAGTCTCTTTATTCTCAAGAGAATCCCAAGGAGAAAAATACCCTAAACTACCTCAAGGAAGAAAGTGATATTTCTAGAATCAGACAGAGCAGGTCATAGGTGTTTCCCCAATAAACTAGCAAGTTTTCAACCTAGGACAATAGCGTGAAATACATATAACAACATGGTGTGGTGGATTCCTAGAGGCACATTGGCATCTTGTATGAACTAAAAATGAGGATGTATTAGAGGACAGCTAAAGTGACTACTAACAATCTAATTACTAAGAACTTCCAAAATGTGAGAAAATAACATAGAGTAATAGAAATAAAATAAAGCTATCTAGATGAAATATAAGTTAGATAAAATGTAAATGATAAAGTGAGAGAATAAGGGATCTAAAATTCTCACAATAAACCAAGTAACGAGTCTTCTAGAAAATGAATATCTTTGATACCTACACAAATAAGACCAAGGAAAAATGTTGGGGTTGTTTAGGGTCTTGCCATAGTCAAAACCCCATTTTGGTGTTCCCACCTCCATGGATAGCCAAATAGATAGAGTGAAATAATAAGCATAAATAAAATGAACATAAGAGTGATAAAATCAAACCCCCCTCAAGGAGGAGAACATATCACAAAATAGAGATGCAATAGATAGGGGATGTTAGATATCCCAAGATGCTCAAAGATACAAGCTACAAGATAGATATCACCTACAAGAATTGAGGAAGCCAAGGAGAGAGACAAAGCTATGAGAGCCAAGATATTTGAAAAGAGCATTGTAAAAACTTGAGAGCTTGAGGATGTTGTAGAAAGCTATAGAGAGCTATGCAAGTTTGAGAGAGTGAGAAGAGAATGTCCAAGAAAGGAGATGGTGTAGGGGCACCTAGTCAAATTGTGCAATTTTGGTCTAATGTTGAATTTTTGTGTTGTTTAGTCATATTTTATGTAATAAGGTCATAATAGACCATTTTTCAATGTAATAAGTCATGTGGGGTTGGTATTAGATAGGGTTGTTAAGTTTTGGTCAATCTTGCAAATGTTGTCATAGTGCAAAAAGGAAAAAAATGGGAATATGAAGAGTCAAATGATGAAGGAAGGTTAGGAGATAGTTTTTATTAGTTGGGGAAGGTTTGGAATGATTTAAAATTCATTTTTACACATTGGTGAAAGGTTGGAAATTGTAAATCTCAATTTTGGATATCAAACAACACTCTTTTCCTGTGTTTTTCACAGAAATTTGCTACTACAGGCTCTTGTACGACCTGGCATGATAAAAAAATGAAATTTTATGAGTTGGAATTGGTAGAGCGATGAGTTAAGCTTCTTTTGGTTTTTGTTTGAGAGTTTTTCATTAAGTTTTGAATATTTTATTGAAGATTTATTGAAATTGGTTTTGGAAACCCTGTTTTGAGGGTTTGAAAGCAAGAAAAATGTAGAACTCTCCATTCTACCATTGAAATCTTGTCAAACTTAGTGGAATGGAGATAGAATAGGTGTATTTTGTGTTTACTAGGTTTTCAGGATCAGGGATGTGGTTTTGGGAAAGTTAGGTTGATGCCCTAGTTGACAAAATATGCATGTGAAGACCTAAATTGATGTTAAGCAAAAGTGATGCCTAAAGGTAAGGTTTTGTTGAATAATTGTTAGGAGGCCATTCTAGTTGGAAAAATATGCATGTGAAGACCTAAATTGATGTTTCTAAGTTTTTTGAATGGAGATTTGAGGGTAGGAGCGTGCAAAATCAATAAGTACCATGTTGTAGGAGCCTAATTAGGTCACTCTTCAAGTGCAGCAGCAAAAAATAGAGGGTTATTCTCCAAAGTAACCCCCCTATATTTGATATATGTTATAAAGAAAAATGGGTATCTGAAACAAGTTTTTGGTTTGTGGGTAGGAGTTATTTTTTAAAAGTTATGGTCAAATTACGATGAATTTATGCTCTTTTAAGTCTATTATCAAACGTAGCAGCAAGTATTTGAGGAATATTTTACAAATAAACCACCCATACACTTTTGATATGTTTTAAAACCTAGAAAAGGGTATTTAGAATAGTAATTTTTTTGTGGGTTTTCAATTTATTTCCAAATTTATGCTCAATATTTACTATTTAGAATGTTACGAGCAAAATTGAAGAAACTATGAGAAAGTACCAAGTTGGGATTTTCAAGGTTAAAGGATTGTCAAAAGCTGATTGATTTGTGGTTGGTTAATGATCTCCATCCATGATCTGCATCAAAAGAGAGTTCAATATAGAACCCAAAAAGCTAGAAAGAGAAGCTAAAAGACTAAATGATTTAAAAATATAACATTTAAAGAGAGAAAAGGAGGGAAAAGAAGGTTCTCAAACCATTACAAGTTGTCTTGGGCCGTTACCACTTAAAAAAGTATCTAAAAAGTTGCAAGGAACTCGAAAATGACTATTTGAATGTTGAAATGTCATAGGACTTTAGTGTAGTGTGTGGACGTTCACGCGGTGTGTTAGTGTCCAGATACATTAAACTACAAAACAATGAGAGTGGGAAAAGGACAAGGTTTAATGCAAAGTTGACATGCAAAGGTAGCTACTGAAAAGGGGTCCTAAGCATCTTGGGAGGGGAGAAAGGTTGATGTAAGGCCTAAAATGAGCCTACACAAATACTAAGGGAATGGTCACTAAAGTGGATATAAGAATGTATGTGAAATTGAAAGGGGTGCAATTTTCAGATATTACACAAAGAATAGCTTCAAAAGCAAGGAGTTCTTTGTTTCAATGCAATTGGATCTGATTCACACTGATCTATGTGGACCTACTAGGATAATGAGCCAACAAGGTGAAAGGTACTTTATGTTTCTTATAGATGATTACACTAGAATGACTTGGGTTACTTTCTTAAAAGAGAAATTGTAAGCCTTTATTAATTTCAAGATCTTTAAAGGAAAAGTAAAAAATTAAATGGATTTTGGAATCAAATGTTTAAGGTCGAATAGAGGTGGTGAATTTACCTCATATGAATTTGACATGTTTCATGAAGATCATGGAATTGGGAGACATCTATTTTCTCCTAGAACCCCTCAACAGAATGGGGTAGTTGAGATAAAAAGTATAACTATGCAAGAAATGGCTATAACAATGATGAAATATGTTGACCTACTAGATGTGTATTAGAAGGATGCAATCCATACTGCTATCTATTTTCTCAATAGAGTACAACTGAGGGTCAACAACAATAAGATGCCTTATGAGCTATGGTATGGAAGACCTCCTACTATTAAATATTTTAGATTCTTTAGCAGTAGATGCTACATCAGAAGAGATGAAGATGATCATGGAAAGTTTGATTCCATATGTGATGAAGGAATCTTTCTTGGTTATTCTACTAGGAGAAAGGCATAACAGTGCTACAACAAGAAGCTAGGAAAGATGATTGAAAGTAAAAATTTCAAATTATATGAAGATTTGTGTTAGATCTCACATGAACTTGAAGTTTGTGAATTTTATATGCTTCCTTAGATTGAAGAAGAAGAGGAAGAAGAGGTTGAAGAGAAAGAAGAAAAGTAATTGAAACCAATGAAGAATCTCAAGGCTCTAGCAAAATATGTACAAAAGAATCACTCTCTAGATTAGATCATTGGAGACAAGGATGGTGTGCTAACTAGAAGGAAGTTTGCAAGAACCAATGAGAAAGTAAATATGTACTTGTCAAAAGTCGATCCCAATATTTTTTTGGATGCTAACAAAGATGACAAATGGATAAAATCAATGGAGGAAGAACTGGATTAGATTGAAAAGAATTAGAATTAGGAATTGGTTCATAGACCTACTAACAAGAATGTGATTGGAACAAAGTAGGTGTTCTGAAATAAGCTAAATGATGAAGTTGAAGTTGTGAGAAACAAGGATATATTGTTTTGCAAAGGATATTCACAAGTAGAAGGCATTGAATTTGAGGAAAAAATTTCTCTGGTAGCAAGAATGAAGGCTATAAGGATGTTTCTTGCTCTTGCTGCTCATAAGAACTTCAAAGTATATCATATGGATGTCAAGTTAGCTTTTTTGAATAGTGATTTGGAGGAGGAAATATATATTGAGCAACCAAATGGATTTTAATTATCTGTATATTTGGATATGGTTTGCAAACTAAAAATGGATTTACATGATCTCAAGCAAGCTCCCAGAGCTTGGTATACATGGCTAGGTAAGTATTTACTTTAGCAAGAAATCAGGAAGGGTAATGCAGAAAATAATCTATATATAAACATTTAGGAAAACAAGATATTGATTGTAGTTGTGTATGTTGATTCCATCATCTTTAGTTGAGATGATAATATGTGCAAAAATATTGTAGAGGAGATGTAGAAATAATTTGTAATGTCAATGATCAGTGAGTTATCCTTCTTTCTTGGTCTTCAAATTATTCACCAAGATGGTGGCATTTTTATTTCTCAATCCAAATATGTAAAGGAAATGTTGAAGAAGTTTGGAATGGATGATTCCAAACCAATGGCACCCCTATGGTGATTGGTTGTCACCTAAGAAAATCAAATGATTCACTGGGGGCTAATTAGACTCTCTACAAGTCTATGATTGGAGTACTACTATACTAAACTTCTAAAAATAATATCATGCATGTGGTATATTTGGTTGTCAAATTTTAAGCCAATCCTAAGAAATCTCATGAAAAAGTTGTAAAAAGAATTTTTAGATACCTAAAGGGTACTCTAGATTATGGGCAATGGTACAAAAAAGACCAAAATTTATCTTTGAGTGTCTATAATAATGTTGATTGGGTAGGTTGTGTTGATGACCGGAGAAGTACAAGTGTGAGTTCATTAATTTTGGGAGACAAATTGGTCTCATGGTTTAACAAAAAGAAATATTCAGTGTCTTTTTCCATAATAGAAGCATAATATATTGTTGTAGCATCTTGTTGCACTCAAGTACTTTGGACAAGGCAAAATTTCAAGGATTTGAAGGTAGTGTATGATGAGCCTGTTACTATACTATGTGACAATACAAGTGTAATTAACATTTATAAGAGCCTATTTTAATGCATTCAAGGACTAAACGTATCTCAATATAGTACCATTTTCTAAGAGAAAAGTTGTTGAACATAAAGTCACAATGGAGTATGTGCCTACAAAGGATTAGATTGTAGATATTTTTACAAAGACTCTTTCAAAAGATAATTTTTGTTGGATGTTGTGGATGTGTTCCTGATATGTGGTTGTCATTGATGTCAACACTATTAGCATTTGGTATATCAGTTGTTGTATATGTCGAGGATATTGAGAAAATTGTAAGAGAAAGTGTTCTAGGTTCCCAGTGGAACTGTATAGGTCATGAAGGTGTCCTATTCTGTATGTTGAATATTAGTTGGTGTGGATTAAAGGGTTTATTTTTTAGTGTTTCTAGATCATCTACCAAAAGTTTTAGAGTTCCATGTGAAGTTTTGAGTGTGTTGTGGTCTGACAGTGTTTTTGTGGTCTCTATTAGTGTTCCTGAATGAATATTTTGTGATTCTAATTATCTCAGTTGTTACAGATGCTTCTCTATTGTTTCTTGATGTTCTCTGATGTCTCTAGATCATCATCTATCTTTGTGGTACATCCACATTAATCAGAGAGATCATGGTTGAAGATCTTTTCTTGCGCATGTTCAATTTTTTCGTGTTCTTGGCCGACATGTTGGTGGTAGTGTGTTGTGGATCTTTGTGGTGAAATTAATTAAATTATTTTTGTGTTGGAGATATTAATTTGGGTCTCCACTATGTTGTAGCCGAACTTGGTGGATTCACATTGAAAATTTATTTGTAAATTTGGGTCGACATTGCAAATATGTTCTATTTTTTTGGTCGACTATGTTGTGATGAAATCTCATGTAGCGGATATATAAGTGCGATTTTTTCATCGGTGAAGAGTGTGCTTCATGTGCTCCTATGTGTGTATGTTTGAATATCATTCGATTGGAGAGAAGAGTGTGAAGAAGTGTTGAGCTTAATTGGAACTGTAATCAGGCTTGTGCAGAAGCTATTTTCTCAATTCATACCCTTTGGATTTTTAATCCTATTTTGTTGGGAAGTGAGCCCCTTTTGTATTTGAGCAATGAGCTCTAGGCAATGTGTCTGAATGCATGTGCATTCCCCTTATTATTTCTCATTATAATTTTATTAGAGTATAATCTTGTGGACTAACATCCACCATGGTTTTTCCCCTAACAGGATTTCCATGTAAAAATCTTGGTGTTCTTTATCTCTCTGATATGTTAATTGCTTATTCATTAGATCTGAGATTAAAGTTAAGATAAGTTGGAAAAGTTTAAATTTTTGTAACAACTGATTCACCCCTGCCCTCTCAATTGTCTGTCTTTGTTTTGCCAAAAATTGGTATCATAGCAGGTTCCTTTGAAGAAGTCTAAAAACTTGAGGTGATTCGGAATGAAAACATTCAAGAAGGACAGTTTGAGATTTGATGGCACTAACTATTCACTATGGAAAGTTAGGATGCAATGTCACTTAAGGTGTATTGGTGAAGCTTTCTAGAATATTACAAGAGATACATATATTATTCCTTGGAATGGTCCCTCAACTCCTAATGAGATCAAAGATGCTGAAAATAACATTAGGGCTATTGAAGCTTTGGTGAGTGCTTTGACAGATTCAAAGATGGCTAATGTGATTGGTCTGCAGAAAGCTCATGAGATTTGGATGAAACTAGAAACTTTCTATGAAGGAGATTCACAGGTGAAGATGGCTAAGCTACAAAGCTTGAAAGGAAAGTATGAGAATTTGAAGATGGGTGGAGATGAAAATATCACTTCTTTTATGCAAAGAGTAAATGAAATAGTGATGGGTATTAAATGTGTTGGTGGTTCTATGGATGAGGATAAAATTGTGGTTAAAGTGCTAAGATCCTTTCCTCCATCCTACAAAATGAAGGTTCATGCTATTGAAGAGTTCAGATCAGTAAACAAGATGACAAGAGACACATTGATTGGGAAGCTTGCTACTTTTGAAATAAGTGAATTTGGTGAATCTACACCAAAGATTGAATCTGCATTCAAGGCTACTGTATCCGGAAGTAACAGGAAAAGATATAGTCTGGGAGAGAGTTCCAGAAATATATCCAATTATGATGAAGAACTGAAACAACTTGAAGATAAAGAAAGAGAGGTAGAAAAATTGGAAGCATTGATTGCAAAGCAAGAAGGGAGAGGAAAAGGTAAGTATGAAGATGTATTGCCTATTAAATGTTTTTCATGCAGTAAAATAGGTCATTTTGCATCAAGATGTCCTAAAAGAGTTCCTAGATCTAAGCCTAAAAAGTCTAGATTCCAAAGGATATGCTACTTTGCTAAAGAAGCAGTGACTGATGATGAGTCTAATAAAGATAATGGAAATGAAGATGAATGGGATTTCATTGCTACCATTGAAGATAATCCTATAGCTACCGAATCTACTAAAGATGAAAAAGATCTTGCAGCCCAAGTTGAAGAAAAAGATGAGTGGGTCATTCATAGTGGATGCTCACATCATATGACCAGTGATAAAATAAAATTTGTGAGTCTAGAGAAGTATGACGGTGGGGTTGTAATATTTGGAGATAACAATGCTGGTGTGATTCATGGCAGAGGATCTATTTTCCTTGGTGGTAAAGATATCATTGATGATGTCCTATATGTTGAAGGCCTGAAGAAAAACTTGTTGAGTGTTGGATAGATGGTTCACAAGGGATATGATCTTCATTTCAAAGATGGAAGATGCAAGATACATGGAAGTTATGGGAATATGATTGCAATAGGGAAACAAACAAAAGGTAATATTTTTCACTTGAATACTACTAGTGAGAGTTGTTTAATTGCTCAAGTATATGAAAGAAGGTTGTGGCATAGGAGGTTGTGTCATGTAAAATTTGACAACATTATCAAGATAAGTTCTACTCAAGTAGTAAGAGATCTGCCTAGGTTAGTGAAGCCTGCTAATATAATTTGCAAGGAATGTTAGATGGGTAAACAAACTAGAGTCTCTTTCTGGAGCAAACAGTTTCATTCAAATAATTTGTTGGAGCTGCTACATACCCCTCCAGAGTTAGAATTATTCATGGAGAAATGTATTTTATGTTGGTTATTGATGATTACTCTAGAATGATTCGGGTTTCCTTTTTAAGAGAAAAATGTGAAGCATTGGAAAAGTTCAAAAGTTTTAAGGATATGGCAGAGAATGAGAAAGGTCTGAAAATAAAGTGCCTGAGATCTAACAGAGGTGGTGAGTTCACCTCCAAGAAGTTCAACTCTTATTGTGAAGAGCATGGAATTAAAAGACAATTATCTTCTCCTCGAACCCCTCAACAAAATGGAGTTGCAGAGAGAAAGAATAGAACAATTCTGGATGCTGCCAGAACAATGATGATGGAAGGAAATGTGTTTGAGATGTATTGGAGTGAAGCGATAAGAACTATTGTGTATACTTTGAACCAGGTAAATGTTAATGGTAATTCTGGTAAGACTCCTTATGAGTTATGGTTTGGTTACAAGCCTACTGTTAAATATTTCAAGATCTTTGGAAGCAAATGTTATATCAAGAGAGATGATGATATAGGTAAGTTTGATGCAAGAAGTGATGAAGGTATTTTCCTAGGTTACTCTACTAAAAGAAAAGCTTATAGGTGCTATAAAAAAAGACTGAGAAAGATGGTTGAGAGTGCAAATGTCAGAGTTGATGAGGACTCTATCAAATCATCTAGAAATTGTAGTTATGATTCATACGAAGACATTACAAGCCTAGGGAAGAATAGTCATATGCATAATTTACTTTAGATTATTCCATATGTTCAGGTAAAGAAAAATCAATTTGTTCTGGTAAAAGTCAGCCAGAAAGCACAAACAAGTGCAAGTGTAGAAGAAAGATCAGAAGAGTCAAAATCTCAAGAATGCTCCAAAACTCCAAGGTATGTAAAGCTGAATCATTTTGAAAGTCAAATTATAGGAGATAAGAACAAAGGAGTGCAAACTAGAAGAAATATTGCAGAAGTATATTGTTTGATTTCCAAGATTGAACCTAAAAATGTCACTGAAGCCTGTCAAGATGAACACTGGTTGGAAGCTATGAAGGAAGAGCTAACACATATTGAAAAGAATGACACATGGATATTGGTTCCTAGGCCTAAAGACAAAAATGTGATTGGTACTAAATGGGTATTTAGAAACAAGTTGAATGAAGAAGGTGAAGTGGTCTGGAATAAAGCAAGACTAGTATGTAAAGGGTATTCTCAAATGGAAGGTGTTGATTTTAAAGAAACCTTTTCCCCTATCGCTACAATTGAAGCTGTAAGGTTATTTCTTGCTTATGCTGCACACAAGGATTATAAAGTCTATCAAATGGATGTAAAGTCTGCATTTTTGAATGGAGAACTAGAAGAAGTGTACATTGAACAGTCAGATGGATTTTAGCTAATAGAAAAGGGAGATATGGTTTGCAGATTCAAGAAAGCTCTGTATGGACTTAAGCAAGCCCCCAGAGCCTAGTATGCTAGATTGGACAAATACCTATTGAAGCTTGGATTCACTAAAGATATTGTTGATAACAACTTCTAATTCAAATTATATAATGATAAGGAGTTAATTATAGAAGTTTTTGTTGATGACATCATTTTTGGAGGAGATGATAATCTATGTATGAAGTTTGTTGATGAAATGAAGAGTGAATTTGAGATGAGTATGATTGGAGAAATGAAGTTCTTTATGGGATTGCAAGTTACACAGTTGGACAAGGGGATCTTCATATCTCAGTCCAAATATGTGAGAGAACTATTGAAGAAGTTTGGAATGGATGACTCCAAACCTATTGGTACCCCCATGGTGACTGGATATTAGTTGACACATAATGATGACTCTCCTAAGGAAAATCAAACCAAATACAGGTCAATGATTGGTGGATTGCTTTATTTAACTTAGACTAGACCAAACATTATGAATGTTGTATGTATGGTTGCTATCTTTCAGGATAATCCAAAAGAATCACATGTGACTGTTGTGAAGAGAATCTTCAGGTATCTGAAAGGAATAGTTGACTTTGGGCTTTGGTATCCAAAGGATGATGATCTCACTTTGAATGCATATACTAATTTAGATTGGGTTAGAGATGTAGATGACAGGAAAATTACTAGTGGTGGTGCTTTCTTCCTAGGGAAGAAGCTGGTGTCCTGGTTAAGCAAAAAGAAGAATTCCATTTCTTTATCTACTACTGAAGCATAATACATTGCTGTTGAAAATAACTGTACTCAAGTGATATGGATGAAATAGATGTTGTGTGATATATGAAGAGCCTATTTCCATTTACTGTGACAACTCAAGTGCAATAAATATCTCAAGGAATCTAGTGCTACACTCTAAGACTAAACATATATCAATCAAATTTCATTTCTTGAGGGAGAAAGTGAATGAGAAAGAAGTCAGATTGGAATATGTGCCTACCAAAGAATAGATTGCAGATATATTTACTAAGCCATTGCCGAAGGATACTTTTGAGTATCTTAGAGGAATGCTAGAGGTAATTAGCCCTCCTGATAAGAACTAAAAGATGCATTTGATTGCATCAATCTGTGAACTTCATTGCTATATTCTGATCCAGATTGATGTTTTTGTGGCTACTACTCAGGGGGAGTAGTCAAATGTGTAGATATGTGGTTCAAAGTGTGTATTTTGGAAAGGTCATGGTTAGCTTTTCCATTGATGTCAAAGGGGGAGAAGTGTAATGTGAAAAATCCTTTCAAGAGGGGAAGTGCAGAAAAAGTCAGTGTATTAGGTTGATGGTATTTTTCACATCATGTGTTGCCATCAATGCCAAAGGGGGAGATTGCTGGATGTTGTGGATGTTTTTTTGATATGTGGTTGTCATTGATGTCAACACTATTAGCATTTGGTATATCAGTTATTGAATATGTCGAGGATATTGAGAAAATTGTAAGAGAAAGTGTTCTAGGTTCCTAGTGGAACTGTATAGGTCATGAAGGTGTCATGTTCTATACGTTGAAGATTAGTTAGTGTGGATTAAAGGGTTTATTTTTGAGTGTTTCTAGATCATCTACCAGAAGTTTCAGAGGTCCGTGTGAAGTTTTGAGTCTGTTGTGGTCTGACAATGTTTCAGTGGTCTCTGTCAATGTTCCTAAACAAAGATTTTGTGATTCTAATAATCTCAGTTGTTGCATATTCTTATCTATTATTTCTCGGTGTTCTCTGATGTCTCTAGATCATTCTCTATCTTTTTGGTACGTCCAAATTAATCAGAGAGCTCATGGTTGAATATCTTTTCTTGTGCATGTTCGGTTTTTCATGTTCTTGGCCGACATGTTGGTGGTAGCGTGTTGTGGATATTCGTGGTGAAATTAATTAAAGTATTTTTGTGTTGGAGATGTTAATTTGGTTCTGCACTATGTTGTGGCTGACCTTGGTGGATTCGCATTGAAAATTTATTTGTAAATTTGGGCCGACATTGCAAATATGTTCTATTTTTTTGGCTGACTATGTTGTGATGAAATCTCATGTAGTAGATATATAAGTGTGATTGTTTCATCGGTGAAGAGTGTGCTTCATGTGATCCTATGTGTGTATCTATGAATATCATTCGATTGGAGAGTAGAGTGTGAAGAAGATTGTGTGCAGTGCGAAGAAGTGTTGAGCTTAATTGGAACTATAACCAGGCTTGTGCAAAAGATGTTTTCTCAGTTCATACCCTTTGGATTTTTAATCCTATTTTGTTGGGCAGTGAGCCCCTTTTGTATTTGAGCAGTGAGCTCTAGGCAGTATGCCTGAATGCATGTGCATTCCCCTTATTATTTCTCATTATACTTTTAATAGAGTATAATCTTGTGGACTAACATCCACCGTGGTTTTTCCCCTAACAGGGTTTCCACATAAAAATCTTGGTGTTCTTTATCTCTTTGATGTGTTAATTGCTTGTGGTTAATTTCTTATTCATCAAATCTAAGATTAAAGTTAAGATAAGTTGGAAAAGTTTAAATTTATTTAACAACTGATTCACGCCCCCTCTCAGTTGTTTGTCCTTGTTTTTCCAACACTTTTAAGTATCCTCAGAAGAAGTTAGGGGTCATTTCCCCTCCTTGTTCTAATGAGATGCATAAAAGGTGCATATTTCTAGGGGAGAAATTCATGACATATCCTTTCTCCTAAATTGATGAGTGCCACCCTTCAAGAGGAGTTGGTAGTAGTAAGGGGGAGTAAAAAAAAAATTATGTAATTTTTGTATATGTGTGTAAAGAAGAAGTGTTTTTGGTCAAAGGGGGAGCATTTCCTACTGCTTCAGTAGAAGAATATTTTACCCTGTGCTCCTAAAGTTAGAAAAAATCTTGTTGCTTTGTGCAGAAGTGTTTAGCCCTTTGTCCTTTATGTCAAAGAGAGAGTGAGCATTGTGTGTTGCCATCAATGCCAAAGGGGGATATTTTTGGAAGTTGTTGTCATTAATGTCAAGAATAATGGTTGTGTTGTTATCATTGATGAAAAAATTGATGGTTTTCATTGATGTTAACACTAAGGAGATGGTTTGCATGCATTGTCAACATTTGATTGATAGTTATAATTGATGAATATAATACTGTTAGTCCTTGGCTCTAGTTTTCTTTGTTATATTCAATTTGGGATAACATTGAAAAATTGAAGAAGATCATGATTGGATGTAATCCCTTATCAAAGAAGAGAAGAATTGAAGAAATTCATGATTGGATGTCATGCCTTATCAAGAAGAGAAAAGTTGAAGAAGTTTATGGTTGGTTGTCATGCCTTATCAAATAAGTTATGTTGTTGATGTTCACATGATGCATTATTATTGCTAGCAGAGTTGTCTTCATTATATATGTATATATATATATTAAGATGAGGATTAGAAGAATTAATATGAGGATTAGAAGAATTAAGATGAGAATTAGAAGCATGAATAATGTTGTAGAGATGTTGTTGAAGGTACATAGTATGTCTTATGCTCTCTTTTTATGTTCATGATGATGTATGTGTTGTTGAAAAAAAGTGTTGATCTTCACAAGTTGCTCAAATGATTTTGATTCAAGAAGCTACAATTAAGTTTGTCTCGGAGAACTCTCTACATTCCTCTATTGTCACTATTATGGTCTTGTAGTTTGGTATTCAATGTTAGTGCTCTATGTATGTTATACTCCTATCTTTTTAGGTCACTTGTATTGCTGAGGGGATTCTTGTGAATTGCAGAAGGTAGGCAATGTTACTAGTTGTCTAGATTGGTTCGAGAATTTCTCTAGATTTCTCCACAATGATGTCTTTATTCCTATAGCTTGGTGAATGTGCTCACAACATATATGCAATGTCTCAATTCCAATATCAAGTGTAGAAGTGGTCTATAAGGTGTTCTACCAATCCTACATCATCTGACTATGTATTATATGTTTCTTGAACAAAGTTTTATTTGCTTGATTGGTCTATGGTGGCTATAGGTGGCATGACAATATGAAAGAAGTGTATGGAAGTGATGATGGATGTTCAATGAACATCCCTATGTGATCTATATGTTGCTAATTGGATTCTTTGTTGTTGTATTGTGTCTTGAGTTGGATGTCTTGGGTTTTTGTGGATATCTGGCCAACAAGGCTTGTTCCTTTCTTGGGTCATGTGCTTGGGGGGTTGTGCCAGCAATGAAAGATATGTCATGATAGATTTGGGTCTTGACATATCCTATTTAGAACTACATCAAGAAAATTCAATTGAATGATTTTTTATGGGATGACTAGTTATGTGTTTCAATGTTTCATACACACGTTTCCCTGATGTTGACTTAGGTTGATGTCTATCTACATGTAAATCATTTTGGATCACATTGAAATAATTGTTAAGATTGTTTTGATCCTCTCTATCCTCGGGCTAGGATCATATTATGCTTTGGTGTCCAACCAATTGAATTCATTGTTTATTCTTTATCTTGGTTGACCTAATTGAAGAATTGAAGTGTTGTGGTGGATATAAATTCAATATTATTTCAAATGCAAAAAGTGGAGAAGTGTATAAGTCCAAATAAGTTTTTGTGTGACTCATATTGAATATCCAACAAAGATAATGTTGAATATTGTAAAAGGAAAGGTCAATTGTGCTTGAATGCCTCAGTCAATAGAGGGTTATGTTGGTATTCTTTGCAATTCTCTTTAAATCATACTATATCCTACTTTGAGATATGAATCTCGTCAGCTCCCTATATCTTGCTCCTGGAGTTGGTTGCTACTATAATGTTGCAAGTCCTTTTTGTATCTTTCTTTAAGGTAGTGAGCCTTCTTGTAAGTCTTTTGGTAGTGACCTTTATATTGTGATTTTACTCTTACTATGGTTTTTCCCTCAATGGGTTTTCCATGTAAATCTAGTGTCTCCTTCTGCATGTGTGTTTTCTCTATTTCTTTCTCCTTGCTTCTAATCTAATTACTACTATATCTTTCATTGGTTAAGTCTGGTAAAGGTGTTAAAGATTTTAATTGCTATAATTATTGCTTTGCTTAAAGTTATATCTTTATCTGCTAAAGGAGTTTTATTTGTATTGAAAGTTTCAAGTTTCAAAAGGGGTTTGAAGTACTTGAGTAGATTGATTCATCCCCCCTCCCAGTCTCTAAAAGTGTTCAACATATAGGGGTGTTGGGTGAATATTTTTTAATCACTTAATTAATTACAAACTGGTGATTTAAACCACAACTATGATAAGATTTAAATATTTCCTCTCATAAAGGGGAAGCTCCCCTTTTACTGCTCGCTAAAACAAATAGTAACTAACCTAGATTATGTACACTAAATTTATCTATGGGTGTTACATTCATCCTTTTCTCTTGTTTCAAAAAAGATGTTTTCTCTTAAAAAAATTACAATAATACCTCATGATAATTATAACATATAATTCACCACAAAATCTTAGATCGAGTAGTAATAACCAATATCTACTTGATTAAACGAAAGAGTAACCAGAGTGATACCGATGAATTTCAGTAACTAGAAAACCCATAAAAGATCAAAGTCTTTTGTTTTGTTCAATAATGATTCATAAAGATATAGAATGAGGTACGTTGCAACTCAAAGTATCCAACACATGCCACCAAAAGATCCACAAAATACAACAAATAACCCATAGCCCAAAGTCTTCAAATTTTTAACAAAATGTACACATAAGAACATAAACTTCAAATGTAATAATGTAGCACAAACTCTATAAAGTCATATTTGAATCTCCTTTCAAATATATGATATAACACCACTTTTTCAACTATTTACAATAAAATGTAATGAGGACATTGTTGTGCAATTTTTGCACACACGCCCCACTGGAGGCAGGGACCCTCTTTTTTCTTTTGCATCTCTGCATCTTGGCTTGGTCAAATTTTGGTTTTGCTGTTCTTGGGAGGTTATTTTGGGATTGAGTCTAGATTGGGTTTGATGGAGGCAATATTTTGAGGCTCTAGGGGAAATTCACCTATCTTGGAATTCAAAAATAGGGATTTTGAAGTGAATTTTCAATGTTATATGTAAAAAAAATTTGCACCCGTGGATAGAGGACGAAAAATTAGGCCAAATTGCTTTTTTGAAAATTCCTTCTAGAAAAAAAGTTATGGAGTTTAGGGGATTTTGACCTTGCAGGGAATTTGGGTATTTCCATCCCTGATGGAAATCCCCTAAATTTCGATTTCCACGAAGGTGAAAATCCCAAAATTTCCAAGACCCCTCAAAATCTTGAAATTTTCCAAAATGGAAATTTTTCCCGAAATGGAATTTTTTCCCAAAACGCATTTTTTTCAAAAATGGATTTTTTCTTGAAATTTTAAATGTTCGAAAATGAAATTCTTGAGATGGAGAAACAAATTTGAAAATAAAAAATTTCCAAAAATGGATTTTTTTTTTAAAATGGAAAGTTTCCATAAAAATATGTACGTTTTTTTTAAAAGGCCAGTATTTTATTCAAGTTTAATTTGGATTGGTTTTCCAACATGTGAGCTACTAATGATTATATCTATTTTTTGGGATTAAATAAATCAAAAGGGGGACTTGCATATGGATTCGTGCCAAAAGGGAAATCTAGAAGAGTTCAATTCAAATATTAAAAGTGGGGCCTACATAAGAATCTGTGCCCAAACTATCTATAGCTGGAAGGAGTTTCTAGAAGACATGTGAAGCTGATTTCATCATCCAATCAAAATTTTCACTAATGACAAGCTGGTATAATATTGTTTTCTCATTGTTCCATGATGTAACTGCTTTTATGCAATTGGATGATGATGTACCATGAGCTCCCGAATTAAATGTAACTGTTGGATACTTCTAGAAGTGTAATTTATGCCATTGGATTGATTTAATCCTAGCCTTTGATTCAAAATGTAATTTTCTATAAAAGGTTAGTGCCTTCTCATTTGTAAGAGGTTAGATTTAGGGGTTAGAATAGCTTATTAGAGGTTGTAAAAAGCCATAATTAGCTAAGTTAGAGAAGTCAGTAGTTGTAGGAGAGGAGAGACTGGGAATTTTTTTGTAATACTAGAGAAGTAATGCAACTAGGTTGTTGATTTGGAAAACTTTGTATTTATCTTCAACAGTTTTATGGTTTCTTGTTCTTGATTCTCAAGTGTTAGATGTTATATTTATGTTCTTTTGCAATAATGGTAAAATGTGAATGATGTTGATCGATCTTCGGTCCATACTTTTAGCAATTTTCTAATTTTAAGTTACTGTGTAAAGTTAGTCTGGGCCTTATTTTGTGCTAAGTTCAATTGTAGATGCTTGTTTACATTGCGCCAACTAGTGGGTATGTGAATGAATATTCATAGTCTAAAAATATTTAGTTTCCTTAGAAGATTGCACCATTTCTGTGGAGTTGTGGGCTTGTCCTTGATCAAGCAGAGATTGGTTTTATTGGGGATCTGTCCATTTGCAGCATTCATCATTGTTGTGATTGATCTTAGGAGTTAGTTTAAAATCTCTCTCAACCCTTATCTCTTTTGTTGTTTATTTTGAATTTGGGTTAGTTTTAGGATTGAAAGCATTGCCATATTGTTACATTTGATGAAAGTACACTTCCAACATTGTTCATTTGTAAGGCCCCTTGTGATTACCAACATTTTCACATATTATCTGAGTTGTTTATGCATTGTCAAGACTTGACACTAGAGACCTTGGGGTTATCTCTTGAGGCTTGTTGATAGAGATTTGCCTTTCAAGAGATATATGATACTTGTATCTTGTCTAAGTTGTTGTGTAGAAAACATCATCAATAGACATAAGAAAAATCTCACACATAATAAAATAGATTCAAAGCAAAGGTTGGATACAAAATTTTCCTCTTTTATTGATTGAAATTTGAATTGCACATTAAACACAAATTCTCAATATAATTTTCAAATGGGTAGTGCTTCACTTCAAAAGATAAAAGGTGCCTATTATAAAAGAGCTCCCTCGTATATATAGAGGAGAGACAAGAGCTAAAATAGGAAAGCTAAAACTAGCTTGACTTATTCAATAGTAGAGTTCGATTTGATTTAGGAATTTTTTGTTTTTGCATGTAATTGAATATTTACAAAAGACATGTAATATGCCATAAACTAATTACATATTGCATAATGGGAAAAAACTAAAATTAAACTAAGTATGGAATTGGCACATTCCTTCATTCTTCACCATCATTTTCTAAGAAGTCTTCCACTTTGTGTACATGGGAATAGCTCTTTTTGAGCTTATCTTTCATTCCTCTATAGTTGAAGTCAGGTCTCATTGTGTATGTCTTCATCATGATCCAATACATATCTAATTACATGGCTTTAGATTTGGTAGATTTTGTAATAGATTACCTACCTATTGTGAGAGGGAACTTGAACCCTGGCTTGTGATATTTCGCTTGTTTGCTATGCACTTCCATGATCTATCTACATATCTCCATGAAGACTATCTTATCACTTAGATACCTTGGAAGAATATACAAATATCCAATGAAGTACTCAAATAATAAAATATACATGAAGATGGGGTATTGTAGGAACACAACCAAACTTATTAACCATTGCCTATGCTTCATTAAATACTCTACTTTTCTCAAGTTCTCTGTCAAACATTTAGAGATATGGAGAAAATAAAGCATCATTAAACCTTATAAATTGTTGAATAATTTTCTTTAGGGTCAACTAGGAGTAGTATTAATAAACTAGAACATGCTTCCTATCACCCTCTGATTTCAAACTTGGAAAGTTCCTCATTGATGCAACAACATAGACCAAGTATGAAGTCATATAAAATTACAATGAGGTGGGCACCTTTATGAGTTGATCATGAATTGAATCACTTATCCATTGACCCTAGAATATTTTGTGTTTCCTCTTCCTTATGACATGAATGTACAATTACATCCACTCTTGAAAATTAGAAGATTTAGGAGACCCATTTACCCTGTGAAGAAGGGTAATCAAGTCATTTACTTCCTCAATGAAATCACTATGAGGAAATCTCTTAGGCCATCTTGAAATAGTTGGCCTTGGGTTCTTAAACCACCTTGTATTAATTTCCTTCTTACAACTATTTGGATCCTTATCATAATGAGCTTGTGCATTCTCAATGGTAATATCAACATATCCATCACTGATCGAATATTGGAAGATCTTGTTGAAGAGTTGTGCATCTAGTCTTATGATCACATTCCCATCAACATCCCAGATATTTCTAGATTCCTTGTGATAATGAGCTGCTATGGCTAGAAAAAACTCAGGATTGTATGTCACTACTAGAAACACAACCACCAATTGAATATTACTCTCAATAACACATTCCATGTCTAAATCCAAAGGCTACTTCTTTTTGCTCTCCACAAATTTAGATATATCAACATGTCCTATCTCTGTGTCTTTTATCTCATCAATGTTTGAAGAAACAAAGGTCATTGCAAAAACCCCTTGATATTTGAGCTTCATGGCTTTCTTGCTTGGTGATGGATTAGACGTTTTTGGAGCAGTTGTATGGAAAGTAAAATGCTCGTACCATTTCAAGAATTCGAGCATAAATTCCTGAAATAGCATGCAATAGAAACTACAAAAGGAAGTTTCATGTTTCCCAGTGTTAGAGAAGAATTAGGATTCTATGTTGTAGTGAGAGAAAATTGAGCTTCTACATGTGACTTAGTGATTGGTATGCAAAGGTGGAGAAAAACCCCGCCCTTGTATGGGTTATTTCAGTTTGGATGTAGTAGTACAATTTTTTTTTACTCCTACATAAAATAGAGAAAATTGATGTAAGGGTGGGAAAAAATCTCGCCCCTACATGGGGTAAAGTAGTCAAGTGCACAAGTGGGAAAAAATTCAACTCTTACATATACTTAGTAAATTTGCAAGATGTATGCCAGGTTTTAAAACTCGACATGCATCTTGGGTAAGTGCAAAGTTAGTATGTCGCAATGGGAAAAATATCCACTCTTACACATGAGATAAGATGAAAATGAATAAGAATGTATGTCAAGTTTTAAAACCTAACTTACATCCTTTAGGTAAGACGACCATGTAGGTCAGGGTTTAAAACCCAACTTGCATGTTTTGGTACTGTAGTGATAATACATGTTGGTCAGGGTTTAAACCTCCACCTGCATTGTAGATCATGACCATCACATGCATATGCGGTAAAAAACCCCACGATTGCATATATGTGAATTGGTTGAACATGGAAAAAGGTAACACAAGGATGTACTATGGGATTTGAACCCCACTATACATTACTAGATATGGTTCTTTTTGTATGTAGTGAGGTTTAAATCTCATGTTGCATATAATAGTTTGGATCTAGGGTATATGTCAATTTTAAACCCCATATCACACCAGGCATATGTCATTGCATCTACATGAGACGATGATGCAAAACGAGATAAAAACCCCAAAAAAAATTTGTGTAATGGATTGAGTCGATGAAGAAAGGGATATGTGGGTTGGGTTCTTTAAAAACCCTTGATCTACATGAATGCAATGGTGGGCATGGCATAATTACCATTCAAGGTTAAAGATCAAGTATAAAAACATTGTAATTCTAAAGAAAGCGACCATAATGACATGTACATAAACTATAGAAAATGTCCAAGCAAATGAAAAACAAAAGAAATATAAACCAGAAAACCCTAAACACATAACAATGCATGAATACAAGCAAAAAATGTGAAAGAAATGGATTTGAAAGAATTCAACATACCTGAAAACAACAAGAAAAATGGTAAGAACCCTAAATGGAGGTAATGAGTAATCCTCTTGAAGTGTTGCGAGAGCTCCAAAAATAGGTGCACCGAGAGAAAACAAGTAGGAAGGAGACATAAATGATTGACGAAAATGGTAGGAATGCTGATTAAAATAATTTAAAATTAATTTAAAATTGATTAATAACATAATAAATTCCAAACGTGTGGAAAAAAGGGTGTAGTCGTGCTAAAAATTAACACAATTGCATCCCTTTATGAAAACTACAAAAAACATGTAATGGTGTTGAAATTCAGTGCTCTTGCATGTGCAAGAAAAATGTTAACTCTCATAACTAAAGCTTTTTCAAATTTTAACCTTTTACAAATTTTCAAAAGGAAAATAGGGGAATTGTTTGAAATGAATTTTCAAGAGTTTGGACCATGCACCAAGGCAAGTAGGATTTTCCTCATTTTTCATTCTTATAGGATGTAGGCTATGAAATGGATAAGTTTTGTTTGGTTTATCCCACGAATTGAGCATAGCTAAATTTAAGGATAACAAGGGGTAGGGATAGATGGAGAGATAATGAGGAAGGTATAGAGGGAGAGATAGAAGAATAAATATGGAGAGATAGAGATAGAAAGGAAAATAGATATAGATATAGAGGTCTAGGAAGAGGGACATGGGAGAGAGAGGGAGTGGGATGGATAGATAGATAGGGAGAGAGGGGAAGATGGAGACAAATAAATAGTGAGATAGATAAAGGTAGAGAGAGATAGGGAGATAAAGTGTGAGAGATAGAGAGGAAGAGATAGATAGATATAGAGGGAGACGGGGAGAGATATAGAGGCATATAGATGTCAAGATAGAGTGATAGAGAGAGATATAATGAGATATAGAGAGAGGGGGAGACAAAGAGGGAGAGAGAGAGATAGAAAAATAGAGAGAAGTAGAGGTAGACAAATAATAATAGAGAGAGGGAGAGAGAAATAAGGGGAGATGAGAGATGGAGATAAATATATATGGGAAGAGAAAGAGAGAGATATAGATGTATGGGATGAGAAATGGGAGAGAGGTAGAGATAAAGAGATAGATAAGGGAATAGGTAAGGAGGCAGGGAGGGAGATATGGGTAGAGAAATAGAGAGAGGAGAGAGAACTAGAGAGATGTAGAATATGGAGTGATAGGGAGAGAGAGGAAGATACATGGATAGAAAGATGGAGATATGGGAAGATAGAGATAAAGGGGAAAAGAGTAAGAGATAAGGAGATGATAGAGAAAAGTGATAGAGAGAGGGATAAATAGAGATATAGATAGGGAGGGAGAAATAGGGAGTGTGTGTTAATGAGAGAGAGATATAGAGATAAATATAGGGAGGGAAAATAGGGAGTGTTTGTGTGTGTGTGTGTGTGAGTGAGAGAGAGATATGAAGATAGAGATAGAGAGGAAGGGAGATAGGAGAGAAATAGAGAGAGAGAATAGAGAAGTAGAGAGATATAGAAAAAGGAAGTGATAGGGAGATAGAGAGAGAGAGGGAGATATAAAGATTGAAAGAGGGAGAGATAAAGAGATACATATATTGAGAAAGATATGGGAAGAGAGAGATGTAGGAATAGGCAAGGAGATAGAGATAGGGGAGAGAGATAGAAAGGAAGATAGAGATATATATGGACATGGAAATGGAGATGGATATTGAGATAAGGATTAATATATAGAGGGAGAGAGGGGGATATGTAAGGAGAGAAGAAAAGGGAGAGGGAGAAATAGAGGTAGAAAGAGAGGGACAAAGAGAGAGAGAGAATGAGAGAGGAGGAGATGGAGGGATAGAAAAGTAGAGATATGAAGTCATATATATAGAGAGAGAGGTAGAGGGAGATGAAGAGGGAGAGAGAGAGGAGGGAGACTGTAACAACCCCCATGTTTGTATTTTGTTGTGGTCTTTCCTTGATGGATTCCAATAACTGTATATTTTGTAATTACTCTATTCATCCCTTCATTATTTTGTATTGACACTTGAGAGGTGTAATTCTATGACTGTTATGCTAGATTACATGTTTATATGTTGTTATGTTGTTGACATGATTATTGTTCATGCTGGATTTCATGCTTACATGGCTAGATATTATGCTGGATTACATGCTTACATTTATCTATATACATCATCGTCCTTGCTTTTGTATGATTATGAATAGGAAAAAGATGATATCATAACACTCATAACCGAGAGGTTTATGATATTACGACTCTTTTTCCTGATGGTTGATGTTGCTTTAGATATATGATATATGATTCATGCACATGTACTTTAACATTTGATTGGAGTGATATAGGTACTGAGTATTGAATCTGCCTAAATTCATAGGCCTGAGTGTACTCTCTTTCCCTGATGGTGGTTACTAGAGGTAGTCACAGGAAAAATATCCCCTACCCTAGCCCACTGTACCCTGTTAGGGAAGTGTTTCTATATTGTTGTCTTCCATCCGGTTACCTAACGGTAACGTCCTGAGCACCCTTCTACCATATGTGACTTTCCTGCTTGTCTCATGGAGGTATTTGGTTTTGGTTTTCATTAATATTCTATGTGATTATATATATTTAATTTGGATTGTCAGTGTTTTGATGGGTTTCATTGGCATCTTCACGTGTTTTGGATATGATATTTTAAGGTGGTTAAGTATTTGGGGATTCAAATTTTTAGTTTCTTGAGATTTTAAATAATTTATTTAAATATTTACTAATCCTTTTGGGGAGGCCATATGTATTTTAATATTTCTTATTTTGTGACTTTGATTAACTGTTCCTTTTGGGGGAACTTTAATGGAAAAAAAATTATGAAATGCTTTATTCTCTTTTTGGAGGGTTTTGGGGAAAATATAAAAAGGAAAGAGAGCTTTGTTTGAAGAAGGATTTTATTTTTTTGGGAGAAAAAAAGAAAGAAATTGTTGTTCCCATGGTGAAAGAAACCCTATGATCTGGGTGATTGAGTTGGGAGATTTTGAAGGTTTTTGAAGAAGAATTTGTGGGTAGAAAATTGCTGAAATCAGCGCGCTAGTTCTTTCTTACTGCTTGATTTTGGAACTTGGTCGTTCCTTCATCATTGGGAAATTCTCTATTTTGGTTTTGGGGAAATTTGAGGTAATTTTTTGTTGTTATTCATTGATGCTTGGCTGGTAAATTTTCTTTCTAATCTGGGTTATTATTGTCCCATGAAAATTTGAGGAACTCTTTTATGTCTTTGTTTTGTATTGTTTGGAGTTGAATGTTGGATTGTTTTAATTGGTTATTGCTGCTCTATAGTGTTTGGTGGGACTGATTTTTTATAAATCTCTAGCAAACATGAACTGTGTTTATGGGAAGAAGTAATAAAAATAAACTTGAGATTTAAGGCTCTCTTTGCTATGGCGTCTACAACTTCGGGCCATGCTAGGGCACCCGAGCCCTAGCCCGTGACTATTTCTTGTTTGCTCTGTGCGTTGTGGGGTGGGTTCTTGGTGTCGCTTGGGGGAAGATTTTGTATTCTTTCTTTTAATATTTCTTGTGGAGGCTGCATTCTCATTTTAGGCGGTGATTCCTTCTGGTGTTGGGGTCTCCAATCCCTATCTCCCATGGTCTTGCGCTCGGGGCAGCTATTGTGGTGTGGGCTCAGGCTTGCAGTGGGGTGGAGGTGGTGTGTTGGAGAGTTTTTGGGGGTCCCGTGAGTAGGGAGGCCCCATTCTTTGGGCTGCATGGTGTTCCTCTCGGGGGTGGGGTCTAGCTTTCTACGCTGCCCTTCTTTATTTTTGTGTGGAGTGCAAGTGGTGAGAAGGGTTGTCCCCACTCCCTGCCATGGAGCTTTGGGTTGTGTGCCTGTCTTGGGCCCCCCAGTTTTAATGGCTCTTAGCAAATCATCTGGGGTTTCGCCCTCAATGGATTTTTGCTCTGCAGTTGGTGCCAAGTTGTCTTCCCAAGATGCGAAGATTTTTTATAATAATTTTTTTTCTCCTGATTCGGGAGCTAGTAGAATGGGACCATCTGGTGGTTCACGCATTACGAAGATCAATGGGTGTCTAGAATGTTGTAAAGAGAGGCCGAAGATGGCTATCCCACTAGAGATGATTGCAGAAGACATTGATTATTACTCAGGTCACTCTTTATTGTGCAAGTTTATGGGGATGCATATCTCATTCCAATTCCTGGAGTCATGGGCCCAATGGACCTGGATGTTAGAGGGTGAGATGGAGCTCATGTTGCTAGCAAATAACTATTTCATGGTAAATTTTAACTGCATGGTGGATCGTATTAGGGTCTTTGAAGGAGGCCCTTATTTTTTACAACTAGATTGGGCTATTTATTAAACCTTGGCATGCAGGTTTTGATCCTTTTGAGGAGATTCCAACTTGTGTTCTGGTGTGGGTTTGACTCCCTCGTTTTCTTGTGGAATGTTGGTGAGATGATGCTCTACACCTGTTGGCCTCGATGCTTGGAAAGTCGGTTAGCTCTGCGCAACAGACTCAGGTTAAAAAGGTGATGACTTTTGCTCGTATTTGTGTTTAAATTGATTTAAGTAAGCCATTACCAGATTCTGTGGATATGTGTGTGGGTCCTTATTCGTGGTTGCAGCAATTGGATTATGAGACTCTTCCTTTTCGTTGTCATCTTTGTCATGAATATGGTCACCTGCTATGACAATTTCCAATGGCTAGGCCTTCAAAACCCTAGTCTTCTTAGCTCCCTCGCAACCCCCCAGGGTGGACAAGGGGAAGGATCCCATTCTGGGTGAAGTGGTTGGTGCAGATGGTTATGTTCCTATCAAGGCTTGTCACAGGAATCGTTGTCAGAAGAGGAGCTTGATGGAAAGACAGGATGAAGACACCTTTAATAGATTTGAGATTTTAGATGATCTCAACTAGCAGGAAGTGAACCCAGGCTTGGTGAATCTAAATCAGGATGTGTTGGTTTCTGGGCAGGAGGGTCTTTTGTCTGAAGCTACTCAGGTTATGCAGGATGCAGGTACTTTGCAAATGGAAACTGACCTTCATATGGAGGTTAGATTGGATTTGGTTCCTATGACTGAAGGGAAGAAGGGTGTGGGAGATGGATCTTCTATGGTGGTGAAAGAAGGTTTTGAAATGGTTAAGAATAACAAGTCTCCTTCTCAGTTGGGTCTCCTTCAAAAGGACCCAAAAAAAGGGGTGGGGGAGAAATCCTCCAAGCTTGGTAGAAAAAAGGATTTGGAAAAGATTAAATTAACAGGGGAGACTTTGGTGGAGTCAGGGTCCATAAAGACCTTGGATTCTCATTTCTCATGTCCCTTGAAATGATTGTTTTGTCTTGGAATGTAAAGGACTTGAACAACGGCCCTAGACAAAAATTTGTTCTTGCATTGATTAGAAGTCATTCTCCTAATGTTCTTTTCCTACAAGAGACTAAGTTATCAGTTGAGTGTATGTTGGGGTTGATGCCTAAGCTATGGGGAAGTGGCGAGTGCTAGTGTTTTGGGGCTCATGGATCGGTTAGGGGAGTGGCTTGTCTATGGAACCCTCGCAAGGTTTGCCCTCTTTGGTGGATGTCCTTTAAGTCTTCTTTATCTATGAGTGCCTCTTGTTTCAAGATTGGGGAGTCCATACTCTTCTCTAATATCTATGCACTTGTTGAGATTCAGGGTAAGCAAATTTTGTGGTCCCATATTAGGTTTTTCTGTAGCGTGGTGCCTTACCTTATGTGGATTGTGGCTGGGGATTTTAATGCCATTTCTAAGCTCTCTAAGAAGCAGGGTGGTATTGCCAGATTGGAGGCTTTTGCGTTGCTTCTTCATGATAATACTGTGGCTTTAAATCTTGTTGACATCAAGCCCACCAATGGTTAGTTTACTTGGAACAATCGAAGGGTTGGGGAGAGTTGCATTGCAGAGCATCTGGATCATTTTCTAGTTTCCTATTTCTGGGTTGGTGGTCGGTGGTCCTCTAGCTCTGAAATTCTGGATTGGCAGGGCTCAGATCATTGGCCTATCAAGCTTTCCATTTCTTTTGCTCTTGTGCCCCAGTCTCCTTCTTTCAAGTTTTAGCTTATGTGGTTGCATGACCCCTCTCTGCATGGCCATGTCACCGACTAGTGGAGGTATGGTAGACCTACTTATGGTATGGCAATGTATACTTTTGCTAAGTTATTGCAATTTGTGAAGTACCAACTTAAATGTTGGAATTGTTGGTGCTTTGGAAACATTTTCCATGAGAAGAGTGATGCTTAGGCTGAGTTGGATAGTATTACGAGGGTGATCAGGGAGGAAGCTAGGGATTTCAAGGCACTGGAGGAGTGTGAGCTGCGGGAGGAAGTTTTTTGGAAATAAAAGGCTCAGATCGAGTGGTTGCAGGAGGGTGATAAGAATACTGCTTTCTTCATCAATTCAGTGAAAGCTAGGAGACATGGCAATTCTATTTCGGTTCTGGTGAATGACAGGGGGAGAATCTTTCCTCTTTTCAGGAAATCTCGAGTGAGTTTGTGCAGTATTTTGCTTCCTTATTCAGGGAAGACTCGCAGGGGGGTTGCCTGAGGAAGCTCAGGTTCTTTCCTATAGTCCACCTGTGGTTTCTAGGGAGATGCAGGTACATCTTATGGGTGACATTTCATTGGAAGAGCTGGAGGGGACTATGTTCCAAATGAAGAAGGGGAAAGCTCCTGGCCCTGATGGCTTCCCTATTGAATTTTTTCAAGAATTCTGGGATATTATCAAGATGGACTTATTGGTAGTTGTTCAAGAGTCACAAAAGAATAAGCAGATGTGTGCTCTGAATTCTACCTTCCTTGCTCTCATCCCCAAGTGTGAGGGGGTGGATAAGTTAACTCAATTTTTCCATATTTCCTTGTGCAATGTAATCTATAAAATTATATCTAAATTGATTGTTGATAGGTTGAAAAAGTGGCTTATTGTGCTAATCTCTAAGGAACAGAGTGGTTTTGTGGCGGGAAGGAAAATTCTGGAGGGGGTGGTTATTGCAACTGAGACCATTCACTCTATGGCTATCTCCAAAAATAAGGCGATGTTCATCAAGCTGGATATGGCTAAGGCTTATGATAGGGTTCGGGGGTCCTTCCTTTGTAAGGTGATTGGTGATTTTGGGTTTGGGGAAGACTAGATTCAATGGGTTATGAGTTGTGTTACCTCGACCTTGTTCTATGTTCTTATCAATGGTGAGCATTATGAGATTTTCGGTGCCTCTCGAGGTTTGCGTCAGGGAGACCCCCTCTCTCCTTATTTATTTCTTCTCCTTGTTGAAGGTCTTGGATGCTTGTTGAGAAGGAATGTGGAGTTGGGTCTCATTTAGAGGTGGAGGTGGGGAGAGGATTTTCCTCCGTAGTCTCATTTACAGTTTGTGGAAGACACTGCTCTAATGGGTTTTGCTACTAATAGAGAAGCTTCAAATCTGCGGAGGGTGTTGGATGTTTATCTTGCTGCTTCAGGACAACTGTTTAATGAGGATAAGTCCTCCATATTCTTCTTCAATACTTCAGAGCCCATTCAGAGGTGGATTGCTCATATCTTGAGATTTCAGATTGGGGTTCTCCCTTTGACCTACCTTGGTATTCCTATTTTGATGGGAAGGCTGCCCAGGGGTTATTGGCAGAATTTTCTAGACAAATTTCACGTGAGAGTGAATCATTGGACACACAGGTGGCTATATTTTGTTGGTCATGTTCAGTTACTCAAGTCTGTCGTGCAGGCCCTCCCCATTTATTATTGAATGATCCAGGTGGATCCTATGGGTTTTGTTAAGGAATTAGATTCATTAGCAAGATAGTTTTTATGGACTGGTAGCTTGATATCCTCTAAATGGAGTCTTGTCAGATGGGATGTTGTTTGTAGCCTGAAGTAGTTGGGTGGTCTTGGATTAAGGTAGTCTGTTGTGTCTGGGGTGGCGTTGGCTACTAAATTGTATTAGCAGTGGTGTGTGGAACAGGATCAAATCTAGGCCCGAATTTTATCCCATAAGTATTTCCCTGGGATCTCTTGGATGGATATTCCTCGTTATCCCCTTGTGGGGAAAGGTTCGATGATTTGGGGTACGCTAAAAAAAGGGGTTGCGCTCATCAAGGAGGGCTTATTTTGGATTTGCAAAAGAGGGGTGGAGGCACATTTTTGGGCTGACTCTTGGGATGGTTTCCCTCCCATTGTTTCTCAGTTTCATAATTTGTTGACTCTGTGTTAGAGGTTCCTAGAGGTTAGTTGGTCGAGGGTGAGTGACTTTAAGTCCTTTTCATCTCATGGTCAGTTGGAGGAGGTGAGATGGAAGAACCCTAAGGAGTGGCCTGCTATTGGTATGGAGGAAGAGTTTTTTGAGCTTCAGAATATCCTTGTCAGTTGACGGTGTAGTTCCCTCCCCAATGGGGATGTTTTGGCTTGGTCTCCTAATCCTAATGGTGTCTATACTATCTCTTCGGGATATTAGGGGTTATTGTCCCAGAGGTTGGATGTTGTGGAGGTTCACTAGTGGAAGAATGTGTGGAACAAGTTCTCTTGGCCAAAATGCAATTTCTTTATTTGGAATTTGGCATGGAATAGATGCTTGACTTGGGATAATATTAGGAAGAGGGCATTCCAGGGCCCTTCTATCTATGTTTTGTGTGGAGCTAGAGAGGAGGATTCATCTCCCTTATTTTTCTGATGTCCCTTTGTTGTGCATCTTTGGCATTCTTGGTGGGGTGTGTTCATGCTTCTTCCCTGGTGGATTTTTGGAGTAGTTTGGGTAGACCTCTTGCTTTGGCTTCCTTTGTGCGAGTTGTGTGGTATGTTGGACCTACCTTCATGCTCTGGCAGATATGGTTGGAACGAAATCGTCAAAATTTTTGTGGCGAAAAGATGTTAGTCCAACAAATTTGGCAAATAATTTTAGGTATGATTCAGGAGACTATAGAGGCTAAGTGTGAAGTGGAGTTCCCTTTGGAAAAAAAATATGTTGAGATGGTGGATAGACTGGGGATTCAGGGTTTTTCTTTGGCATCTGCTTGTGTTAGGAGAGGAAGGAGGGTGAAAAAGAAAGTTCAGAGGATGGGAAGATGGCTGCCCCCTCCTATTGGAATTTTGAAGATCAATACTGATGGTTCCTCAAGAGGAAATCTTGGGCCTGCTGGGATTGGTGGTGTTGGTAGGGATTTTTCTGGCTCAGTGATTTTCTTCTTTGTTGTTCATGAAGGGATGCAGATTGTCAACCTTATGGAAGGTTGGGTGATCCTCTATGCTTTGGAAAGGGCTTATGCTTTGGGGTGGCACAAGGTGATCTGTGAATCTGATTCATAGGTTTTGGTTAATTTAATCAATGATCGGAAGGTTTCTGATGTTAGTTGGCAGTTGGCTAGGATGGTGCAGCAGGTCCTGCAAATTACCTCTTTGATGGAGTTAATGTCTTTTGTCCATATTCTGAGGGAGTGGAATAGCGTTGCTAATTGTTTGGCGAAGTGGGATTCTGAGCATTTAGATGGTTGGAAGGTTGACGAGTGGGAGCAGGTTTCCCCTGAGCATCATCATGACTTGGAGGGGATTCTTGTTGAAGATGTAACTAAGTATGGCCTAGGTTGATGCTACTCTGGCTTTGTTTGGTCATTTCTTAATGGCTTCTGAGGATCTTTCCCTTTTTTCTTGTATTTCTCTTTCTTGATTTTCAATAAAAATTTTACCCCCTTTTTTAAAAAAAGGAATTGGGTTTATGGGAAAAAATTGTTTTTGGGTTCTTTCTTATTTTTCTCTTTTGCCTAATTTTTGTAAGAAAAATAGTTTTTTCAATTGTTGCTCATTACCCTGTTGATAAAAAAAAATTTAAGGGTGGATTTCATGTAGGAACACCAAGATCTCAACTCGGTCTTTCGCAGATTTGAAATCTGGGCACTTTTATTTTTCTATGATTTTTGCTTGCCTAGTTTGGAAAAAGGACGTTTTTCAGAACAACACTTCATTTTTTGTCCTAAACTCAAAATTCAAAGGTGTATTTCAACTTGAAAAGCCAAAATATGAACTGGGTTGGGCTTAGATTCGTAATCCAAACACTTTGAATTTTTACATGATTTCTATACCTTCTTTTCATGTTGAATTACAACCATTGAATGTGTCTTTTACAATAGTGTTAGTTGGTTGTTTTTAATTGGTTTCTTTGAAAAAAATTGTGGCCCTTCCTACTATTTCAAGAATTATTTGGTTTCCTCATTTTGTTAAACGAGATGAGCATAGGTCTAGGTAATAGAGTGGTCATATGGAGTGGCTCTCTACGGGCCTGGGGCCCACAAGTGGTTGCCAGGGGAACTAGTAGTAGAGTTAGAGTAAACAAGTGATAACTAAATAAAATTAATGGGGTAAAACACTAATAAGATAATGAGTCCTTGTGCATGGCCTTGAGCTCTTGTAAAGGCTAAGGATGCACTCGAGAAGGCCCATCTGTCTGCAAGGCATTGAGTCATCTGTCTGTGGGGCGTGGATTCAGGCATGATTGAGTCTTCTCATCCCTATGAGAGGTGTAATTGATTCCATGTGGTTTCATCCCTTCGAGCACCCATGATGACACTCCATCTGATATGCACTCTATTATCTAGCCCTTGGTAGACGTGAGTAGTACCCGTCATGATATTGGATGAGCATTTCTTGTGGTGACTTTGATTGTGTGCATTTCCTTCCATGTTGGCTTCGTGATTGATGTGAGTGTTGGCCTTACTTTGCATTTGTCTTCCTACCTCTGTTTTGGGCCTTGTGACTATCTTCGAGCATGGTGGGGTGGCTTCTTTTGAGTCCACATGGTAGGGAGGAGTTGCCTCCGCCATTAGGGACCGGTGTACAGGTTATTGGAGTACCAGTTGGAGTCATCCCCTCTTCCATATTTATCTTTCAGATGAGGTATTTTATTCATGTAAATGCTATTGTATTCAAAACTATTCCTTTATGCTCATTGTACTCACTTGAGAGTGAAAGAAATCATAAATCTAATGAGAAGATATGTGATGATTATGTTTGGTTTTTGGTTCCAGTGTTGGTATTAGAATCACGTGTTCTATGATAATTATTTTATGGATTCATTCTTATTTCATGTAAAATTAGAGCTATGGTTGTACTTCATTCTGTTATGTACCATGTTATTAAGTTTCTAGTGCAACACAACTTGCTCTAATAATTTGTGTAGTTGTTGAAAGTTCCGGAGCAGCGTTGTTAAAGTTCCAAAGTAGTGTTGTTAAAGTTCCAGAGTAGTGTTATTAAGGTTCTGGAGTAGCGCTATTAAAGTTTCAGAGCAGCGCTGTAAGTTCTAGAGTAGAGTTGTTAAGGTTCCAAAGCAACGCTGTTAAAGTTCCAGAGCAGCGCTGAAAGTTCTGGAGCAGCGCTGTTAAAGTTCCAAAGCAACGCAAAAAGTTTTGGAGCAGCGCAGCTAAGGTTCCAGAGCATTTTCCCTGGAGCTATCTTATTTGCTCTTGTCTAGTTTTTCTTTGGAGGGTAGATTAATCCTCTCCCTTGGGCTGCATTAGGCCATACTTGGCCTTGTATGTGGTCGTATTAATGTATTGGAAACTTCTTTTGTGTATGTTATCCTTTATGTTTTAAAAAAAAAATTATCTTGTCTTATTTTTGCTCTTAACCTTCGAGGTCTTTTAGTGGGATGTTACATCTAGTATTAGAGCCCATGTTCACACACTGGGAGCTCTAGCGTACTTGAGCCTTCTACGCTATGTTGTGTTTGGAGTGTGTGGCGTGTGCTTGTTATATTGTTTAATAGTCTTGTTGTTATGCTTTCATGCCATAGTTTGGTGAATAGGTCATCCTTGTGATGATCTATTTTGATGTGTTCTTTTTTTTTTTTTAGAATGCCTCCTAGGGGTAGAGTCAGAGGAAGAGTTTGAGGTAGATCCTCTATTCCTCGTCGGAGCACCCAGCTTAATTAGGATCAGGGTAATCAAGGTGAGCAACAGGGGGGACAACATGCTGAGAACCAAGCCGAAGGGCTTGGGGGTGCTCAGGCTTTAGCTCTTTTATAGCAGATTGTAGATTATTTAGGACCTTGTTAGGAGGTATCTCATGAGGAGGAGTCACACCCTTCTCGTCAGGATGGTCGGGATGCTAGAGCTGATGAGAGCATTCTCATAGTTTGAGTCATTCAAGAGAAAATGTTGTGAGGGATAGGGTGGATGGAGACAGGGTTGGTGTTGGTCACATGAGGGATCTCCTTAGAGCCCATCCCCCTACTTTTAATGGTTTTGGTATAGGTACCAAGGCAGAGACTTGGTTGATCAATCTCGATTGATGCTTTGCTATGCATCCTTATAGTAGCAATACTAGAGCTTGGTGTGCCATTATGCATCTTAGAGGCTTTGCATCTACATGGTGGATAGTAGAGGAGCAGAAGTTTCACCTAGACATTTCTTTTGTTTCTTGGGGACTATTCTTAGAGAGGTTTCATGCATGATTTCTTTCTGACTTCTACCGGCAGAGACGTGTTGATGAGTTTCATGAGCTTCGTCAGTTGACTATGACAGTAGATCAGTATGAGCATCACTTTTTTGAGCTTAAGAAATATGATAGAATTTTTGATGATGAGTCGATGTTATTGCAACATTTCATCAGGGGTTTGAATGCCCGTATTAGTGGTGGTGTTCAGGTGTTTGAACCGAAGACCTTAGAGATCGTCGTGGAGAAGGTGAGGTTGATAGAGGAGAATCTGGTTAGAGGCTTTGGTAGTTAGTTAGGTGTTTAAGTTGGTAGTTCCCCTCCTTCAGGATTAGTTATTCAGGGTACATAGTCTCAGGGAGTTGGACCGTCTAGATCTCATTCTGCACCTTCTAGATTTGGTCAGCGGCATAGGAATAGGCCTTCTCAGTCTTAGTAGAGTGGGCAGAGTCCTGGTACTCTATTTTCTAGGGATCGTCTACATCATCATTCTCAGAGTAGGTAGTAGAGTGGTCTGGTGCAGAGTTCTTAGAGTGCACAATAGAGTTCTAGGGGTGAAGGAACACAACAATCATGTGCACCATTTTCGGGTTGAGGTTTTGGCAGAGGTGGTTGTTTTTCTTGTGGGCAGCATGGTCATATAGTTGCTCAGTGTCCTCAGAGATCAGTAGCTAGAGGTATTCAGAGATAGGCTACTTTAGAGCCTACAGTAGGTAATACTAGTAGATCTCATAGAGTTTTTGAGGTAGTGGATAATTGCCAAGCTGAGCATCAGGGCACTGTGGTCGAGTATTCAGGTGCATTATGTGGGATTACCACATCTATTTTGTTTGATTCAGGAGCCTTAGATTCTTTTATTTCTCCTTCTCTCATAAAGTTTTGTGGAATCGTGGTGGCAAGGAAAGATGTTGGTTGGTAGGTTGAGTTAGCCACTGGAGCCAAGGTGGCTATAGACTCCCTTGTTCATGGTTGTGTGTTAGATTTGGGCACCTTCACTACCACAATGTATCTTTGAGTGTTGCCTTTGGGATCCTATGGAATTTTTTTAGGCATGGATTGGTTAGAGACACACCAAGCTAGTATAGATTTCCGGTGTAAGTTAGTTCTATGTGTAGATGATGTTGGGAAGTGTGTTGAGTTAGTCAGAGTCTAGAGACCCATTTCTCTCCGTGTGATTTTAGCCATGCGGCAAGGTTGTTAGATGTTTGCTATTTCAGTTAGTGATCTTGCTGAGGGTGGGATTCGGGAGGTACCTCTTGATGACCATCCTCTTCTTTAGGAGTTTACAGATGTCTTTCTGAGTGCTATTCTAGGTATGCTGCCTAAGCGCAACATCAACTTCCGTATTGATCTCATTCCTGGAGCAAAACCTATCTCTTGGGCACCATATTGTATGACTACTCAGGAGTTGAGTGAGTTGCGGTTGCAGTTAGAGGAGTTATTGGAGAAGGTTTTAATTCATCCTAGTGTATCCCCTTGGGGAGCACCTGTCATCTTCATGAAGAAGAAGGATGAATCTCTTCACTTGTGCATTGATTATCGCCAATTAAAATAAGTGACGGTGAAGAATCGTTACTTGTTGCCTCGAATAGATGATTTGTTTGATTAGATGAGGGCAGCCAAGGTGTTCTCCAAGATAGATTTGAAGTAAGGAAACCATTAGCTTC